>JAJQKJ010001425.1:0-157762 GCA_029574335.1 Rana kukunoris
CACCATTCAGGCGGGGTCTTTTGATCCTGACCTGACGGCCCTCCTGGCCTCAGGGATGCGTTAGCAGTATTTTCCGGTCTCGAGGCCTGCTGGCGAATCCACAACTGAGAGTAGCCCAGGAGTTTTTGGGGCTACTGGTCCAGGGGTGGTCCTGTGCTGTCTTGCCTGCAGGAAGAAGCCGAACAATTGGGGACTCAATTGGAGGACGCATCCTGGCCAATTTACCTCACTGTGCTGCCGGCCTGTCTACAAGATCCTAGCACAGTGGACTGTGTGCTTTCTTTGGAGCTTTGCAGAGTGTGTGTGTGGTTACATGATCTTGTGGCAGAGGACTGTGTGACAACTCGATGACACTCATCAAGTCTGTGGCAGAGACTTTGAACGAGCTTCGCACCGGGGTGCTAGGTCAGTGAGAGAGGCCTATCTGGTAGTTGCTGAATCCAGTGTGGAAAACGATTTATCCTCTGGATCTAAGACTGTACCCGTGATCCACAAGCAGGGTACATGAATCTCCCCTATCCCTCCACCCCTCTGATGAACCTGGTTTAATAAAACCCTTGAAGAAAAAGACATTGGGCCAGATTCAGATACCTTTTGGGTATCTGTCCGGCGGCGTATGTTTACACTACGCCGCCGCAAATATTATGGGCAAGTGCCTTATTCAGAAAGCACTTGCTCCATAATATGCGGCGGCGTAGTGTAAACTGCACGGCGTAAGGCCGCGCAATTCAAATGAATGAAGTGGGGGCGTGATTCATGTAAATGAATCATGCCCCCACGTCATTTACGTTTTTTTGGACGGCGCCGTCCGTGGACGTTCCCAGTGCGCAAAATCACGTCGATTTTTATCAATGTAAACGACGTGAACGTCGAGCCCCATTTCCGAACGATTTACGCAAACGACGTAGCCAACGGGCAATTCGACGCGGTTCCCGACGTCCATACTTAACATTGGCTGCGCCTGCTATAGCAGGGGTAACCTTACGCCGGTCTAACTTTTACGCAAACGACGTAAAAAACGACGCGCGGTCGCAAGTCCCCTCGTGAATCGCCGTATCTTTCTCGTAAGTGACTTACGCCAGTCGGATCTTAGCCTAAAACCGGCGTATCTTGTTTTCTGAATAGAAAACAATGACACGCCGGTGGGAAATACGAATTACGCCGGTGTATCTGTAGATACACCGGCGTAATTCGTTTCTGAATCTGGCCCATTAAGTGTTGGTGCGGACATTTGTGAATAACCTTTCAAAAGGGACCCCTGGGACGAGTGTGGTGAACAGTAAGGTAACGGCCGGGCCCAAATCTAAACCAGCAGCTCCTTCGGGGTAGTGCTACATATAGAAGAGTTTGGGGGTCCTGAGTAGTCAAAGAAAGGCCCAGCACCCCAATAGTAGAGGAAGAGGTGGTCTGGTGACTGCTGTGACAGGTGACAACACCAACAGCAATTCTTCTCATTCCACCCACACACACAACCTTTTTTTTCTCTTCAATACATTTTTTTATTATAATTTTACTTTTAAACAGATTACAGTCATAGAATCAGGAAATAGTAAAAAGGTAGAAATGCGATTGGTCAGGAAAATGACTTGTCTGGAATGTGGGGGCGGAGTCATACAATACACAACGTGTTACATTATTATAACAAAGTATTGTAGAAAAGATCACACCATGGAAAATGGGGGAAAAGGAGAAAATAAACCCGGATATTAAGGGGAAATTTGTGTACGAGGAACATCTTAACAATCACCACCATTTTATTCTCCAGGGCCTCTGCTATCAGATAATATATGTTTGGGGGTCTTATCTAATCTTCAGGCCCAAAAATAATGCAAAAACATCTGACAGTGAAAGGGTTAATGTGAGCTAGATGGGATCACTCTGCTGTGCTCACACATTAGAGCTCCCCCTAGCTGCAGCCTGGTAATAACATTGCTAGGAGGTCTATTCATTTATCTGCTCCATACTTCCCATCTTTATATAAACGTCTCCTGACATTTAGGGGTCTATTCATAAAATATGTGCCTAGCAATTCCCCCGGGGAAAGTCCATGTACATTCCTTCTGTGTGAATGGGGGAAAGATGAATGTTATTAGGATATTTGCTGTGCTGGTCGAACGGTTTCCATTCATTTACAATAGAAATGATTGCATTTGGCCACTAGATGGAGATAATTTCTATGCTACTTACCGCCATCTAATGGCCAAATGTGGTATTTTCTGTTTTACATCAATGGTCGGTATTAATACCACAGGGGCAGATTTTTGCCAGTAGATGGAGCCGATGATCCAATATTTGTCACGATTGGAGGAACGCGTGTCACATTCATTCTACAATTTGTTTTATAATAGATCCCTAAATGTCTGTGAAATCTTCCACCACAAAATGTACTCAGCCAATGAGAGGGAATGACTCCATTTTTATTTTTCTCCTGCTATCGATGGCCAACAGGGTACAACACTTCATCCATGTCTTTAGTGATCTCTGATCTCCTTATGAAGTGTTTCTTACATGATGAAGATCAGCCATGAAGTATATCTGAGGTGTATATCAGGGTGTGCTTCTTCCACACATGAGAGCTGTGATGTCCAGCAACATTTATATTCAAGACATTTCCCGCACCCACTAATACACCTCGAGGGTTGTGTGGGGCCCCTGATGTACAGGAAGACAGGACTTCAGTGAGGAACAATTCCCTCACTCAGGACAGGAATACAGCTTCTCCCTGTGTGAGATCTCTGGTGTTTGGAAAGATTGGACTTATCTGAAAAACATTTCCCGCACTCAGAACAGGAAAAAGGCTTCTCCCCCGTGTGAGATCTCTGATGTCTGTAAAGATTGGACTTATCTGAAAAACATTTCCCGCACTCAGAACAGGAATACGGCTTCTCCTTCGTGTGAGATCTCTGATGTGCGGAAAGATGGGACTTCTGTGAAAAACATTTCCCGCATTTAGAACAGGAAAAAGGCTTCTCCCCCGTGTGAGATCTCTGATGTGTGGAAAGATTGGACGACTGCGAAAAACATTTCCCACACTCAGGACAGGAATACGGCTTTTCCCTCGTGTGAGATCTCTGATGTGTGGAAAGATAGGACTTCTCTGAAAAACATTTCCCGCACTCAGAACAGGAAAAAGGCTTCTCCTCTGTGTGAGATCTCTGGTGTTTGTAAAGATTGGGTGGCACTTCCGGTTCCGGCGCCGCATGGAGTAGCTGTGCACTCCTTCAGCTCCCGCACACAGGCTCCCAAATCGGCCTATAAAAGCCAGCAAACCCGCTGCCGACCCCTGGGCTAACCATCCGCCATCCCCCCCCTCCACCCGAGGATGGACAAATTCCTGGAAAAAAGCGGCGCGCGGTCGTACGCCGCCGCTGCGGCGCGAACGGGACAGCCGCAAATCGAGGCCCCGGCTTCGGCCTACACGGATTCGATCGTAGATCCGATCGTGGATCCGACGCCTGCAATGGAGGTGAGTGCAACACCAGCCCCTCCAACTACCCCTCAGACTGTTCACATCTCCTCACCTCCCCCACAGGCGGGGGATATGCACAACATAGAGCTGATGGCCCAGGCCGTGGCTGCTCTATTATCCCCCATGATAGCGACCTCGGTGGAAAAAGCCATCAATGCAGGGATACAGAAAATCCAGGCTCAACTAGGGGAGCATGCATCCAGGCTGAATGAGGCTGAGAATCGCATCGGACATATAGAAGAGGATCTTTACCAGGCCCAATCCTTTGAACATGCGCAAGACAAGACGAACAAGTATATACTAGACAAACTGGACGACCTTGAGAACAGATCCAGGAGGAGCAATCTGCGCTTTATTTGGCGTCCCTGAATCGCTGCAACCTCAGGCACTTTCAGATCTCTGCTCCAGACGCATCCCCGAGACCCTGGGCCTGCCGGGCCCCTGCACTGTTGAGCGCGCCCCACCGCATGGGCCTTTTCAACTCTGATCGCAAGTCACCTTGCCCTGTGATCGCCAAATATCTCAACTATTCAGAAAAATCTCTCATCCTGCAGAAGTTCAGGCAGTCCAGGACCCTCCAGATAGACGGCATGAATATCCTGATCTTTGCGGACTACTCCGTGGACGTCTCCAAGAGAAGGAAGGCTTTCCAGCAGACCTGCACGGAGCTCCACCGAATGCAAGTCAAGTTTACTCTGGCTTTCCCGGCCGTGCTTCGACTCAGAGCACCCAACGGTGATCAGCTCTCCTTCCATGACCCATCCGAAGCTGAGGCCTCCCTGAGATCCCTCCGCTCTAGCCCCCACCACAACCAGTCTCCCAGAGCGGCACCTTCCAACCGGGCCCTAGAACACGGAAGCCCACGCAAGGACTCTCCTAAAAGATTCAAGACATCTGGATCCGACCGTCAACACACCTCATCCTTTTGAACTTTTTTTTTTTCCTGAACCTTCTCTTTTTTTTCTTCTGGTCGGTCACACCATCCCGATGCAGTTCTGCTGCTCATTAACCGTCCAGGACCACTCCTGGGCCCCTCTCCTTCAGCGTGCCTCCCCCTTCACCCGGGGGACCACGGTAGGCCTAATGCAATTCTGATGTTATGCCAGTCTGTCTCCTTTTCTTTTCTCTTATGCTCCTAAATGCCATTTTATTTCACACTGTTTTGTTTTCACATTGTTTTATGTTCTCTTGCACAATCGGTAATAGTTGTTTTAGCTCTACTTGTGCCTTAATATTATGTTATCCTATACGTTTATATATCATGTGTAGGCCTTTCCATTCTTCCGCAGGGATACCTGTCTAGCTCCTCCCCCTCACGCATTGCTCCTGCTGCTTACACCCCCCCCATCGGTCGCGGCGGGTGGAGTGCTGCATTGAGAGCCCTGCGTTGGGAGCTGGCCTATTCAGTGGCTCCATGCGGAAAAAAGTGAAGCTCCCAAATGTTGTTGTTCACCTTGTTTACCCCCATCACCCTCCCCCCATCTCCCCCCCCCTGGTTCTCAACCCTCCGCCCATTTTTAGGGATCCGTTACCACCTCCGCTCTCTCTCACAGCAAACCACCACAACACCTGCTGTCCATGCACCCCACTTCTACAATGCTCCATGCTCCCATTCTCCTCGCCTCCACGTCCTGCTCACACCCCATTGTTAGTCTTCCCAACATGAGAATAGTCTCCTGGAATGTCAAAGGGCTCCGCTCCCCCAATAAGAGGATGAAAGTTCTGCGCCACCTTAAAAGGCTCAAGACCGACATCGCTCTCCTTCAGGAAACCCATCTGTCCACCCCCGACTTCCCGCGGCTGCGGAAACTCTGGGTAGGCACAGTCCTCGGTTCTGACTCAAGTGGTCGGAAAGCTGGGGTAATAATCCTTATTAACAAAAACCTTCCCTGCAAGATTCTGTCCTCAGATTCGGACTCCGAGGGGCGATTCACCTCGGCCCGTATTCAACTGGGATCCAGGGTGGTAATCATCACTAATGTCTATGCTCCTAACAGCCCCACAAATGCCTTCTTTAGCGACCTCACCTCCTGGGCGCTTAGAGACCCAGCCTGCCCACACCTGATAGGCGGGGATTTCAATTCCATCATGCACCCGATAGACGACAGGTCCTCTACCAGACAATCTCGTCCTCCTCTGACTCCTCTCACCCAGACATTATTGGCATCGACCGTCGATTCACTGCACCTCCACGATCTATGGCGACTAAAGCACCCTGCTGACAGGGAATTCTCATTTTATTCCCACCCTCATAAAGTCTTCACGAGACTGGACTATCTTTTCTGTTCTGACTCTCTCCTCCCACTGATCTCGGAAGCTGACATACACGATATCGCAATCTCGGACCATGCCCCGGTCTCGACCACCCTTGAGGACCCTGACTTAGCCTCTAACCCCAGAATCTGGCGGTTCCCCTCCTATCTTCACAATAACTCCGATTTTCACCAGCATCTAGAAAAAGCCTGGTTGGGGTACGCATCGGATAACGCGTTACACGCTGACAACCCTAACCTTTTCTGGGAAGCGGGCAAAGCGTTCCTCAGGGGCTGCATAATCGCCTACGCCGCCACATTCAAAAAACACACCCTTAGACGCTACAAACAGGCCAGCGCAACACTGCATCAGGCCCAGCGGGTCCTCTATACTGATGACTCCCCCAGCAACCGTAACGCCTGGTTTGCTGCCAAGCAGGCCTTTGATAGCTGGGCAGCCACCCTCGAACGTACCCAAAAAGCGCATCTAGACGCCTCCCTCCACAAGTTTGGTAACAAAGCAGGTAGACTCCTTTCCAGACTAAGTAAAGGACCCAACCGCCCCGACGCATATCATGTCCCTCAGGGACCCGTCGGGTTCCATACACTACACCCCAAAAGGTATCAATAATACTATGCGCCAATTCTACTCCTCCCTGTATGCCTCAGACCCTATCGATAAGCCGACAGCCCTCAATTTCCTACGACGTATCTCCCTGGACCAGGTAACCCCCACCCAGCTCGAAGCCCTCAATGCCCCTATCTCTGTCCTGGAGGTCCAATCCGTAATCAAACAGCTTTCCCCCTCCAAAGCTCCAGGCCCAGACGGCTTCACCGGAGAATTTTACAGGTCCTTTAGCTCGACTGTGTCCCCCCCTCTCCACAACGTCTACACACACATATGGTCGGGTGGGTCCTATCTTCCAACGGGCAATCAGGCCATAGTAAAACTCCTAGAGAAGAAGGGTAAGGACCCCCTAGAACCTGGCTCTTATAGGCCCATCTCGCTTCTTAACCTTGACGTTAAAATCCTCTCCAAGATAGCAGCCACTAGATTGGCATCCATTATACCCTCCCTGATTCACCCCGCACAATCGGGCTTTGTTAAGGGTAGGACGGCCACCATGAATATCAGGAAGGTGATGCTAGCTCTCGAACACGCAAAAAATGACCCGGCAGGAGACCATGCCATCATTACCCTAGACGCGGAGAAGGCTTTCGATTACGTTAGTTTCGAATGGCTCTCCATGGTCATGTCCAAAATGGGCTTCTCGGGCCCCTTCACGCACCTCATAGAATCAATGTACACTGCCCCTGCCGCGAGAGTGGTCGCGGCGGGCCTCCTCTCTGAGGAGTTCAGGCTGCACAAAGGCACGAGACAAGGCTGTCCACTCTCCCCGCTCCTTTTCAACATAGCACTTGAACCCCTCTCCCGCCACCTAACCCAGATCGCCCCCCTTCATGGCATCCAGGTCGGAGGCCACGACCTTCGCACGTCACTATTTGCAGACGATGTCCTTATCTTCACATCCAGCCCCTCACTCGACATGTCCACTATCAAGACCACCTTTGACGAATTCAGGCAATGTTCAGGGCTACGCATCAACTATAGCAAGAGCGAAATACTCCCGATAGGCTCCCTATCTGTCCCCTCTTGGTCCCAAAACTCCTTATTCGCCGTTGCAAAGTCACATATCACTTACCTGGGGATAAAAATAGGCAAACTACCCTCCTCCCTATACCACCTCAACTACCCCCCCCTGCTCACCAAAATATCCCAAGAACTGACCAACTGGATGGACCTGCCTCTCTCGCTACTGGGAAGATGCCACCTTGTCAAGATGGTCAGTTTTGCACGCCTACTGTACCCACTACAAACCATCCCTTTACTCTTGCGCCACAAAGACATTAAATCCATTAACTCTGCCATTTCCAAGTTCCTCTGGCGTGGCAAGAGGGCGCGCATAGCATTTACCAAGCTGCATCTTCCCAGGCGAGAGGGGGGCATTGCCCTTCCCAACATCAGGCTATATAACTTGGCATGTCTATTGAGAACAGGCTTGGATTGGATAACCCAGTCCTCCAGGTGCTCGAACTACCCCCTCGAATCGGCGATGGTCCGCCCCTTCTCGCTCACGGCCCTTCTCCATTGTCATTGGAAATCTGCCCCCCCTCCCCTCCAACACAATCTCCTTCTCCGGGATACAGTCATCGCCTGGAGAGAGGTCAGGAAGGCCCTCAATGTCCCTTCCTCTATCTCACGCTACCTCCCTATCCTGGGCAACCCGAGCTTCCAACCAGGCTTAGATAACCAGCCCTACCTCGACTGGGAGGGTAAGGGTATCAAATCCTTTTATTCTTTGTGTGACCCCCTTTCAGGCCGCCCCATAGGTTTTAGAGCCCTGGCAGACAAATTCTCTCTCCCTTCGTCACATATATTCCAGTATATTCAATGCATTAGTTTCCTGAAAAACGCCTGTCGAGATGACAGAAAAAGGTTCCAGAGCTCCCTTACCGACACCCTTATTTCCCGGGCCTCATACAAAATCTCAGACATTTACCATCCCCTCCTCCAGCACAACATCCCCTTTCCTGACCCTGACCTGGTGGAGAAGCTCCTGCATGGCCTCACCACCATCCACAGACTTATCCCTAACGAAATATGGAGAGAGACGCAGATTAAGATTGTTCACCGAGCCCACATCCCCTTCAGCCGAGCCCATGCCACCCCAGAATGCCCCCTCTGTAAACAACCCAAACCTACCTTGGCTCACAGGTTCTGGTCTTGTTCCCTCATAGCCAGTTTCTGGGACCAAGTCATCCAATACATTTTCGATGTCACCCTGCTACGCATACCCAGGGACCCGTTACTACTTATATTTGGGTACTGGGACCCCATACTACTCCCCTGGTCCTCTCCCACCACCCCCCCTGGGCAGGGACTGGACTCTGATATGCCTCTTGATAGCCCGTAGAGCCATCCTCCAGAAGTGGATATCAGCGGACTGCCCAACCACTGCTCAAGTTAAAAGGGAACTGTTGCAGCTCTTATACAAGGACAGGCTCAACACGGACCTGACCCACGAACGGAGCAAGAACCGCTTCTATCACTTATGGAATCCCTTTCTGTCGCATACTTTCACTCCTACTGAATGGTTGAACTTTGAGAAAATGTCTTTTCTATACCAGGATCCCCCTCGGGATTGACATCTCCCCTACCCTCCCTCCCTCCTCCCCTACCCCCCCCCCTCTCTTGTTGTTCTTTTTTGTTTGAAAGCACTACTATTTCACCTACCCCGTGACCACTTAACCTGTGCCCCCCCCCTTATTTGTTCTCTCTGAGAACCTCTACATATACTGTTAATCTACTGCAATGTTCCACAGAAAATGCTTTTATGTCCTGTTTTTTTTGTGATTTCTCTGTTATGCAACTTCCTTAATAAAAACATATTTCAAAAAAAAAAAAAAAAAAAAAAGATTGGGTGGCTGCGAAAAACATTTCCCGCAATCAGGACAGGAATACGGCTTCTCCTTCGTGTGAGATCTCCGATGTGTGGAAAGATTGTACTTCACTGAAAAACATTTCCCACACACAGAACAGGAAAAAGGCTTCTCCCCCGTGTGAGATCTCTGATGTGTGTAAAGATTGGACTTCATTGAATAACATTTTCCGCATTCCGAACAGAAATACGGTTTCCCACTTGTGTGAGATTTTTTATGCTTATTAAGATTGCTTTTGAAACTGAAACACTTCCCGCACTCAGCACAGAAAAACGTATCTGTTGGAAGGATGGCACTGTCCCGCACAGTCTGAGGTTCCTCAGGATAAGAGGAATACGATGGTCCGGCACCATCCCGCACAGTCTGAGGTTCCTCAGGATAAGAGGAATACGATGGTCCGGCACCGTCCCGCACAGCCTGAGGTTCCTCAGGATAAGAGGAATACGATGGTCCGGCACCATCCCTCACAGTCTGAGGTTCCTCAGGATAAGAGGAATATGATGGTCCGGCACCGTCCCGCACAGTCTGAGGTTCCTCACGATAAGAGGAACACGATGGTCCGGCACCATCCCGCACAGCCTCAGGTTCCTCAGGATAAGAGGAATACGATGGTCCATCTACACTGTGTGGTGCCGGATGTACATTTGAGGTAGTCGGGTTTTCTCCTGGACTATACTGTGTGATGTCCTCATCTTCTACTTTACAGTCTGGAGACAAAGTGAGACAATCCTCTGAGGTTTTCCTCATCTCCCGTCCATTTACTAAAATAGAAATACAAAGATTATTACTAGACATGAGCTGATTGGTTCCCCTAAACCAGGACTCCGCCCACATCAGGCAGCTTTGTCTCTTTGTCTCTTACAATTCCCCCCTCAAGGTAACTAGTAAATGGGTCCTCTGATCTCCTACCAGATCATTTCTTTATTCATGGACCTTAGTCAGAGAGTGAGGAAACAACGAGAACTGTCTTTTATAGGAGTGACAGTGATGAGGGGATTATAGGACGAGGGTCAGGAGTATGTAATGTACAACATAGAGTGTATAGTGCAGGGGTCAGGAGTATGTAGTGTATTTAGTGTTAATGACCCACCTGTGCTGATCTCTGTAGGAGTGTCCTCCTCTATAAATGTCCCCGTTATTCCATCCTCCTCCATAGACTGCTGATCATCCCCCACATACGTCTCTTCTTCTTCTGATTTCACCTCAAATTCTATATCGATTGGATCTCCACTCTAAACCAAGAGAATGAGAGAGAATATCATCTGTAAGATATAAACTTACATACAAAATCCACACATCATCTCCACCAGTCCATGTTCTAGATCAGCCATTCTCAACTAGGGTTCCTCCAGAGGTGGCTGGGGGTTCCTTGAGCTGTGGCTGATTTACCTCCTGTTTGATTGTGCCTACATAGTTCTGAGCCAATTCCACTTGGAGGAGCCGGTGGTATTACACCAATGCTCTTCATAGTTCTCTGTAAGGGGGGGCATTCTTACCACTACTGTAAAAAAGGCCATTCTTCTCACTGACCACCAAAGTAAGGGGCATTGTTCCCACTGATCCCCAATGAATGGGTTTTATCAGGGATTCCCCGAGACCTGAAAATAATTTTTAGTGTTCCCCAGCAGTAAAAAGGTTGAGAAAAGACTGTTCTAGATGCTCCGCCCCACCGACCTTGTAACAGTGGGGGATGGTGTGACCTTCCTGTGTGGAATCCCGGGAATACAGAGGACTGGGACATCTCTCTGGGGGGTTCCTGGTATTAGGTGGCTCCATCATATCCTTGTGTCCTTCTGATAACTCCTCCATCACTCCATACTCCTCATCCTCCTCTTTATACTCTTCTTTAACATCAATATTATCATCCCCGAGGTTTCCACTCTGAATATATAATAAAAATGACATCAATGGTAACAATGCAGATAATGTACAGATCCTAATGATACGATCAGTGATTGTTCCTCATCTACCTGATGATGGTGGGGGATGGGGTGACCTTCCTGTGTGGAATCCCGGGAATACAGAGGACGGGGACATCTCTCTGGTGGGTTCCCATTACTGGATCCATCTGTAGGAAACACACACACTGACTGAATCCATTGTTTCTATGTGTTTATCAGATGATGGGGGATCTAGGTGGAGCCTCCGTACTGCTCTCTCCTTTACAATAAAGTCTCCTCTTACCCGGTGATGTGAGGGGCGGCTGATTGTCCATCATGACGTCCTTGTAGAGATCCTTGTGTCCTTCTAAATACTCCCACTCCTCCATGGAGAAATAGACAGTGACATCCTGACACCTTATAGGAACCTGACACACACAATGATACAGTCACCATCCAGACACACCCCTTGTCTGTTACTGGATAATGTCCCAGAATTCCCAGAATCCTCCTCACCTCTCCTGTCAGCAGCTCCATCATCTTCTTGGTGACTTCTAGAATCTTCTCCATGTTGTGTCTCTCGGGTTTTAGGGAGTCACATGGAGACACTGTGATGGTCATATGATCACCTGACTTCACAAGAGGAAATCTCTGTATTGGAGAACCAATAGGAATATCATGTTAGAATCCCAGAATCCTCCTCACCTCTCCGGTCAGGTCTGTATTATTAATAGAGATAAGAGTGATGTCATGTGACCTCCCAGAATCCTCCTCACCTCTCCGGTCAGGTCTGTATTATTAATAGAGATAAGAGTGATGTCATGTGACCTCCCAGAATCCTCCTCACCTCTCCGGTCAGGTCTGTATTATTAATAGAGATAAGAGTGATGTCATGTGACCTCCCAGAATCCTCCTCACCTCTCCGGTCAGGTCTGTGTATTATTAATAGAGATAGGAGTGATGTCATGTGACCTCCCAGAATTCCCCTCACCTCTCCGGTCAGGTCTGTGTATTATTAATAGAGATAAGAGTGATGTCATGTGACCTCCCAGAATCCTCCTCACCTCTCCGGTCAGGTCTGTGTATTATTAATAGAGATAAGAGTGATGTCATGTGACCTCCCAGAATCCTCCTCACCTCTCCAGTCAGGTCTGTGTATTATTAATAGAGATAAGAGTGATGTCATGTGACCTCCCAGAATCCTCCTCACCTCTCCGGTCAGCAGGTAGATGATCTCCAGGGTGAGGTTTAGTATCCTCTCAGTCATGTGACTCCGGTTCTCCTCCATCCTCATTGGTCATGTGATCTATACAGGTTACCTGTAGACCAATAATTGATTAGAGAGAATGATGAGGACTGTACTGGTTGTACAATATTATGATGGTGTTGTGATTGTTTCTCTGCCTTTTGGCTAAAATTAAGTGTAGTATCTGCTCTTATCAGTTGCCAGGAGGGGTCGCTATTCTAACCGTCCTTAGAACACGGCGAGATGGAAAGGGATGGCGGTGGCACATGCAAAACCTGCTGGCATGGAGGTGAAAGCCTTCTGATCGGAAGGAGAAACATGCAGTCGAAGCTGAAAGGTCAGGTCCCTGGCCTTCTGGCCTGAGTTTGATGCAGTTCCTAACCTGCCAGTTTCTCGAGAGCGAACGTCGACCTCACCCTACTGTTGGGGGGGGGGGGGGGGGGGTTTAATGAAGGCTTGTACCTCTTGAGTATAATTAGGTAGTGAGTAAAAGAGGTGATGGGGGGAGCTTGAAGTCCTGAGCAGGCTCTTTCCCTGAGCTTCCGGAGCTCTCATTCATTCCTGGTGGGGAAGGGGGCTATGACTGTCTGGGCTGTTGGTCAGGGTTGTGAGAAAAGCCTATGGTGAATGTGCCCCTGGAGTAGGGTGACCAGACATCCCCAGTTTCAGGGGACAGTCCCCTGATTGAGGACACTGTCCCCGGACCAAGTCTGTCCCTGGTTTTGTCCCCAGATTGGATTTAGTAGGGGGCAGGGGCAATTTCAAAGACATTCAGTGGAAAATTAAAATAAAAAAAAAATAGAATCACACAAACCCACTCCGCCGTGCCTACTAGCATGGGGGGGGGGGTGTATTTTTCCCATTATCTGTGCCCCTTTCTGATGATCATTAGCTGGTCGGAGTGGAGGGAATATTTCTTCAGTTTCAGGCGCATGTCCATTCAGCTCCATTCGCACATTCTTCTGCCTTGGCTCAAATCCTGGTCAGCCACCTGCCTATCTCCTTGCCTTCCCTGGCGGAGTGATCTTCCTCCGCTCCCCATCCAGTAGTAGCCGGGGCCCAAAGAGTGATACTTAAGAGGCTGTGAGGCGGGCGGCGACGGGCAGAGAGTCGCTGATTGCCGCTATTACTAGTAAAGAAAAAATATGTCCCCGGATTTCATTTTAAAAATCTGGTCACCTTACCCTGGAGTGACAGTTCAGGGGTGCCCTATTTGCACTAGTGTTCTCTCAGCAATTTTTGCTTTTGGGCACCATTGTCACTTCACCATATATACACATTTTTACACCTGCCTCTAGGGCCGGTCCTTTTGACTGGGAACAGAGGAATTGTTGTTTCCTGGCCGGAGGGCCAGCCATCGTATTGCACGATGGTCACTTTTCACTCTCCTTATCTTCCTTCTCCCCCACTTTCTTTTTATTTACCCCAGTGTTTGTCACTTTTATGTATTTTTTTGTTTGGTGTCACGTTTTGTCACAGTGTGAGTGACAAGTAGCGTGCCGGTCCTCGGGCCAGCCGTGAACGTCTTAGGAGTGGTTGGACATGGCCTTCTGGCTTAGTTCGCCTGCTCTGATGGGGTCTCCCTTCGCGAAAACCACACCTAGTACTTGGGTGGGTTCTGTTTCGGGAAAAGACCCTAAAAGAATGGGGTTGGTGTCGGCTGCTCGGACCATGTGAGGTACCTCATTTCCGGTCTGGAGCCTAATGCCCCGGGGGATCGGGATCAGGTTCTTCTTTATGAAGGACAGACGTAGCGCCCGTTGCACGTTTTTGTGTCACTCTTTATGTGTGTGCACATTTTTTGGCACCAGATGGAGTTTTTGGGTGTGTTTTGCACGCCAAAGGCTTTTCCAAACTATATATGTGTGTATTATCATCTGCTGGAGATAAAATACATCACAGTGACTATGGAGGAAGAGGACGGACATGACGGGGTTACTGGGTGTAAATAGAAGATAAGATCTTATTACCTCCTCTGCTACCGATTCCAGCAACGTCTTCTCTCTATTTCATCCCGACTCACCTCTCACCCAGAACTTATTATTTATATCTGACATCACTTCCTATCTTCCATAGAGACTTCCTGTCTCTATGGTAGAAGTGAGAAAATCACCACCTTGTGGAGCTCAGAGGACCTGCAGCCCCGAGAAACGTCTCGTAGTGTGACCACGTCCTTGTGCTGTGTGTGTGTATGTATTGTATATCATTATAGATGGGTCATCTCCACTCCCACCAAGGGGGAAGAGAAATACACTGCTCAAAAAAAATTAAGGAACACTTAGAAAACACATCAGATCTCAACAGTGCAAAATCTCATGCTGGATATCTCTACTGATATGGACTGGGTAATGTGTTAGGATCTCTACTGGTATGGACTGGGTAATGTGTTAGGATCTCTACTGGTATGGACTGGGTAATGTGTTGGGATCTATACTGGTATGGACTGGGTCATGTGTTGGGATCTATACTGGTATGGACTGGGTCATGTGTTGGGATCTATACTGGTATAGACTGGGTCATGTGTTGGGATCTATACTGGTATGGACTGGGTAATGTGTTAGGATCTATACTGGTATGGACTGGGTCATGTGTTGTGATCTATACTGGTATGGACTGGGTAATGTGTTAGGAATGAAAGGATGGCACATCATTTGATGGAAATGAAAATTATCCACCTACAGAGGGCTGAATTCAAGACATAATTCTATGCTAATATTGATTGATTCTACTTTACTACTTTAGATGCCTGATAAACATACTTCTGTTCACAGCCTATACTTTTTATGGACCAATGAGGTCTCTATGGATACATCACTATACCTATGACATGCCTACTCTCTGTTTGGCCCCTGAAGGGGTCCCTTTCTGACTCCGCCACCTCAGCTCCCGGTAGAGGCACCTGCTGCTGCCATCTTGGGGCCGCACACCTGTAGCCATGGTCAAGCTCAGTGGTGAGTATGGGGACCCACAACACCTCCTGCCCTGTGCCTTTACGATTAATACTGTGCCATATTGCCAAACATTTATACTTTTTCATCCTAGGTACAGTGTTACACACCCTTGAAGAGCGAGCTGGATCTTGCGAAACTAGTCGCGGGTAGTACGATGCCCGTGTACTCTGTCCAATATTATACTTGTGTACTAATATTTATTGTTTATGTATCTTTTCAACTGGCAATTGTTGTTATCTATGTATGTAACAATTTTATTTTACACATGTAACAACACAATTTTACTTGAATAAATGATATATTATACAATTACTGTGATCTTTACTGGCGGAAACGTTACCCACTTCATTTAAAGTCCCGGGGCGAATCCTTTTGTTTTGACTATATGTAATAGGGATGGAGGTGTGTTACTGGGGACACCAGACCTTTCCTCTTTTCTTTGTATTTTTTTTTTAAAAGATATTTTTATTGAAGTTTTATAACAAACTAACAAACAGAAAAAAAAAACAATACACACACAGAAAAAAAACACAATGGCTCAAGATACACCATCGTAAGTACAAATGTGCGCCGTCGTATCTATGTGCCGATTCCCAAAGCTAGATATGTCGAAAAATAGGCTTCAGCCGCCCGACATAACTTGCCTACGCCGGCATCTGGCGTTCCCATTTTAAGTATGCAAACGAGTAAGATACGCCGATTCACGAACGTACTTGCGCCCTGGCGCATGTTTTAAGTGATTTGCGTAAGGGTTACGTCCGGCGTAAAGTTATTCCACCATATAGGAGACGCAACCCATGCAAAGGTATGGACCAGGGAACGAACGCCATCGATTTTTACGTCGTTTACGCCATTTCCGTAGTACATGAATAGTGCTGGGCGTAGGTCACGTTCACGTCGTAGGCAATGTTTTGACGTATCTTAGGCAGTTATTAAGACATGACTGTGAGCATGCACACTGGGATGCATCCAAGATACGACACATGCGCAGTTCGTTTTTAGTACTTGTTTGAAGCTCAGGCCATCATTTGCATGGAGGGTCACGCTTCATTTAAATGTATCACGCCCATTTTCACCTACTTTGACTTAGGTCAGCTTACGCCGATGACTATACGCTATGCCGGCGCAACGTTGGGAGCATTCGCTTTGTGAATTCCATGCTTGCCTCCCAACGTTGTGCCGGCAAAGCGTAAAGAAGATACCTGGGCGCATCTTAATGCGGGCGTAGCGTATGTGAATCCGGGCCTATCACTGTACCAGATAGACTGGTCTGAAACGTTAGGTAACATGTTCAGACATAGACAAATAAAGAGATATCAATACAAAGGATATACAGTAGGCACACTGGGAAAAGGTGCCTGTAGACCAATACAGGCACAGCAAAGGAGGGAGTCTAGACATTAGAGATCCTTAGGGCACGGTATAACACTGGCCAAACAAGTGTACGTCAGTCAGTGCTGAGAGAGAGTAAGCGGGCTAGCCAGCCACCTACCCCAAATTTTAGGAAAGGTTTTGGTCCGTTTCCGGATTTCAAAAGTAAGCTTATATAGCGGGATGGATACGTTTCAGCAAAAAGGCATTCAAAGAGGTCTGTGCACCCTTCCAGGACAGTAGAATGTTTTTTTTTGCATAAAAATATAGTATACGGAGCAGTCTCTTAGCATGCATTGACAGGTGTAAGTCACCAAAAATGCCTAGTAGGCAGTTCTTGGGGTAAATTATATTTAGGAAGCCCAACACCGAAGAGACAAAGGCACCCACCTCCCCCCAGAAGTCCGGAATCAATGGGCATGACCGAAAACAGTGTAAGAAATCGTCCTCCAGGCCATGGAAGCAAGCGGCCGAAGACAGGAGACCCATCCTATGCAACCTCGCCGGAGTAAGGTGGGTCTGGTGGGTCAGGTACGTACTTACAGAGACCGAAATGCTGAGGGCGGCTCAGCTTTGCGACCTGGCGCAATCCGCCCCCTGGAGTTGGGACAGAGTGGGAAGGCGCAAGGAGGCACCGGCAGTGAAGCTGAAGTCTTGATAGGAATTGTCAGACAGGAGGCTAGCTGGTGGTAGTTCACTGGAAACAAGCTGTGGATCAGATAGCAACAGTTCAGGTACACAGAGCACATGTAGCCAGGGTCAAGGACTGAAGCTAGGTCTCGGGTGCAAGCAGAAGATCAGGGGTTGGAGAAGGCAGCAAATCCAGAGGTACAGGCCAGAGGTCAGGGGCAGGTGACAGCAGCAATCCAGGGGCCTAAGCCAGAGGTCAGGTTCAGGAGAGAGAGCAGAGTCGTGAGGAAATCCAGGTCAAACAGGGAAGGTTTAGTAACAGGAAGCACACGGCAGGAGCTGACAACAAACTAGCAACCTGTCAAGGGACAGGGGCTGGTTTAAATAGGCCAGTCAGGCCTCCGATTGGCTCTGGGGTGTGGGCGTGTGTGCGCGCCCGTGCCATGTCGCCGGACCGTGCATGCGCCAAATCGTTGTTTTACCGTGCATGTGCGCTATTCTGCATCTGGCTGGGTTGGCTCCCTGACACAGATGTTTTGTAGGTATCACTGAATTCCGACCAGTCCTCGGCCTCTAAGGAGATGTCCATAGAGGTCCATTTGTCCTGAGATCTATGGAATCTGGGGTTAGAATCGGTCAGCAGGGTTACGTCATAAATGGAAATAAGTTTAGTGGGATCCGGTTGTTGGAGCAATTTTCCAATGGTGGCAGGTCAGTGGGGTCTTTCAGGGAACCAAACTGGGCCTGTATAGCATGCCGAAGCTGGTAGTAGTAAAATAAGTACGAGTTTGGTAGGTCATTAAAGTTTTAAAGCCCTGAGTGTTATACAAGTGACATAGGTATTTAACTCCCTTGGAGTATCAGCGATTGGGAAGAGAGTACAGTTCCTGCAGGTTAGGGTTGAACCACATGTAGTCTTCAGATATTTTTTTAGAATAATAGACTTCATCCTTCATACCAATGTATAGTGTCTAGTATGATGTTAGTAGATTGTTCTCGCAGCAAAACCACCAGGCCCTCCAGAGAACGCATTTATTTCAACAACTACAATACAGAATAGTGCAACGTCCACAGATGATACAAAAAGAAGTCCAGCAGAGTAATTCAGATGTCTACCTTCGCCCCCATACTCCTACAGAGAGAATACAGGAGTACTTTCTCTCTGACAAGATGACTCTCTCTCTGACAAGATGAGCTGAATGTCAGCCTGTCTTTCTCATATAATGGTATCATACTGGAGGGGGGTCAACCAAATGTTCCCATTGAATGTCTAATTACCATTAATAAACACTTCCTTATGTATGTCAGGAAGTACCAGGCCATCTCACACACCTAGATTGTCTTAGATAAGATTTACACATCAAAGGGTCCTCTGTATCTTTTGATCCTTTGGCCACAAGATTTGGTCAGTAAACTTCCTTTGATGTGTAACCTCGAATGCCTAAATACCATACCATACATACTGTATAACACAATATTTTAAATACCAACACATCTATATTAATATTACTACACCACAGAGGGTTGTTAGGGGACTGCGACCCTGTATGCGTGGATAACTTCTTGACAATGTAATGGAAAGATGAACGGGAAGTGGCCAGTAGAGAGGTTCCGGGGCGATCAGGGACCCATCCTCTGTAGATGATATTATGCAGAGTCTCCAGAGAGGATGCTATAGTCCCCCCCCCCCCCCCCCCCCTGTGGAGGTACAAGGCATTTCCCGGGACTGGACACAGCCAATCAATGATGTGCACCAACTGGGATGCTAAGTAATAGAGGAAGAAATTGGGAAATGCCAGGCCCGCCTAGTGTGCCAGGAATCGCAATGTTTCAAGTGCCACCCTGGGGGAGCCGCCTTTCCACAGGAAAGTTGTGCATATTGTGTCTATGCGTTTAAAGATAGCTTTAGGCACTTTGCAAGGGGAGTTAGCAAGGATATACAGTAATCTTGGTAAGTAAATAATTTTTAAAACATTGGCCCTTCCCATGAGGTCCAAAGGGAAGTCCATCCAGTGCTTGGTCTGCTCCTGAAGGTGGACCAATAGGGGATCTAGGTTAATGGTGATATAAGAAGATAAAGGGGTTTGCACCACAACCCCAAGGTACCTAAAGAAGGACACTACTTGAAGCTTGGGGGGGGGGGGGGGCACAGCAACGTCCAGAGGAAAAAGAATGGACTTATCCCAATTCACCCAGAAGCCTGAATAATCACCAAAGGTGGTTTTGTCCAACAATAAAGCCTGCAGTGACCCATCTGTATCAGCCATATACACCAATGTGTCATCCGCATATAGTGAAATACGTTCTTCTATAGTGGCAATTGGGAGACCTCTGATTGAAGGGGAGGGCCGGATACGTCCTGCCAGTGGCTCCATCGCCAGGGCAAACAAGAGGGGTGACAACGGGCACCCCTATCGCGTGCCCCTAGTTATCGGAAAGGGTTCAGTGATAAAGGAGTTGACCCGCACCCGAGCCACCGGGGAAGTGTAAAGAAGTTTTACCCATGCTATCACCCGAGGGCCGAAGCCATACATTTGTAGTCCCCGAAAAACATATGGCCATTCCACACTATCGAATGCCTTGCATGTGTCCAAGGACACAATGGCACGGCTGGGAGTACATTTGTGTGGATATTGTAGGTAAGTGGTCTCCAGACTGCAGCCCTTTGCTTGCCTTTATCCGGCCCTTGGGGCACTAACCCTCCCACTGATACGAGACACTATTCTGCCACCTGACACCAACAATGGAGCACCATTTCTCCCACTGACACAACTAATAGAGCACTTTTCCTCCCTATGATACCAGCAATGGGGCACTGTTCCTCCCTCTAATACCAGATGTTCACCAACAATGATGCCAGGAAAACTTCTACTCCCGCTGGCCAAAGTCCGGCCGTCCAAGAGTCTGAAGGACAATAAACCTGCCCTTTGTTTAGAATGTTTTGAGACCCCTGCTGTAGGTGGATACAGCCTGCGAATATTCATTCTTTATTCAGCTGGGAATAAAGCCCCCACTGTTAACTAGGGACGTTATAACATCATTTAGGCGGTTAGATAAAATCTTGGCCAGAATCTTAACGTCCACATTGATGAGAGAAATGGGACAGTAAGATTTGCATTTAAGTGGGTCCTTACGGGGGTTTTAAAAGAAGCACAATCAGAGCCTCCCACGTCATTGGGGGAAGGACCCCAACCTCTAGAGCTTGGTTATGTGTCCGCAAAAGGAGGGGGCACAAGAGGCGTTTAAATTGTTTATACCATTCGGTCGGGAAACCATCTAGCCCAGGGGTCTTATGAGCAGGCATTTGTGAAATGGCTGCAGCAATCTCCTCCACCGAGATAGGTGCCTCCAACATATCTCGCCCCTCAGTAGATAAGGAGGGGAGAGATATGTCAGCCAGGTAATCAGTCAGTTGGGTGTCATCATAATCAACCCTAGAGGTGTATCGGTCTTTATAGAAACATAAAAAGGAATCCAGCATATCTTCCAGGTCGTCACTGAAACGGCCTTGGGTAGTAACGATACGTGGGATAGAGATTGGGGGGGGGGGGGGAGTATTCAGGTCTGGTTAGGTATGCCAAGAGACGTCGAGTTTTATTACCATAGAAACAAAAATAAAAGGTCTGCAGTCACCGGTGAGGCACCGCCATCCCTATATACATATACAGAAAAAGAGTCACCCTTGGGGCTTTAAATGAGGAGATCACAGTTTGCCACTGAGTAACAAAAATAGTAACGGTATAGATGTTTATTAAAATAGATGTACATACATGAATAATACAGCATAATAGCTCAGCCAATGGATTTACACATAATAAAGAGTATTTAAAATTGATACAAACGTTATACAATGCAGTATATACAAATGCAAGCACCAGAAAACCCGGGTTTTCTGATGCTTGTATAAAATCACAGCACCCGGCACATGAGGGAAGGGGTATCACCCAGCAAAGGACATAAGGTGGCTTAAACAGCAGTCAGCGTAGATTGCGATAAAGTCACAGGATACATATAGTGGTGCACAGAGGTCTGGTAGGTAAGGCAGTTGGTATGTGCTGTCCTGAGACTATGGACACCGTTAGTCATAGGCAGCTTCAAAACGATCATTCAGCCACTCCTTGGCCTCCTTGGGGCTGGTGTAGAAATGAGCCTTACCATCATAAATGATGCGCAGTTTGGCAAGGAAGAGCATGGCATGGAACCTTCCGTGCGCAGGCGAGATTTCACTGCAGAAAAGGAGATTCGCTGGCGTTGAACTTCAGCAGAAAAGTCAGGATAGACAGAGATGGTGTTCCCGTTATATTTGAGGGTGGCCTTTCTCCCTAGCTAGGCGCAGGATGGCGACTTTATCTTGGAAGTTGAGGATGCGAGCAATAATAGGGCGTGGTGGGGCCCCCTCAGGGGGAGGGCAGGGAGGGGTGCGATTTGCGCGTTCAATGACATGGGAGAATGAGGGCACATCTGTACCAAAAATGTCCCGCAACCAGGAATAAAGAAATGTTTCAGGATGAGGGTCCTCAGCCCTTTCTGGGAACCCTACAAATCTGAGGTTATTCCTGCGAGAATGATTTTCCAAATCGTCTATTTTGGCGCGGAGTGCCGCCATCTCGCACGTTAACCGATAGGGGATTAACAGTGTCCTCCAGGGAGCTAATATGTTCCTCTGCCTCTCCGGTTCTGGACATCATGTTTAAGTAGTGAAAAGTCAGTGCGAATAGAAGCCGAGTAGAAAGGGAGGCCTTACAGTCCTGGATAGCTAGCATAATGGTGGACAGTGTTGGTTAAGCAGACACTGGAGGTTCCACAGACAGGCCGGTCTCAGTGATTTGCTGGGAGTCTTGGGACATCAGGGGGGTCTGATTGAGAGCGAAAGAGGGCAGGAATAGAAGCACTCACCCCTGTAGCATGGTTCTTGTCAGCAGAGGAGGCCTGCAGCGTGTCTATCTGCCCTGCATGTGTCCCGACGCCATCTTGCATTCCTGAACCGAGCCAGTTGCTCTGCCGTGGATGGGGGCCGGGGCGTCCTGTATTTTACCAAATTTAGCCTGCCAGATGCCCACCACCATGGGGAACAGATCAGAACCTTTGGCGAGGAAAACGGACCCAGGATAAGGTAAGGATGTCGGTTGAGAGCCGGAGCAGTGTGTCTATGAGACTGCTCTCTTCACCATCCGGCCACGCCCCCAGAACCGAGATGTCTACGAGACTCTGGTTTGGACAGGTTTAAGTGAGTTATTCCTAAGAATTACAGGCCTACAATATAAAAAAGCCAAATTTCCATGCAAAATAATGGTACCGCTTTCAACACCAAAAATCTGAAATAATCATACCGCCAGGGAGGTTAAGTGGTGGGGTTAACGCGTTTCGTTCTGAAAGAAGACTTGAGAAAATAGACCTCTTGCAAGAGAATAATAGACCTCCAAGTCTCCATACCACAAAATTTACTCAGCCAATAAGAGGAAATTACTCAATTTTTAATTTTCTCCTGCTATCAATAGCCAACACGGTACAACACTTCATCCATGTCTTTGGTGATCTCTGATCTCCTTATGAAGTGTTTCTTACATGATGAAGATCAGCCATGGAGTATATCTGAGGTGTATATCAGGGTGTGCTTCTTCCCCACATGTCCAGCAACATTCACATACAAGACATTTCCCGCACTTACTAATACACCTCAAGGGTTGTGTGGGACCGCTGATGTACAGAAAGACAGGACTTCAGTGAGGAACATTTCCCTCACTCAGGACAGAAATACGGCTTCTCCCCCGTGTGAGATCTCTGATGTCTGCAAAGACTGGACTTCAATGAAAAACATTTCCCGCACTCAAAACAAGAATACGGCTTCTCTCCCGTGTGAGATCTCTGATGTATGGAAAGATTGGACTTCACTGAAAAACATTTCTCACACTCAGGACAGGAATACGGCTTTTCCCCCGTGTGACATCTCTGATGTTTGGAAAGATAACACTTCTGTGAAAAACATTTCCCGCACTCAGGACAGGAAAAAGGCTTCGCCCCTGTGTGCAATCTCTGATGTGCGGAAAGCTTAGATTTCTCTGAAAAACATTTCCCGCACTCAGAACAGGAAAAAGGCTTTTCCCCTGTGTGCAATCGCTGATGTGCGGAAAGCTTAGATTTCTCTGAAAAACATTTCCCGCACTCAGAACAGGAAAATGGCTTCTCTCCCGTGTGTGATCTGTGGTGTTTGTAAAGACTGGTCTTATCTGAATAACATTTCCCGCACTCAGGGCAGTAATATGGCTTCTCACCTGTGTGTAATCTCTGATGTATAAAAAGAAAGTACTTCCTTGAAAAATATTTCCCACACTCAGGACAGGAATACAGCTTCTCCCCTGTGTGAGATCTCTGATGCGAGGAAAGATGGGCCTTCTGTGAAAAACATTTCCCGCACTCAGAACAAGAAAATGGCCTCTCCCCCGTGTGAGATCTCTGATGTGTGTCAAGACCGGTCTTCCGTGAATAACATTTCCCGCACTCAGGACAGGAATACGGCTTCTCCCCTGTGTGAGATCTCTGATGTGTGGAAAGACTGGTCTTCAGTGAAAAACATTTCCCGCACTCAGAACACGGAAACCTTTTCTGTGCTAGGACAGCACCGTCCCTCACAGTCTGAGGTTCCCCAGGATAAGAGGAATACGATGGTCCGGCACCATCCCGCACAGTCTGAGGTTCCTCAGGGTAAGAGGAATACGATGGTCCGGCACCGTCCCGCACAGTCTGAGGTTCCTCAGGATAAGAGGAATACGATGGTCCGGCACCGTCCTGCACAGTCTGAGGTTCCTCAGGATAAGAGGAATACGATGGTCCATCTACACTGTGTGGTGCCGGATGGACATTTGAGGTAGTCGGGTTTTCTCCTGGACTATACTGTGTGATGTCCTCATCTTCTACTTTACAGTCTGGAGACAAAGTGAGACAATCCTCTGAGGTTTTCCTCATCTCCCGTCCATCTACTAAAATAGAGATACAAAGATTATTACTAGACATGAGCTGATTGGTTCCTGCTATGCCCAAATCAAATCATCAGATATAAAAATGTCCAGCTGGTAGAAAATGAGTGTAAGAAAAGAGAACACATATTATGTGTATATATAGCAGTGGGTAGAGGGGAGAGAGCAGAAGTCAGGACTATGTAATGTACAACATATTGTATAAGATACAACAGATAGGAATATATAGTATCAGAATGATGTAATGTACAACAGAGTATAGTGCAGGGGTCAGGAGTATGTAATGTACCATATAAATTATATAGTGTAATGCCGCGTACACACGACTGTTTTTCGGGTTCTAAAAAATTACATTTTTTTTAATGTCATTAAAAATGATCGTGTGTAGGCTCCAGAGCATTTTTGCATGATCTAAAAAATGGCCATTAAAAATTTAAAACATGCTCTATTTTTTCACAACGTTTTTAACGTTGTCGTTTTTAAGGTTGTAAAAAATGCTTGTGTGTGCTTTAACGACGTGAAAAAAACATGCATGCTCAGAAGCAAGTTATGAGACAGAAGGGCTCGTTCTGGTAAAACTACCATTCGTAATAGAGATAGAACATTCATCACACTGTAACAGGCTGAAAGGCGCAAATCGTCTTTTAGTAAAACAAAATCAGCTAAAGCAGCCCAAACGGTGGCGCCATCTGCATGGAACTTCCCCTTTATAGTGCCGTTGTACATGTTGTACGTCATCGCGCTTTGCTAGAGCATTTTTTTTTCACAGCCGTGTGTAGGCAAGGCCGTTTTAATGAACGGGTTGAAAAAAACATTGGCCCAGATTCACGTAGATCGGCGCATTATCGGTCCGGCGTAGCGCACCACTTTTCCGTTAGACTTGCGCAATCTAGCCGCGTAATCCCGCGATTCACGTAGCTTTTACGCAAGAGATTGCGCAAGCGTAAGGTTTTTTCCGGAGGCGTAAGGAGGAGTAATACAAATTGGGAGGGACGTGGGCGTGTTACATTGAAATGAGCCGTGACCCCATGCAAATGAAGGGCCGGCCGACTCGCGCATGCGCGCGTGAAGGAAACCATGTCAGCTCCGTTGTGCGCATGCTCACAACTCGGGAGCGGCGCAATCAGTGAAATTGGAAATGGACTAGGGCAATGTTGTGAACTACGCAGACAGCATAAATAGACACACACAAACGCACTTCCATTGCAAAAGTACATCCCTTTGTGTCCCTTCCCATTGAATCAAGTGCTTTTGCTCTGTTGTTCGTTAGAGTGTGTTTTGTAGTTGTGAGATTAGTGTTCTGTGTGATCTTGTGCTTGTTGGTATATTTGTGAAAGTGTATTTTGATAAGTGTTTGAGACTGTTTGTTTGATTGATATATTTCAGAGCGTTTGTTTTCTTGCTTTATTTTTTCATCTGATTTTTTTGTGTCTGTTTCTTGCTGAGTGCTAGTGTGATTTTTGGGTGTTCTTTTTCTCTTTGTGTGTGTTCTTGCCTGATTGGTTGTGCTTGTATTTGTGACAGATTTTTGGTGACTGCTAGTGAGTTTGTTTGGAAGTATGACTGAGAGAAAAAGAAAGCTTAATTTTACTGTGGGGGAAAAAAGAATCCTTGCCCGGGCCATTACCGACTATGGGCGTTTTCTCCACGGCCCGCAGAGTGCCACCACCACCCCGGCCAGGAGGAGGGAGATATTGGATATGATCACGGTGCAGGTCAATTCATCGGGGGAGGGGGAGACACGGACCCGCTCTGGGATTGAAAAGAAAATAAATGACCTCCGGCGTGAGGTGAAAAAAAAACTGGCCGCAATAAATGCCCATGCCAGGGGCACAGGAGGGGGCCCACCATGCCGGATTAGGCTTACAGCGACGGAGCGTGTGGTGGCCCTGACCTTTCACCGTCATGAAGTGGAGGGCCTGCCAGGCTTTGACACAAGTCCGGTCCCCGCGGTGCCAGGTAAGGTTTTTATTTCTCTCAGGTGTGTAGCATGTGTGGGGGAGGGGGTGAAAGGGAATATGTGCCAAGTGTGTGGATCCTCCAACCTGTGAATGGTTTGTGTCATCCACAGCTGTGCAGGAGGGTGCAGGGCCATCTGGCCTGACCGCTCCAACGCCAGGACAGCAGCCTAATGAGGCCCCCCCAACAAGGCCAGAGTCCGCGGAGGAGGAACAAGAGGAGAAGGAGGATCATGCGGAGGACGATCATGAGGAGGAGGAGAATCATGAGGAGGAGGAGTCCATGGAAGGCACTGGCCGTTTGGTTTCTGCGGACTCTTCCCCTCTGGCTGCAAGAAGCCTGCCCTCCCTAAGGGTGAGCCCCCCCCCCTCCTCCCCCAACATGGCTCCCCTTAACAAGGGCCTCCCCTTCTCCCCGGCCACAACCATCAGCTGGAGCCAGGAGGTCATCCCAGAGCACCAGGGGGGCGCCCAATCTCCTGCACGCCTGTCTGAGAAGGAACCTGGCCACCCAGACCCGCCTTCTGAGACAGCTCTGCCAGACTATGGGGCGGGTGGATCAGAGCCTGTCCTCCATCAACGATAGGCTGGGTAACCTGGACTCCCACTCCCGGGCCTCCACAACCTGCCTAAATGACCTGCAAACTACAGCAGCAGGCGTTGGGCAGGATGTGAGGGCCCTTACCCAGGCTATCCAGGGCAACACGGCAACACTTGGTGCTGCCCTGGACAGAATAGCCGTGGCCTTGGAGGGCAGGCCGCCAGGTGGGCAGATCTCAGGGGCTGCTCCTCCTTCCCCGGCTTTTCCCCTCCCCCATGCGTCTCCCCTGAGGGCCCGGGGCCGTGGCCGGGGGCGCCCCAGGCGTGGCTCAGGCAGAGGGCATTAATTTTTTTTTCCCCCTTTTTTTGGTTTGAAAGCATTTTTTTTTTTGTTCTCTGCATTTTTTTTTTTATATGCATTTTTTTTTTTTTTTGCTGACATTTTTGGCATATTTTGGGTTGTGAATGATGTTTGAATGTGGGGGTGACATTCCTGCTGGAAAAGGGGTGTCATCCTCAATTTGGGTGGAGAAGGGTTCCCCAGGACCAGGGAGAAGTGATTCCCAGGTCCGTGTGAATGGTGTATGAATGTACAGTGACATAATTGGAGCCTTGACGTGGCGTTACTGCTCACCAGTCTTGCATGGTGGACTGGTGCCAATCCAATTTGATGAGGATGTGGGGTGTGTGTGCGCTAGGGACCACAGTGGTGTGCATGCATGCATTCTCATTGTGCCATGATTAATGTGTGTGTTTAACGTGCAAAGATGCATAATGTGAGCTGGCATGAGATGGGGTCAGGAGATGGGGTACCAGTGCATATGCAGAGTCACCTGTAAGGGAAAAGACAGGAGGATGTTAGTCATGCATGTGCCACTTGTGAGGTGTGCATCACGGGAGGGGATAGTCATGCCTGCCACCTATGTCACTCACCAACCAGCCAGCTGTCCCCATACATGTTCTGTTTGAAATCTGTGGGGATGGGGTTCTGATTGTATATGTAGCTGTCATGGGTGTCATGGGTGGTGCCATGTGTTGGGCTGCTGATGTCCTCCTGCAAGGTTGTGGTAATTCCATGATGGCATGAGGGGTGAATCTGAAGATGCGAGACACCTCAGAATCACTCATGCCAAAGATGTCTATGCGTGTGTGATATATCAAGTGAAGAGTGAGGGGCTTGTATCAGATAAGAATATTGTATTAGATTCGATTAAATTGTAAATTTTATATAAGCAAAAAAAAAAAAAAAACATCTCCCGTGCCCTCCTTAGTGCCCTCCTCAGTGCCCTCATCCTTCTTTGTTCATCTAAAGTCAGTAGTATAGCTATGCGCGACGATGCCCCTGGCATGTTGGCATACAGATTGTTGGGCAACATGTGTGACTGCTGAACTCCTCACTAACAGTGTTGCTTTATCTGACAATTATGCCGCGTACACACGGTCGTTTTTTGCGATGAAAAAAAACGACGTTTTTTAAAACGTCATTTAAATTGATGGTGTGTGGGCAAAACGTAGTTTTATGTCTTAAAAAAAACGACCAAAAAAAAATTCCAACATGCTTGAATTTTTTGTGTCGTTTTTCAAAACGTCGTTTTTTGTTTCACAAAAAGTCACCGTGTGTAGCAAAAACGTCGTTTAAAACGACGTTTTTCAACCCGCGCATGCCCAGAAGCTAGTTATGAAGCGAGCTTCAATGGAAAAGAGTGGTGAATGTAACCTCGTTTTTTGTGAAAAAACGATGGTGTGTATGCAAAATCGTCTTTGAAAGTGACGTTTCAAAAACGTCGTTTTTTACTTCACAAAAAACGTCGTTTTTTTTCATCGCAAAAAACGACCGTGTGTACGCGGCATTAGACTTTTTTTCAAAATTTAGACCAGCTTTTAGGTCCTCTTACTTTAGACAGAACATTTTGCAGTTGCGCACATCGCGTAGCCTGCGCAGCAACTGCGTTTTTTTGTGAATCCCCGTAACTCCCTCATTAGCATATTTGACTAGCAAATCAATGGTGTGTCTAGCGCAGTTTTGCGCGAAGGGAAGCGAATGTCTAATTCAATTACGCCGGACCAAAAAACGTAGATTTCTGGCGTATATTGTTTTGTGAATCGCGTCCAACTATACGCACGCGCACATTTAGACTTACGCACGCGCAACAGCAGTTGCGCAGGCGTAATCGCTCTGTGAATCTGGGCCATTGTTTTTTCTAGACCCTTAAAAACGTAATATTTTAGAACCCGAAAAACGGTTGTGTGTATGCGGCATAAGGGTCAGGACTCATAATATTAATATTCAGAAATCAGTGGAAGATTAAGTGGTAAATTCACGTACCTTGGCGCATGTTTATGCGGGGGTAGCGTATCTTCTTTATGCTATGCCGGCGCAATATTGAGAGGCAAGCATGGTATTCACAAAGCAAATGCTCCCAACGTTGCGCCGGCATAGCGTATAGTCGTCGGTGTAAGCCGACATAAGTCAAAGTAGGTGGAAGTGGGCATGTAACATTTAAATCAAGCGTGACCCCATGCAAATGATGGGCTGAGCTTCAAACAAGTACTGAAAACAAACTGCGCATGCGTCCTATTATGGATGCATCCCAGTGCGCATGCTCACAGTCACGTCAAAATAACTGCCTAAGATACGTCAAAACACTGCCTATGACGTGAACGTAACCTACGCACAGCCCTATTCACGTACTACGTAAACGGCGTAAAAACCGACAACGTTCGTTCGCTGGTCCATACCTTTGCATGGTTTGTTAGGCTTCCTATATGAGGAATAACTTTACGCCGGACGTAACCCTTACGCAAATCACTTAAAACATGCGCCCGGCACAAGTACGTTCGTGAATCTTACTCATTTGCATATTTAACATGGGAACGCCAAATGCGTTCATCGTAATTATGTGCCCACGATACGCCAGCGTAGGCAAGTTACGACTGCGCACATTTGTACTTACAACGGCGTATCCTGAGATACGTTGGCGTAGGTGCTAGGTGAATTTGGGCCTAAATGTTTACATGAGACAAGTTGCAGAGATCCCACACCGCTGCCTCCCATCTCCTGAGACTGCACTCAGTGACTTGGGTCTGAGACTATACAGACATATCCCTCCACCCGGCACAGCCAGCAAATAACAGAGCAAGTAATCCTGGGAGAATTGTTCTGTCAGAGATCTCACTAGACTCGGGCATGGGGCAGAAGACCCAAGGTACATACCCCAGGTGCCTAGGTCTAGTAACACCTATGGTGAAAATGAACATTTTGCTGCCAGCTGATCCCCAGAATCTCCATAAATCCAGTCTAGAGACATAAATTGTGTCTGCAGCACAGAGAAGGAAGATTATCCGAGAGAAATACAGGAATACAGGATGGGGAACACAGCTCAGGAAAGTGACCAGGGGATTACAGGCTGATATCACCCAGTCCCCGCCCTACTCTGGGCCAATCAGTGAGCAGTATGGGTGGAGGAATGGATTTAGTGTTAATGACCCACCTGTGCTGATCTCTGTAGGAGTGTCCTCCTCTATAAATGTCCCCGTTATTCCATCCTCCTCCATAGACTGCTGATCATCCCTCACATACGTCTCTTCTTCTTCTGATTTCACCTCAAATTCTATATCGATTGAATCTCCACTCTAAACCAAGAGAATGAGAGAAAATATCATCTGTAAGATATAAGCTTTATTATTGTGATATCACATAGAAAATCCACAAATTGTCTCTATAAGTGTGTTTTATAACCTCCGTCCCACCAACCTTGTAACAGTGGGGGATGGTGTGACCTTCCTGTGTGGAATCCCGGGAATACAGAGGGCGGGGACATCTCTCTGGGGGGTTCCTGGTATTAGGTGGCCCCATCATATCCTTGTGTCCTTCTGATAACTCCTCCATCACTCCATACTCCTCATCCTCCTCTTTATACTCTTCTTTAACATCAATATTATCATCCCCGAGATTTCCACTCTGAATATATAATAAAACATTCATTGTAACAAACATGCTGTGTATAAATCATAACTACCAATAATTGTCACTCATCTACCTGATGATGATGGGGGATGGTGTGACCTTCCTGTGTGGAATCCCGGGAATACAGAGGACGGGGACATCTCTCTGGGGGGTCTCTGTATCTGGATGACTCCACCATGGTGTCCTGGTACAGATCTTTGTGTTCTTTTAGAGACTCTGACTCCTCCATCACCCCATCCTCATCATCCTCCTCCTTTATCTCTTCTTTAACCTCAACTTTAGGATCTCTCAGGTCCCCACTCTGAATATAGAATAAAAATGACATCAATGGTAACAATGCAGATAATGTACAGATCCTAATGATACTATCAGTGATTGTTCCTCATCTACCTGATGATGGTGGGGGATGGTGTGACCTTCCTGTGTGGAATCCCGGGAATACAGAGGACAGGGACATCTCTCTGGTGGGTTCCCATTACTGGATCCATCTGTAGGAAACACACACACTGACTGAATACATTGTTTCTATGTGTTTATCAGATGATGGGGGATCTAGGTGGAGCCTCCGTACTGCTCTCTCCTTTACAATAAAGTCTCCTCTTACCCGGTGATGTGAGGGGCGGCTGATTCTCCATCATGACGTCCTTGTAGAGATCCTTGTGTCCTCCTAAATGCAGCAAAGGCTCTAATTCCAAAAAAATGGCTACACCCACAGAGGCCAACTCTAAAAGAATGGATACATCGAGTCGATTACATATCAGAAATGGAATATCTGAGGCGAGTTGACCAGGGTGAAGAAATAAGAAGCAGAATAGTCTGGGAGCAATGGAGAGCATTTAAAACGTCAGGAAAATGTGCACAGGCAATGACAGATCTAGATAGGTAATAATAGAGAAACTAAATCCAAAAGGTGATCGACAGAACCGAAGGGTAGGGGGGGATTAGCAGTGGGGGGTGGGAGGGAGAGGGGGGGTAAGGGAAAGAAAAAAGGGGAAAAAAAAAGGAAAACCATTTAGGAGTGTTTTTCTCTGCTTTCCCTGACACATCGAAAAAAGAAAAGAAACAAATAATAAAGGAAAATATATATATATATATATATATATATATATATATATATATATATATATATATCAAAAGGGAAACCACACGCGATGCAAGACCATAGAAGAAATGCGAAGGGCGGAATTTCCGTGAGCATGTCTTGCTGTCCCATTTTCTGGTTGAGTCTGATGTGGAAAAATTTTTTAGAGATCCTTGTGTCCTTCTAAATACTCCCCCTCCTCCATGGAGAAATAGACAGTGACATCCTGACACCTTATAGGAACCTGACACACACAATGATACAGTCACCATCCAGACACACCCCTTGTCTGTTACTGGATAATGTCCCAGAATTCCCGGCACCGCTCACCTCTCCTCCATCATCTCTCTGGTGACTTCTAGAATCTTCTTTGTATTTCTCTATTCTATCAGGGAGGGGGGTGGAGGCAATGTGATTATCATAGGATCTCCAGACTTCACAGGAGGAAAACTCTAGATTTGAACACATATAGTAAAATCAAATGATTTTTCCAGAATCCCCTCCTATCCTCTCTGGTCAGGTCTCCATTTCATTAAAGCTCCACTTCAAGAACCCCCGCACTCTGTAGATTAAAAGCTTTGTATAAGGAATGACATCTTTACATAAAATATAGGATCAACAGTTCTGCTTGGTCCACCCACATCCTAAAAGAGCTGGATGGAGGGACATCGGGTGGAGGAGCTGTGAGGTCAGTGTGATGTCATAGGATTCTCTAATTGGAGGGACATTGGGAGGAGGAGCTGTAAGGTCAGTGTGATGTCATAGGATTCTCTGACTCTGGTTGGAGGGACATTGAGGGGAGGAGCTGTGAGGTCAGTGTGATGTCATAGGATTCTCTGATTGGAGGGATATAGGTAGGAGGAGCTGTGAGGGGCGCTGTAACGGCTACCCAAGTAGGGAGAGGGTATCAGCCGCTGACGACGTTCTTTTCCCTGGCAAGTTGCTATATAAGTAAGTCCAGTATAAGCCCATCCACGAGATCCAGAGGGAGAGTCAGGTCCAGTTGTAAGAGGCACAGAATAAATCCCATTGCATTCCCTTCCATAAACGAGACAGGCTACGTTTGAAGGGTCCAGTAGACTAACTTTAATGGTAGAATTTCTTGGTTTATATCTTAGTTACAAACTTGTGAATAATCAAGGAACAATGGAACTCTCCGCCCCCTCCCTCCACAGGGGGGGCCTCAAGTTAGACACACTGTCACCAGGCTAAAGAAGCCACATTCCTTTCTCAAATACAATTCAATCACAGATAATCCCCTCCGTAGCTAAACATTTCGGCTCCGCAAAGCCTGACAGTTCTTCTGAACATAAGTGACATGCTATTTCAATACAACTGGCCGGATACTGCTAATTTGGAATACAATATACAATCTCTTAAGGATAGACACAGGTCTTTCACACACACAATAGATCAATTAACCTTTGGGAATAGAGAGGTGAATTAGCATACTAAAGAGAGGTTTCCAGAGACAGGCTGATTCAGTTCTAATCTACATCTTTACAGACAGAGGATGTTCACACCTCATAATATACCACTGCATGATTATTATAGATGTACAGGCAGAATACATAGTTCCGTTACACTGCTCCCCTTTTGTGGAACACTCCGGCAGACCCGGATTGATCCTTTTCGGGTCAACTTGGGGATGTCCGGTCTGCTGTTAGGGTAATAGTTCAGTTTGCCTGGACAGTCCATCGGCATTGCCATTAAATCTGCCAGGTCGGTAGCTGATGGTGAAGGTGAATAATGGAATTCAGTTCTGGAACAGTCACTTGCTTTGCTCTCTCAATGGCTCCCAGGACCTGTTGCTGATGCTCTTGGGAGAGATAAGGCACCACCTGAGCGCAAATCCCATTTAACCTTCTGACAATTTCAGCCTGTTTGTGCATTTCAATGTTCAAGCCACGGGACATCTCATAATACATGACGTAGTGTCGTTGCATCTCCGATTTCTCACTGGCCAACTTGTCACATTCCCATTTTAGACTGTGATATTGGGCCGGATCTACAGTACATGTCGGGGAAGGTAGTCTTACCCGGGTCTCAGCAGCAAGCAAGTTGGTTCCAGCAACGCAGGTTGGGGCACAGTTAGTCACTGTGTAGGCTTCAGCGGGACACATCGGGGCGTACGCAGAAACAAGGGGGGCCAAATCATTCCCCAGTAGGACATCTGCTGGCAAATCCTTCATCACCCCCACTTTCACATGTCCCGAACCAACCCCCCAATCCAGATGAACCCGGGCAACGGGTAGCCGGAAGACGGTGCCTCCTGCTACTCTTACGGCTACGGTGTCTCCGGTGTGCTGGCTCTCTGGGATGAGTTTCTTCTGTAGCAGTGTCATCGTGGCCCCCGTATCGCGTAACCCGTTGGCTGCCTTTCCATTGACCCAGACAGTCTGCCTGTGTTGCTGCCTGTTGTCCTGATTAGCTGCTTGTATCGGATCTGCCTCATGCAGAACACCCCAATGTTCTACCTCCCCAACGCCGTGGGCCGCAGGCATGGATGTGTGGGGGTTCCCCCTTTCTGGCTGTCTCCATGACTGTGACTGCCTGGGTACATTTAATGAACAGTCTGACTTTTTGTGCCCTGGTTGCTTTTGAATCAGAGCGATAGTAGCCTCGGTATCTCTTAGGCCTTGTGCTACTTGTCCATTCACCCGTACCTCCTGACGGTGATGCTGACGGTTATCTGGAGAGGCCGCTTGTATTGGGTCTGCCTCATACAAAATTCCCAGACATTCCTCAGGGCCCACCTCAGTCTCTAGGCAGTGGGCCGCAGAGGGCCGTGATGGAGTGACCTCTGTGTTGGGTGTTGGGCGTCTCCAGTTGTTATTTGTAGCTCTCAAAGGACAAAAACGAGCAATATGTCCCGTGTTGCTGCAGTGATGGCACGTCACCCTAGACGAATCCCGGGGGTAGTTGTTAGGCCCCTGAGGACGTGGTGGTCCTGGTGGGACTGGAGCGCGAAACTCTGGGCGTGGGGTGTCGGTTGGAGTACACGGTTCTACCTTATGAGCCAGGCGTGTAGTACCCTGGCTTACTTTCCTTGTTTCCGTGTACTCATCTGCTAGCCGCGCCGCCTCGTTTAAGTTAGCGGGACGGCGATCTCGTACCCAGTCCTGTATGTCTGCGGCCAGGTCTTGGAAGAAATGTTCCATTAGGAATAGCTGCAATACTTTCTTCCCGGTGTTGGCCTTGCACCCTTGGACCCAATGGGATGCCACCCTTTGTAACTGGTTGGCCCATTCCATGTGGGAGTCCACAGCCTTCTTCTTGGATTCCCGGAAGCGGCGGCGGTAGGTTTCTGGAGTTACGGCATATCGGGTTAACAGCGCCTTTTTCACTTGCTGATATTGTAAAATATCCTCTGGAGCAAGAGCCCGAAAAGCTTCATTGGCTTTGCCCGACAATTTTCCAGACAAAATAGTGACCCATTGGTCTGGTGGTACCTGGTGTAGTGAGCACTGCCTCTCAAAATCCGCCAAATATCCATCTATTTCCTCCTCACTTTCTACAAAAGCTTTAAATGCAGTGAACGGTATTTTCTTTCCTGTAGCAGCGGGTGGGGAAGTAGGAGCTGCGTGTGTAATGGGCTGTCTAGCTCTTACCAGTTCCAGTTCTTGTCCCCTCTTGGTTTGAATCTCTTCTCTTGCTTCCCGGAACAGCTGGTTTATTAGTTCCGTGGATGTTTCTGGATACAAGGATAATCTCCGCTGTACAATATCCGTAATTACATCTTCCTCACTGACAGGTGCTAGGGGCTCCGCTCCTTCCATGGATACATCCATTTGGTCCAGCTCCAGCAGGTCACCTATCAGCTCTCTCCGTGGTCTGTTACTGGCACTCCTACCACGACTCTCCAATAAGTCTTTTAGTGTGGTTCTTTTCAGCCTGGCATACTGAGACTCCATTCAGAACTTGCTCCTTGGATAAAAGGACCATCCCACCGCTGCCAACCAATGTAACGGCTACCCAAGTAGGGAGAGGGTATCAGCCGCTGACGACGTTCTTTTCCCTGGCAAGTTGCTATATAAGTAAGTCCAGTATAAGCCCATCCACGAGATCCAGAGGGAGAGTCAGGTCCAGTTGTAAGAGGCACAGAATAAATCCCATTGCATTCCCTTCCATAAACGAGACAGGCTACGTTTGAAGGGTCCAGTAGACTAACTTTAATGGTAGAATTTCTTGGTTTATATCTTAGTTACAAACTTGTGAATAATCAAGGAACAATGGAACTCTCCGCCCCCTCCCTCCACAGGGGGGGCCTCAAGTTAGACACACTGTCACCAGGCTAAAGAAGCCACATTCCTTTCTCAAATACAATTCAATCACAGATAATCCCCTCCGTAGCTAAACATTTCGGCTCCGCAAAGCCTGACAGTTCTTCTGAACATAAGTGACATGCTATTTCAATACAACTGGCCGGATACTGCTAATTTGGAATACAATATACAATCTCTTAAGGATAAACACAGGTCTTTCACACACACAATAGATCAATTAACCTTTGGGAATAGAGAGGTGAATTAGCATACTAAAGAGAGGTTTCCAGAGACAGGCTGATTCAGTTCTAATCTACATCTTTACAGACAGAGGATGTTCACACCTCATAATATACCACTGCATGATTATTATAGATGTACAGGCAGAATACATAGTTCCGTTACAGGCGCTCTGTGAGGTATCTGTACACACAGAGTCATTTCTCCCGGGTGCGTCCCTCCTCTCCTAAATAATAGATGAACGTTGTCTTTAGGCTTTGCCAGGACACATCATATTCCTGTGATCTCCGTGTACTCCGGAGACTTTACTCATCACATTTTAGGATGAAGATCTGAGACTGGGATCATTATGGAGACATTCGTTTTCAGGACATTCACTACAAATTATATTTTTCCCTCTTTCTTCCTATTTGAATCTTATAAAATAAAGACATACACATTCCCATCCCCCCTACATACCATCCACCCCCATCTCTAATAAACGTCATATAACTGTTAGTATAGACTGAGGAGGTGAGAAGGTGATTGGTGGGAAAGGTGACACATCTCCAAAATGAGGAGAATGTTCCGGCCCCACAAGTGGGGAAATGTTCTGCCCCTGAAGGGGTTAGTCTAGGTCTCCACACTATATATGTGTGTATCATCATCTGCTGGAGATAAAAGACGTCACAGTGACTATGGAGGAAGAGGACGGACATGACGGGGTTACTGGGTGTAAATAGAAAATAAGATCTTATTACCTCCTCTGCTGCCTCTTCCAGCTATGTCTCCTCTCTACTTCCTCCCGGCTCACCTCTCACCCGGAACTTCCTGTCTGTACCTGACATCACTTCCTGTCTTCCATAGAGACTTCCTGTGTATAATAGTGATGGGAAGTTCGGCTCTTTGAAATGAATCGGTTCATTTCGAGTCACTCACTGAAATGAACCGATTCAATGAATCGATTCTTCGGTTCTTCAGTTCACTTGCTGAGTCTACTGACAAGCAAGTGAACCAAAGTTCTGATTCAACCTTTTTAAATGATTAGAATCATAAGAAGGATTCTTCACAGAAGGTTGGCAGGTTCTGAGGACATTTACGTGTATTTAGTTTCTTGCTTAGAGCACAAGCACCATCCGATTGTGTCCACACTTTGTCAGATTAGACAGCAACATCAATTTTGGTGACGCACAAAAAGCTGTGTAAATGAAAAGTGGGTTTTTATGCAGTTAACATTGCTAGCCATCATATTTTTTCATAGTCTTCACAGCGCATGCGCAGGAAAAATTATCGGATTTTACTAGCGCAGGCGTGGAAAGTACCCACAGTAGTAAAATCCAATTGTTAGGCTCCTTTCACACTTGTGCGACTTTAAAGTTGTGCAATTTTTGCCACAATTTTTTTTACCGTGACTTTGATGCAATTTTGATGCGACTTGGAGCAATACCTATGTAATCTTGAGGTTTCTGCCTCAAGTCGCATCAAAATCGGATCAAAGTAGTGCAGTGACTATTTTGAAGTCGCTGCGACTTGAAGACACATGGATATGGATGGTACTCATTGGAAATAATGGGGTACCACTTGTGATGCGACTTTGTAGTCCCAAGTCGCACAAGTGTGAAAGGGGCCTCATTATGCACTGTAAAGACTATGGACAAATCTGATGGCTAGCCATTTTAACTTTGAAGTTGGTCCATCAGAATGCAGGTCGCATGCACAAAAAAACAGCTTTTCCTTCACACAGCAGTTTGTGCATCGCCGTAAGTGGCAATAATGTCTGACCCTATAGATCACAGGTGTCAAACTGGCGGCCCTCCAGCTGTTATAGAACTACAAGCCCCATGAGACATTGCAAGACTGACAATTACAAGCATGACTCCTGCACACAGAGGCATGATGGGACTTGTAGTTCTGCAACAGCTGGAGGGCCACCAGTTTGACACCCCTGCTATAGATGCTTGATCTGACAGAACACCTGCTACCCAGGTTACTGAGCACAATCCTATACTCATGACCATATAACAGACCCCCGATGCAATAAAGAGAACCTGTCACTTCAACAAACTATCACATAGGGGGCGGGGCTTGTTAAGCGAAAAAATTAATAAAATACAAATTTAAACCATCCCCACGACCCCGATATCTGCATGTGAATAAACGCGCGTAGGGCGTGCGTGTGTACATAAACGATAATTGCTTTACACGTTCAGTGTCACCACAAAAGTCAGAGAGACTGCAATCATTCTAGATAATAATATAATTCATGGTTAATGAATGTCCTGTAATAGCTGTTATAACTACCTATACAGTCTGTACAGTGCACTGCTGCTACCTGATCATTGATTCAGTGTATTGTTCTCCTGGTGGTGACTCAGGGTTCTTTCAGTGAATGCATTCTAACAGCTCATGTGGTTCTTTAACTCGGTAACTCGTTTGATTCTTTAACTCGTTTGATTCTTTAACTCATACTCATATGGTTCTTTTCCTCGGTATACTGTGTACTGATGATGACTCATGTATGCAGTTCCTGAGTGTCTCTGTGCCTTGAGCACTCTGATTGGTTGTAGGGAGGGGCGGAGCTCTCTCACTCTAGGATCATATTACCAGCCTGCTCTCCTATGCTTTGTATTGAGTGCACAGAGAACCATTCCAAACGGTTCACTCACTCACATGAATCGATTCACTCAGTTCACTGAAAAGAACCGATTCAAAAGAACGATTCGTTCATGAACTGGACATCACTAGTGTATAAGTGTATAAGCTCAGAGAAACATCTGGTAGTGTGAACACGGCCTTGTGCTATGTGTGTATGTACTGTATATCCTTATAGATGGATTATCTCCACTCCCACCAAGGGGGATAGAAATATATTACTGACTAGTCCAGACTTTATCAGCCAGGGATCCTCAAAAGCACTTATGAGGGTGATGGAGGTCTGGTGAGCGCACAATCTGAGTGTGAGGAACAAGAGAGCACAATGGGTTTGGTGTTTGTGGAAGGAGGTGTTTTGTAGTCCACTACTCCTGGTTTTCTGGAGCATATACTAAGATTTGGAGGAAGAAGCTCTGGAGGTGTTGGAGACATTTATTGGCAGTGATATCATTTATTGAGGTATAAAGGAGACTGTGGAAGGACTTTGATGTCACTTTATGGTTTATCACTGGATACTGATGAGGTGAAATGCATCTTTGATTTATCACAGAGGTTTTCACATCTTTTACTTTGATAATAAGAAGGCGGGATTTATGTATATAAGGGGAGGGGTCATTGTATCTATCACCCATTTCTTGATGCTGGATGATGCGAGAAGCTGACACTCTATAAGAAGTCTTGTCTCTGCCAGCTGGGGAAATAGCGAGTGGGAAAACTAGTTGTTGAGGATTGGAATAGTAAACTCCTCCATTGTTCCTGGTCAGCCGGGGAAATATTGACCCCCAGACCTTCCCAGACAGAATACTGATTGGAGGATTGGAATAGTAAACTCTACTAGGTGTCTCCAACCAAGTTCCGCCTAACATGAACCACTGCCCAAAACTTTTTTTTAATTTCGAACCGGTAAAAATCCACGACCTGGAGGCCCAGATTTTAAAATTGAAAACGACTCATTACCCTGGGGAAGTCTGCTCCACTTGGCTCATCAAGGGGAATCTACATCCCATTATTGATGACTTATGCTACCTAGTCAATCACTCACTCCAACATGGGATCGTTTCCACAACTCTAAAACACGGCTTTCTGACCCCACTTCTAAAAAAAGCCGGCTTGGACCCGACTGACACCAACAACTTTCCACCCATCTCAGCTTCTCATTTTTTAGCTAGAGTTATTGAAAGAGAGGCCCTTCTCCAGCTTCAAAATCACTGTGAGGGTGGCCTGCTCTTCCATGACCTACAGTCAGGCTTCCGCCCTGGTAGAGGAACCAAGCTGGTATCTCTGTCCACCCGAGAGAAGCTCCTCAACATGGTGGATGCGGGCGGGTCAGCAGCCTTGGTGCTGCTTGACCTGTCCGCAGCTTTCGACACTGTTGATCACTCCATCCTGCTAACCAGACTCAAGTCCACATTCGGATGGGAGGTACTGCCCTCGCTTGGTTCCAAGATTTTCTAACAGCCCGCACCCACCAAGTTAAGATGGGCACTTTCCTATCCCCGATTACCACAGTGGAGAACGGGGTTCCTCAGGGATCCGCCCTGTCCCCCATTCTCTTCAACGCTGATCTAAGGCCTCTACCTGACATTATTGCCAAGTATGTACACGGATGACGTCCAGTTGATAGCCGATGATCTAACTTACCCAGACATGCCCTTAAGATTGGCCAATTGTCTGTGCGATATTTACCACTGGATGGCCATCAATAAATTGTGCCTCAATGGTAACAAAACAGAGATCAAGGTAGTTGGAAAAGGATCGACTTCCTTTAAAACTGGCCCAGGCTCGACACCAAAACCGAAAGATAAGGCGACGGTCCTGGGGGTTATCCTGGATGAAAAACGAAGTATGATTCCCCAGGTCAGACAATCGGTTTCGAGAGCTGCCCATTTTTTTACGTCTCATCCGAAAGACCAAACACCTTTTGACCCATGATCAAAGGAAAGACTTAGTCCAGGCACAAATTATTTCTCGCCTAGACTTTTCAGAGTCCTACTAGGCATTCCCCTTAAATGGTTCAAGAAGCTGCAGCTGGTGCAGAATCAAGCAGCCAGGCTTATTTACAATCTCCAAAAGCAAGATCACATCAGCCCTGTGCTCAAAGACCTCCACTGGCTCCCTGTGATAAAACGTGCTGATTTTAAAATCCTCTGCCTGATCTACAGGGGTTACCACCAGCTGGGCCCACAGTTCCTATCAGATCTGACCCCACACTATACACCTAGGCGCTGTCTCCGTTCAGCCGACAAAGCCCTGATCACTGGAAATACCGACAGGCTAATTTCCATAGGAGGAAAATGGATTGGCTCTGCGGGGGCAACTCTCTGGAACCAAACCCCGCTTAACATTCGTATCTCCCCAAGCCTATTTACGTTCAGGAAAAAGCTGAAGACCTGGCTATTCTGCCAGGCATTCCAATCCTAGGCCAATTTTCCTCCGCTCACCCACTCGCTGACATCTAAATCTTTTTCTCCCCTCCCTCTTTTCTTCTCCCCCTCTGCTCTGCAGCAGTTTCGTTTTATTTATACTACCCTTGCCAGAACATCCGGGCAATTTATCACAAAGCGCTTTGGCACCACCGACTGGTGGTATATGTGCGCTTCACAAATAGTAATAAATAAATAGGATGCAGGAGATCTTCTGAGACATAGGAAGGGAAATAGGGAGCAGGAGATCTGCTGAAACACAGAAAGGGAAAAGTGTGCGAATAAGTTGCAGGAAATCTACTAAGATAAAGAAAGTGAAATGGGTGCTAATAGGCTGTAGGAGATCTGCTAAGGAAACAAACAACACAAATGGGTGCCTATAACCTGCCCACCAGAACTTTATGACCACCCACCAGACCATTAGGATGATCCACCAGAACATTATGATCACCCCTCTAATATTGAGTAGGTCCCCCTGTTGCTGCCATCAAAGCACGGACTCCACCAGACAAAGCATCACACTGCCTCTGCCGGCTCATCTTCTTCCCGTACTACATCCTGGTGCCATCTCTTCTCCAGGTAAGTGGCGCACACACCCACCCATCAACATGATGTAAAAGAAAACATCATTCATCACACCAGGCCACCTTCTTCCATTGCTCTGTGCTTCCGTTCTGATGCTCATGTGCCCATTGTTGGCACTTATGACTTTAAACACATCAACATCAGTGAGAACTTGTTGAATTGTGGCCTTAAGCCCCATACACACCATCAGATTATCTGCAGATTTTTCTCTTCAGATTTACCAAAACCATGTAGTACAAGGGCCTGCCTGATTGCATACAAATTGAAACTCTTATGCCGCGTACACACGATCATTTTTTGTGATGAAAAAAAACAACGTTTTCTGTGAAGTAAAAAACGACGTTTTTGAAACGTCACTTTCAAAGACGATGTTGCATACACACGATCGTTTTTTTCACAAAAAACGAGGTTACGTTCACCACACTTTTCCATTGAAGCTCGCTTCATAACTAGCTTCTGGGCATGCGCGGGTTGAAAAACATGAAAACGTTGTTTTAAACAACGTTTTTGCTACACACGGTGACTTTTTGTGAAACAAAAAACGACGTTTTGAAAAATGACACAAAAAATTCCAGCATGTTGGAATTTTTTTTTGGTCGTTTTTTTGAAGACAAAAAACAACGTTTTGCCCACACACGATCAATGTAAATGACGTTTTAAAAAACAAAGTTTTTTTTCATCGCAAAAAACGACCGTGTGTACGCGGCATTAAGGTTTGACCTCATATTATATGGTTTTGGCAAATCTGAAGACAAAAATCTGCAGATAATCTGATGGTGTGTATGGGGCTTAATATATCCCACTCTCTTCCAGATGTCATTGTAATGAGATAATCAATGTTATTCACTTTGCCTGTCAGTGGTGAGAATGTTATGGCTGATCAGTGTACAGTACATACACACACAGCACAAGGCCGTGTTCATTCACACTACGAGATGTCTCTGCAGTTCCTCTGAGCTCCACAAGGTGGTGATCTCACCTCTACCCAGACAGGAAGTGATGTCAGGAAAAGACAGGAAGTTCCGGGTGAGAGGTGAGTCGGGAGGAAGTAGAGAGAAGACATCAGAAGAGGCAGCAGAGGAGGTAATAAGATCTTAGTTTCTATTTACACCCAGTAACCCCGTCATGTCCGTCCTCTTCCTCTGCAGTAAGGATGAGCTCCAGCGTGTTCACATAGTACATGTACAAAGCCCACCAGGAGGTCTGCACGGCGTTGCGCTAAACACAGCCAGAGAGACAATGTCCCGATCAGGAAATGTCTCCCTGGCTGTGATTAGCGCAGTGCCATGCAAACTTCCTGGCGGGCTCTGTACATGTACTATGTGAACACGATGGAGCTCATCCTTACCCCACAGTCACTGTGACGTCTTTTATCTACAAAATTTGTGAAAGAATGGGAATCCCATCTCCTTATACAATGTCATACTCAGGACTCAAGTCCTGCGGGAACGCGTGGGAACGGAGTTCCTGCACTTTTTTCACAGCAGGAACTCAGTTCCCTTTGCAGGACTAGAGCAGCCGAGCCAATCCTTCACTAATCGGCAATGACCAGCTTGAGTCACTGTCAGGGTCAGGTGAACCTTAGTGATCCTTTATGTTGCTGGTCACTTCCTGTATATGGATTCATCGGGTAGTGTGCGGGTATTCCCTCACTTCCTCAATGCCGCAATGTCTCCTGGGAGCTTTTGTCGTTTTTCCCAGGAGACATTGCGGACGTCTGCCACGAGTTATCGCGGGATTTAGAAAGAACTTGCTTTTCTCTAAATCCCGTGTTAACTTGCCGCAGACCTCCGCAATGTCTCCTGGGAACAATAACAAAAGCTCTCTGATGACATTACGGCATTGAGGAAGTGAGGGAATACCCGCACACTACCTGATGAATCCACACACAGGAAGTGCCCAGTAATATATAGGATTACTAAGGTACAGTGTATTGAAATAACAAAAAACATGCGGTTTAGTAATTATGCATATAAACGTATGATTTTTTTATTTTTTTTGGTGGGGGAGTGGATCTTGGGTGGGAGTTCCCACACTTTTTTCCCCAGGACTTGACCCCTGGTCGTACTCACCAAATAAATATCATCAAATATATACTAGAGCAACAAAAAAAAGGAAGGACTTCTACACACCCTGAAGAGATAACTACAGAAATATTTTATTAATAGAAAATTATACAATAAATTACCAGCACTTTACATAGATCCACCCCCCCCCCTCCCCATATAACACGGGGGGTTCTATATAAAATATTTCCCTCCCCAACACAATTCCTATAAAAGAACCAAACACACTGTGTGGGACAAAGGTGTACCCCTGGGGCAGGGGGCAAGAAACACAATCCCCACAGTCAGCAAACCCACCCTCCCCAATAGAGACATCCCCACAGTCAGCAAACCCACCCTCCCCAATAGAGACATCCCCACAGTCAGAAAACCCACCCTCCCCAATATTGACACCCCCACTGTCAGCAAACCCACCCTCTCCAATATAGACACCCCCACACAATCCCCACAGTCAGCAAACCCGCCCTCCCCAATATATAGACACCCCTACAGTCCCCACAGTCAGCAAATCCACCCTCCCCAAGATAGACACCCCTACAATATATAGACACCCCAGATGTCCAATGCATCCCCTCCCCTTACATTAGATGTCAAGAGCCACCCCACCATCAGAAGTTGAGTCCCCCACTCTCCCTTACTGCTCTGTCACCTCCATCCAAGACACGCACTCTGTCACCTCCATCCAAGACACGCGCTCTGTCACTTCCGTCCAAGACACGCCCTCTGTCACCCCCGTCCAAGACACGCACTCTGTCACCTCCATCCAAGACACGCCCTCTGTCACCCCCGTCCAAGACACGCCCTCTGTCACCCCCATCCAAGACACGCGCTCTGTCACCCCCATCCAAGACACGCGCTCTGTCACCCCCGTCCAAGACACGCGCTCTGTCACCTCCATCCAAGACACACGCTCTGTCACCTCCATCCAAGACGCGCTCTGTCACCTCCATCCAAGACACGCGCTCTGTCACCTCCGTCCAAGACACACGCTCTGTCACCTCCGTCCAAGACACGCGCTCTGTCACCTTCGTCCTAGACACGCGCTCTGTCACCTCCGTCCAAGACACGCGCTCTGTCACCTCCGTCCAAGACACGCACTCTGTCACCTCCATCCAAGACACGCCCTCTGTCACCCCCGTCCAAGACACGCCCTCTGTCACCCCCGTCCAAGACACGCCCTCTGTCACCCCCGTCCAAGACACGCACTCTGTCACCTCCATCCAAGACACCCCCTCTGTCACCCCCGTCCAAGACACGCACTCTGTCACCTCCGTCCAAGACACGCCCTCTGTCACCCCCGTCCAAGACACGCGCTCTGTCACCCCCATCCAAGACACGCGCTCTGTCACCTCCGTCCAAGACACGCGCTCTGTCACCTCCGTCCAAAACACGCGCTCTGTCACCTCCAACCAAGACACGCACTCTGTCACCTCCATCCAAGACACGCACTCTGTCACCTCCATCCAAGACACGCGCTCTGTCACCTCCGTCCAAGACACGCGCTCTGTCACCTTCGTCCAAGACACGCGCTCTGTCACCTCCGTCCAAGACACGCGCTCTGTCACCTCCGTCCAAGACACGCGCTCTGTCACCTCCGTCCAAGACACGCGCTCTGTCACCTTCGTCCAAGACACGCGCTCTGTCACCTCCGTCCAAGACACGCGCTCTGTCACCTCCGTCCAAGACACGCCCTCTGTCACCCCCATCCAAGACACGCTTCCTGTCACCTCCATCCAAGACACGCTTCCTGTCACCTCCGTCCAAGACACGCGCTCTGTCACCTCCGTCCAAGACACGCGCTCTGTCACCTCGTCCAAGACACGCGCTCTGTCACCTCCGTCCAAGACACGCGCTCTGTCACCTGTCCAAGACACGCGCTCTGTCACCTCCGTCCAAGACACGCGCTCTGTCACCTCCGTCCAAGACACGCTCTCTGTCACCTCCATCCAAGACACGCGTCACCTCCATCCAAGACACGCTCTGTCACCTCCGTCCAAGACACGCGCTCTGTCACCTCCGTCCAAGACACGCCCTCTGTCACCCCCATCCAAGACACGCGCTCTGTCACCCCCGTCCAAGACACGCGCTCTGTCACCCCCATCCAAGACACACGCTCTGTCACCTCCATCCAAGACGCGCTCTGTCACCTCCATCCAAGACACGCGCTCTGTCACCTCCATCCAAGACACACGCTCTGTCACCTCCATCCAAGACGCGCTCTGTCACCTCCGTCCAAGACACGCGCTCTGTCACCTTCGTCCAAGACACACGCTCTGTCACCTCCATCCAAGACGCGCTCTGTCACCTCCGTCCAAGACACGCGCTCTGTCACCTCCATCCAAGACACACGCTCTGTCACCTCCATCCAAGACGCGCTCTGTCACCTCCATCCAAGACACGAGCTCTGTCACCTCCGTCCAAGACACACGCTCTGTCACCTCCGTCCAAGACACGCGCTCTGTCACCTTCGTCCAAGACACGCGCTCTGTCACCTCCGTCCAAGACACGCGCTCTGTCACCTCCGTCCAAGACACGCACTCTGTCACCTCCATCCAAGACACGCCCTCTGTCACCCCCGTCCAAGACACGCCCTCTGTCACCCCCGTCCAAGACACGCCCTCTGTCACCCCCGTCCAAGACACGCACTCTGTCACCTCCATCCAAGACACGCCCTCTGTCACCCCCGTCCAAGACACGCCCTCTGTCACCCCCGTCCAAGACACGCCCTCTGTCACCCCCGTCCAAGACACGCGCTCTGTCACCCCCATCCAAGACACGCGCTCTGTCACCTCCGTCCAAGACACGCGCTCTGTCACCTCCGTCCAAAACACGCGCTCTGTCACCTCCAACCAAGACACGCACTCTGTCACCTCCATCCAAGACACGCACTCTGTCACCTCCATCCAAGACACGCACTCTGTCACCTCCATCCAAGACACGCGCTCTGTCACCTCCGTCCAAGACACGCGCTCTGTCACCTTCGTCCAAGACACGCGCTCTGTCACCTCCGTCCAAGACACGCGCTCTGTCACCTTCGTCCAAGACACGCGCTCTGTCACCTCCGTCCAAGACACGCGCTCTGTCACCTTCGTCCAAGACACGCGCTCTGTCACCTCCGTCCAAGACACGCGCTCTGTCACCTCCGTCCAAGACACGCTCTCTGTCACCTCCATCCAAGACACGCTTCCTGTCACCTCCATCCAAGACACGCTTCCTGTCACCTCCATCCAAGACACGCTTCCTGTCACCTCCGTCCAAGACACGCGCTCTGTCACCTCCGTCCAAGACACACGCTCTGTCACCTCCGTCCAAGACACGCCCTCTGTCACCCCCATCCAAGACACGCGCTCTGTCACCCCCGTCCAAGACACGCGCTCTGTCACCCCCATCCAAGACACACGCTCTGTCACCTCCATCCAAGACGCGCTCTGTCACCTCCATCCAAGACACACGCTCTGTCACCTCCATCCAAGACGCGCTCTGTCACCTCCATCCAAGACACGCGCTCTGTCACCTCCGTCCAAGACACGCGCTCTGTCACCTCCGTCCAAGACACGCGCTCTGTCACCTCCGTCCAAGACACGCGCTCTGTCACCTCCGTCCAAGACACGCGCTCTGTCACCTCCGTCCAAGACACGCGCTCTGTCACCTCCGTCCAAGACACGCGCTCTGTCACCTCCGTCCAAGACACGCGCTCTGTCACCTCCGTCCAAGACACGCGCTCTGTCACCTCCGTCCAAGACACGCCCTCTGTCACCTCCGTCCAAGACACGCCCTCTGTCACCTCCGTCCAAGACACGCCCTCTGTCACCTCCGTCCAAGACACGCGCTCTGTCACCTCCATCCAAGACACGCGCTCTGTCACCTCCGTCCAAGACACGCGCTCTGTCACCTCCGTCCAAAACACGCGCTCTGTCACCTCCAACCAAGACACGCACTCTGTCACCTCCATCCAAGACACGCACTCTGTCACCTCCATCCAAGACACGCGCTCTGTCACCTCCGTCCAAGACACGCGCTCTGTCACCTTCGTCCAAGACACGCGCTCTGTCACCTTCGTCCAAGACACGCGCTCTGTCACCTTCGTCCAAGACACGCGCTCTGTCACCTCCGTCCAAGACACGCTCTCTGTCACCTCCATCCAAGACACGCACTCTGTCACCTCCATCCAAGACACGCGCTCTGTCACCTCCGTCCAAGACACGCGCTCTGTCACCTCCGTCCAAGACACGCGCTCTGTCACCTCCATCCAAGACACGCGCTCTGTCACCTTCGTCCAAGACACGTGCTCTGTCACCTTCGTCCAAGACACGTGCTCTGTCACCTTCATCCAAGACACGTGCTCTGTCACCTTCGTCCAAGACATGCGCTCTGTCACCTCCATCCAAGACACGCGCTCTGTCACCTCCGTCCAAGACACGCGCTCTGTCACCTCCGTCCAAGACACGCGCTCTGACACCTCCATCCAAGACACGCGCTCTGTCACCTCCGTCCAAGACACGCGCTCTGTCACCTCCATCCAAGACACCCCCTCTGTCACCTTCATCCAAGACACGTGCTCTGTCACCTTCGTCCAAGACACGCTCTCTGTCACCTCCGTCCAAGACACGCGCTCTGTCACCTCCGTCCAAGACACGCGCTCTGACACCTCCATCCAAGACACGCGCTCTGTCACCTCCGTCCAAGACACGCGCTCTGTCACCTCCATCCAAGACACCCCCTCTGTCACCTCCAACCAAGACACGCGCTCTGTCACCTCCAACCAAGACACGCGCTCTGTCACCTCCATCCAAGACACGCACTCTGTCACCTCCATCCAAGACACGCACTCTGTCACCTCCATCCAAGACACGCGCTCTGTCACCTCCATCCAAGACACGCGCTCTGTCACCTTCGTCCAAGACACGTGCTCTGTCACCTTCATCCAAGACACGTGCTCTGTCACCTTCGTCCAAGACATGCGCTCTGTCACCTCCGTCCAAGACACGCGCTCTGTCACCTCCGTCCAAGACACGCGCTCTGTCACCTCCATCCAACTCCATCATGCCGACACAAACATCTCCATTCCATATTCTCCATCTGTCAATGTCACGCACGCACGCACGCAATTGTGTCCATTTGGCAAATAACAGTTAATCTGCAACCTTGGTTATATTTTTTAATAAATGTGTCTATCCTCTAAACAATTTTATTTAATTTTATTTATATTTTTATTACAATTTTAGTCTACATTTTAATCATTTTCCTTTTTATATAATAGGTGTAATCAAAATTTGAGTGACCTTACCATAGACTGGGTATCGCCTGACTGGAGTAGTGAGATTCCGATTGTCTGCTGGTGACCATTGAAGTATCACGGTAAACTTTTATTTTCTCTTTTTTTTTCTATAATCCGGACCATCCATTATGCAAACTCATCTCCATCCAACACTTACATATTGTAAAACAGGGGCACGCTCATCGCCACCCGGCTCACACGGGCACGCTCATCGCCACCCGGCTCACACGGGCAGGCTCATCGCCACCCGGCTCACACGGGCACGCTTATCGCCACCCGGCTCACACGGACACGCTCATCGCCACCCGGCTCACACGGGCACGCTCATCGCCACCCGGCTCACACGGGCACGCTCATCGCCACCCGGCTCACACGGACACGCTCATAGCCACCCGGCTCACACGGACACGCTCATAGCCACCCGGCTCACACGGACACGCTCATCGCCACCCGGCTCACACGGACACGCTTATAGCTAATCCAGCTCACACGGACACGCTCATCGCCACCCGGATAGCTCATAAACATAAACATGATGATTTTACACCGACATATAAATACCCCCATTACAAGAAACAAGCATGTTTCCTACTGAGACACACTGATCTCTGCACAACACACACCATCGTCTGCATGTGTCGCAAACAATGTCATCTCCTTCGGACTATCGCTACAATTACTAATTATTTATATATGTATAATTTCTTGAATAATTGATCATATTATCAGGATTGGATTGCACATAATTGAATTATAATACATGATTTATACAGTGCCATTAATTTTCACAGAGCTTTACCACAGGAGGGCAGACAGTAAAATTAGGATACACTTTAAGACCCCTTTCTCAATGAGGCGCCCATAGTGTCAGCGGTAAAATGCCGCTCTTTTTACCACCGATGCTATGGGCAGATTTGCGGTGCATTTCGGCTGCTATCAGGGAGATTTTAACTCCCGCTAGCGGCCGAGAAAGGATTAAAACCGCCCGCAATGCGGTATCGCCGCCTTGTCCCATTCATTTCAATGGACAGGAGCAGTGGAGTAGCGTTATACACACTCCTTCACCGCTCCAAACATGCGGCTAGCAGGACTTTTTTTTACCATCCTGGTAGCGCAAAGCGCTACAAGAGTGAATGTAACAGCCATTTAAGGGTGAATTGCAGGTACTTTTTTTACACTATATAGCGCCTGCAATACGCTCCAGTGTGAAAGGGGTCTAATATAGGAAGAATCGGAGGGCCCTGCTCATTAAAGCTTACAATCTAAAGCCGCGTACACATGATCGGTTCAAACCGATGAAAACCGGTCGTGTGTAGGCCCCGTCGGTCCGTTATCTTTCGGTCCAAAAACAGAGGGCTTGCTTTAAAATTGAACCGATGGACGGCTAACCGATAGATCAAAACCGATCATTAGTACGCACGAGCATCGGTTAAAAATCCACGCATGCTCAGAATCAAGTTGACGCATGCTTTGAAGCATTCAACTTTGTTTATTTCATCACGTCGTTGTGTTTTACGTCACCGCGTTCTGACACAATCGGTTCATGAATCGATGGTGTGTAGGCACATCAGTCCATCAGTCAGCTTCATCGGTGAACCGATGAGAATTGTCCATCGGACCATTCTCATCAGATGGACCGATCGTGTGTACAGGGCTTAAGAGGGTGGTTCATTTGTTACTAAAGGTAATAACTACGGGGGATGGTCTGATAGAGAAAAAATAGAATAGTTGTTTTTGTAGGGGCGGCTAGTCTTCTCTAAAGAAAACGTTTTTCAGAGATTGTTGAAAAAACAATTGGAGTATGTGATATTCCATGATAGAAATTAGCAGAGCATCACCTGGTTTCAGATCATGTCCTGTTTTTTAGAGCAACATTAATATAATATTAACATTAATATTTTATTTCCAAAAAATCATCATCAATGTTTTGGACATTTTTAATGATGTGAAAGAAGGCTCTGGTTCCAATGTTTACTTATGTCTGCACTGTGATAGATACTTGGGTTGGTGCACAGTAAAAGGAGTTATCTACCAATCACAGATTTATTACAATTTAAATTGTCCCTCTCCTCTATAATTTGACAATTTATTAATAAAGATAGTCGGTCATTGCAGAGACAGATCCCTCTGATTGCAGTGTTCCAGGTTTGTTAATAGGCCTTCATACCTATGATGGTTGTTGTCAATCAGAGAACCCGTGTCACCATCTGTGAAGTGTATTATTCGTGTCTCACATCTTCTTTTTATAGAGCTCACAATGCTTCTTTCTTTGAGAAAGTGCTGTATCTCGGTTAGTAAAATGACTTCAGTCTTGCAGCCTTTTTGTTTTATTGTTTTTACTTATATACATATAACTTTTTAATATATTTTTCAATTATAATTACAAAACCAAAAATTTCTTGACAGGTTCCCATCACTGACAAATTTCAGAAGAATTACGAAAACTTTACTGCACGTGACTTATCCCTCGGAATATTCCTTTGGAAAATGTAAACTTTGGATCCAGCTATACTGCATTGATAATCGTCGTTTTCTATCTAAACGTGTTTCATTATTTTGTTTATTGGAAACCTAAAAATCCTATTCATATTGCATGGAAACAAGTTGTTTATCAGACAAAAATCTCTCATTATGCCTTCTTGTATTGTTAAAAAATGTAATTCTTATCTTAAGATAAAAGAGGGAAAAATAATTCTACATTCCTTTAAAAAAGACAAAGTACGTATAAAGCAATGGCTCATGAGTACCGGTCAGTATGATGAAAGCAATGTAGAGGCGACAGTTGGGAAAATATGGCTAGGTAAACATAATAGTTCACATAGAATATGCTCTATGCATTTTTCTTCAGATATGTACCACAATGTTGATGGAAAAATGAAATTGAAAAAAGACGCGTACCCCAGTATATTTCCTACAGATACCTTGGGCAGTGATTTTGATGATGACCAGGGAAGAACAAAGAAACTTTGCACTGAACAGAACAGAGAAAGTTCTTTAAATTTGAGTAATCAGAACCTATGCAATGACCGTGACGCAAGCGGAACTATTTCATCTCATTCAAGCATGCAAACTGAAAATCCATCTGTATCTAGTGCAGGTGAAGCCATCTCAGAATTCTCCTGTATTACAGAAAATTCACATTTTTCAGAACCTACTACCTCTCAAAGTTTTTTCCGGTCACATAAAAAACGTACATGGTCTCGGGGTGTTATGACCGATTTTTATACCAATACTAAAAATAAAAAAGTTGGAACATTACCGTTCTTTGGTTTCCATAATGAAAACATACAGTATTGTCCGCAGACACAAGATATTGGCATACAGTGCGATTTGTTCAGCTCCTTAAAAAAGGAAAATATTGATTTACCAAAAGAAAACCAGGAAAAAAGCACACCAGACAAAAACCATGACCTACTGATTACAGATGGATTGCCAAGTGGGACTCCAATGTCAATGATTTGCAGCCAGGAGTCATCAGTAAATATTGACATGGATGAGAATGATATATCTTCCAATCCTTCCAATGATTCCAGCAGAGAAAATAAGGAAAACGTTTTAGGAACTCCGCATGCAGATACATTTTACAAACTAGAGACTTTGAAATCAACATCTGCATTTTCTGGTTCAGATTTTGCAAAGGAAAGAAAATTTTTAGTTTTTGAAAGTTGTCTGGATAATCTATTGGCCATGGTGCCCTGCAAGTTTAAGAATTGCAATGCTTCCATTACAAAAGTTAAAAAACACCCGTGTGGTTCTTGCCTGTCTGTTTATGCGATTTGTAAACAAGGTCATCGCTTTCTACTTTGGCAAAGTCAGCCTAAGATCGGAAACCGTCCCGTAGGTGATGTTTTAATTGCTAGTTCATCTCTATGCAGCGGATCTAATTTTCTGAAAATAGAAAGTTTTCTTAACCTACTAGGGATGATGTCCATTACCAAAACCACATATTACGACTATCAGAAAAACTACTTATTCCCTGCGATCGATTACCATTGGCAATTGGATCAAAATAATACAATATCCCAACTATCTGGACAGGCAGTCTGTTTATTGGGTGACCGGCAATGTGATAGCCCTGGTTCCAACGCCAAATATTGCACCTATTCTTTCATGGAAGCAAAAACCAAAAAAATAGTTGGCTTTGCTGTGGAACAACGAACACCGGGTTCTATTTCCATTGGTCTGGAGGGCAAAGCCTTTGTGAAAGCACTAGATGAGCTGCAAGACAGAGGGCTAAATGTCCGTATTATTTGCACAGACAGGCATGTTACCATTAGAGAACTACTACGAGAAAAATATTCCAACATTCTACATCAGTTTGACGTTGGGCGTATGGCAAAATCGGTAGAGGCAAAGCTTAGTGCTGCTAGTAAAAAAGAAGGCTGTTCTGATTTGGCACCATGGATTCCATCCATAAAACATCATTTATGGTGGGCATTGGCGAATTGTGAGCACAACGCTTTAAAATTAAAAGAACAGTGGTGTTCGGTATTATGTCACGTCATCAATGTTCATCAATGGCATGGATGTGAACACTACAAAGAATGCAAGCATTCTCCCATTACTGAAACATCCAATATAACACGGAAATGGTTGAGCGATGGATCATGTGCCTACAAAGAGCTGAAAGACATTGTTCTAAGAAAAACTTGGCTTAGAGATATCAAAAGACTTACTTTATTTTGCCACACAGAAAATCTAGAAATATTCCATAGCACGGCATTAAAATACAAACCGAAAATAAATCATTTTTTTATTGACGCTATGGTAGCAAGGACGCAGCTGTCTATCCTTCAGCACAATTCAAATTTGCATGATATTTGTTCAGACCGAAGCGACAGCGACCAAACAAAAACTGTAGGTTACAGCCGTCAGTACAGTAAGGCAGGAGGTCAATGGATTTTAAGGGTTGTATATGAAGCACGTCGTCAAGACTTTGTGTACAACATATACAACCAGATATTTTCTGCTCTCAAAGGTGAACCTCAGTTTCAGTGGGCTTCACCAAGTCATCTTTATCCCAAAAATGATTGCCCCTGTTGACAAACTAACGTTGCAAGAACAAAAGCGACAACATCGTTCCAGAATGTTGAGAATGGATTGTTTTTTTTTTTATGGGCAATGCTTTTTCTTACCAAAAGATTGCGTGGAAAATACTTTATATTCCTTTATAAATAATAACCAATATGGACATTTTTGGATGGTCTATGGAGACCATACATTTTTTATACAGATTAAACCACTTGTGTAACTCTCTTTTTATGGTTAAAAATCAAGACATTGAGGGTGAATTGGTGTAATTATGCTTGATATAATATATATGAAAGAGAATCAACCATCTCTACTCCATCTTCTAAACCAGCATCCATTTTGTGTATTCTAGCAGAATGGATTTAACTTTTATTCTGCTTTTAATGATGAAATGTTTTTCTCATTTATACTTTCTTTATACTTCTGCAAGTTATCTTGTTGTTTTATAGTTCGAAGACAAGATTCTTTCCTTGATAGTTTTGTTGTGTATTTCATTGTACTGATATGAGAACATAAAATAACAGAAAAGCATTCAAAGTCCAAAATGAATCATTAAGAGATAAATGCAAAACAGCGCTAAATATGGATATAAGTGTCCAACTCCACCATAAAGTAGGCAAAAGGATGGAAAATCTTGATATCAAAAAAAGATAGCCAAAGTCTGTGTGTTTATCCCCAAAAAATAGTGTCAGATACAGAGAAAGGAAGCGTGCACCAGCCTGCCCACTCTCAATCCACCACGTGTTGGAATCAAAGTCCCCGCAGGGGTTCAAACTCACCGAACAGACAATAATATCAGGCACTTCATATATATATATAGTCGGTCACTGATCGAATTTCCATCCAATGGGGATCACTTGCATGGAGTTAACCTCATAAAGGTGGGATATTGAAACAAACAGAGGAAACAAATATAGTGTAACTCAATTTATTAAAAAGCCCCTTTCCAGCAAGAATCCCAAAAAATCCTACGTACAAGAAAAACATTAACAATGGACAATGTATGTATCACATCACCGGTCAGGCGTCCTCAACGCGATCACCGAAAGGTTTCCCAGCAGAGCAACTCTTCCTGGTTCCTGCAGTGTGGCGTGGATAACATAACATACCAGGCGTAGCATGCAGCTATCACTCTGACTAGTTTCGTCAGTAAATGACTTCAACGGAGAGTGTAGCTGCACATGCGACGCCATGAACTTAATAGTACAGCTCCACTAATCTCAGCCAATCAGAGCCTATGGTTTGCAAACATTCGACAGCCAATCGAAATTCCCGTATATAAGCCAATCAGAAGCAAGAATTCGACGGCCAATCGGGATTATCGTATCAAAATTTACGGCAGCGCGTCAGAGACAACGTAGACACGCCGTGCGACGCCGTGAACTTAGTCACGCACGTCCACTATCGTCGGCCAATCAAAGCCTGTTGTTTGCAAACATTCGACAGCCAATCGAAATTTCCGTATGTGAACCAATCAACAACGGGAATTCGACGGCCAATCGAAATTGTCTTATCATGATTTTTCGGCAGCTCGTCAGAAGTAACGTAAGCACGGAGGCGTTCCTAACGGTGCACGTCACGATACTCCGTGCTTACACTATACTCGCTTCTGGGCTTCAGTGTGGCGAGTTTAGGGAGGTTTCTGTATACAAGAAAAAACACAGCAACACCGCGTTTTTTCTTATTAATAGACCGGACAATCTGTCTCAGTCCACAAACAGTGCTAGACTGTCTCACCCATCATCCTTTTGGATAAATGTACGTTTGTATAATTATAAAGGCTGTACACCATAACATAACCATTAACAAATCATACTATAAAATAAACAAACATAATTTACAGATTAAAATAGTTTAGACAAACACGCCTAAAAACAATATTTAAAATTCCAGAATGTGCAGTTTTGCAATATACATTATATCAGATATACTTGTATTAAACACCACAGCTACCAGGCATACTGGTGCCAATCATATATGCAAATCATGCTTATTTAAAAAATGACCAATACTTTAAAAGCGATTATTATAGATACATTAATATCCTACTGAGAACAATGATTGTTAATACAGATCTCAAAAACATGCTATTAGTAGATACTTCCTCAATATAGATGAATTCAAAATAAATTCACTCTAAAAGTCGCTAATAAAGCAATTTATATCTAGATCTACGTTCAAGCCTCTAGGGGCTAAAGTATCTACAGAAAAAATCCACTGGGTTTCTCTTTTCGAGAGGTCCCGTACCAGATTAGAACCCCTCCATGTTGGTTTAAGGTGGTCAATACCCCAGAATTTTAAAACCCCAGGGTTTTTGTTGTGGAAAAGTTTAAAATGCAGAGACACATTATGGTCCTTGAATCCGTTAATAATATTGACTACATGTTCGGCGATTCTAATCTTCAATTGTCGCTTTGTACGACCTATGTAAATTAACCCACATGGGCATTGGAGGGCATACACAACATATTCAGTATTGCATGTGATAAATTCATTTACATAGAATTCCTGTTGGTTTGATGTAGAAATGAACTTTTCCACTCCTTTTACCGGACGAGAAGCTTCCTTGCAGGCCCGGCACTTCTTACACGCAAAGAAACCATCCTTATCCCAAAAAGTAGCTGGGCGGGATGGAGGATTGAGTACTTTGCAGACTATTCTATCCGCAAAGCTGGAGGCTCTCCGATAAATAAAGCCTGGTTTAGATGGTAATACTGGAGCCAGTGTTTTGTCCATCAACAAAATATGCCAATGTGTGTAGAGGATATTCTCAACCTCTTTGTACTGAGAGTGGAAATCTGAGCAAAAATTCCATTCACGTTTTTCATCTTTCTTTATATCCTGTGATAGCTAGAAAATCTTCCCTCGGAGCTTGCGCCAATTCTGTAATAATTGTGTCCAGGGTTTCTTCACGATATCCCTTGTCCACAAATTTATTTTTAATAATCTGGGCTTGTATAAGGAAATCTTCTGGTTCAGAGCAATTCCTTTTTACCCTAGTTAATTGTCCTTTGGGAATGTTTTTAAGCCACGTTGGATGGTGGCCGCTACAGGTAGGTAGATAACTATTTGAGTCAGTTGGTTTAAAAAAGACGTTTGTACATAGTCTATTTCCCATTCTGAATATATCCACATCTAGAAAGTGAATCTGAGTGGCATTGAATTCACTTGTCAATCTGATACTATCAGTACTCTGATTGAGTTCTTCCAAAAATAGTTGTAGAGTATCTACCACCCCCTCCCAGACAAAAAACAAATCATCAATATATCGTTTGTAAAATAATAGTTGAGGCCGATCTTTAGAGAAAATTATTTTATCCTCCCACTCTCCCATATAGAGGTTCGCGATACTGGGCGCAAATTTAGCGCCCATGGCGACACCAGTACTTTGGGAGTAGTAGACGCCATCAAACCAAAAATAATTGTGATTTAAACAAAAATCGAAAGCATTACGAATAAAAATTTTCTGATCATGGGGTATATCGGTTCGTTTACACAAAGCCCAATTAAGCGCTAAAAGAGCATCATCATGCTGTATGATAGTATACAGCAATGATACATCTGCTGTAACTAAATAGATGTCATCTTTCCCTGTAAGGTCAATCGTTTGTAGCAATTGAAGCAGACTTTTTGTGTCTTTCAGATATGCCCTTGTCTCAACCACACTTTTCTGTAGAAAAATATCAAGGTATTCTCCAAGACGAGAAGTGATTGACCCAATCCCATTAACTATGGGCCTGCCAGGCGGATTAACCTGGTCTTTGTGGATCTTTGGAAGGGTATAGATGGTTGGGGTTCTATTACTGCTCGGAATCAGATATTTTTTCTCACGGCATGTGAGAACACCTCTCTTAAAACCCACCTCAACCAGAACTTTTAGATCCTTCTCATATTGAGAGGAAGGGTCCCTATCCAATCTAGTATAGGTACTTGTATCACTCAGCATAACATTGAGCTGATCCAAGTAGAAATCTTTATTGAGGATCACCACCCCTCCCCCTTTATCCGCAGGTCGGACAATCACATCTTTCCTTTTTTCCAGGGAGGTTATGCCATCCATAATGTTTTGTGGATTTACCTTTTTCTTAGGGACAATAGATTCGAGGTCTCGTATAACCAAATTTTTAAAAGTCTCAACCTGATGATTGGCTTTATTCAAGGGGTTAAATAGAGATTTATTACGTAACCCACTATCAATTGCTACTGCGGAATTGCTCATAGTGGCTTGTGAATTCTTATTCAAATAGTATTTTTTCATATTTATTTTTCGTATATACTTATGTACATCGATAAAAACGTTGAATTTATTCACCGGTCTTCTGAGACCGCACTTTAGACCTAGATGTAAAATATTTGTTTCCTTATGGTTCAAAATCACATTACTTAAATTAAAAATACCCGTTATTCCGGGGCCCTTCTTTTTCTGGACCTTTCGTCCTCCACGACAACCTCTGGGTCGTTTCTCCTTTGACTTGATTGAGGGACCTGTTCCCTCTCCCAGTATTGCTGTTCCCTCCAAATGGGGTCCCTCTGGTTTTGGGTTTGGGCATGTTGAGGCAGTTTGCCTCTTCGTTGTGGTTGTCCCCGACCACGTTTCTGCCCCCCCCTCCCCCGGCCTAAAAAAGGACGTGGGGTTTGGTGGAAACCTCTTGGGTCATTATATAATGGTTCAAACCTGTTATATACAGGTATCTGATGTTGGATATCTGGATATGGAGGGTGGCGATTAATGCCATAACCATCCCCTCCACGGCCAACAGGTCTCACTGGTGTCGATTGACCTCTGGGGGCCCGAGACGCGGGATAGTCATTTCTCCCCACATTAGGATTTGGTGTAGGGGTGTTGGGAATCTGACTTGGCAAATTTTCACTCCTATTGTCCACATTTGGCTCCCTATTAGAAGGTAATGTACCCTGTTGCCATAAGTATACATTTTTTGATTGAAAATCTAGCATATCACGATGATATTTTTTAGTTTTTTTCTTCTGTGTATCTTTATCCACTTTTTCAAGTTTTTTCTTAATTCTGATATTAAAATCTATGATTTGTTGTGACTCTTTAATAGGGTCTAATTTGATTTTAAGCTCATTAATTTTAGTTTCCAGTATGGTCATTTTCCTACGTTTTCGTTCCAGGACTAAATCCTGCAATTTAAAACCCATGGTATTAAAAAAGTCGTACCATTCAGCCTGTGACTTAGGGTCATCCAGACCATCCTGAGGTACAACATCCCAACGTAAACTTCTAACGATAATTTGATCTTTAGAATATTGTTCTAGAGTGAGAATGTCCCACCAGGTACGCACCTGTTTTTCCAGGGCGTTACCTAGTGCCGACATTGTAGCATTATAATTCACTTGTGCAGTACTATGTTCATTGAACGAAAATACATTGGTAATGTCAATATTTCTATTTTCCAAAAATTGTAAAGCGTCCATGGCTGCTAAGAAAACAACAAATAGATAGCAAAACAGTGTATTTACAAGGCCTATAATACACTCCTCAGCGCCCAACAGACAATACCTTTAAAAGGAAAAAATAAAAATATATATGAAACACACTAAATATCTCCGAATTGAGGTATATAGATGTGTATAAACAAAAGCAGCTGTTAAAATGGTGTGTCATAAAATAACAGAAAAGCATTCAAAGTCCAAAATGAATCATTAAGAGATAAATGCAAAACAGCGCTAAATATGGATATAAGTGTCCAACTCCACTATAAAGTAGGCAAAAGGATGGAAACATGAGAACATGTCTGCATATAACCTTGTTTATGTATACTGACATATTAACGCTTGCAACTACTGTGTGACCAGTATATTGCCTTGTAATGCTTGTAAAATCTTCTATAAGCCATGAAAAAATACATCCGGTCAGATCACTCTGAAACTATGTCTCTGTGTGCATTAATGGTTCAGAAGTGTTCTCCGGTGCCGTAAGCTGAGATCGAAGGAACAACTGGGTCATATCTTGGTCATACTGACCTCCTCCCTTACAATTGGCGTAGTTCGACAGGGTCATCGCGACATTTTGTCTGGTAGGTGTCAAATTTATTTTTAGACTTAAAGTCTAAAGTAGTATAGACTTGTTAAGTGTTTAGGTAACACGAACAATAGGCTTTGGGAAAGACTAAATAGTCCTAGGTGGCTATTATACAGTGTTTTGGAAGCACAAGGAGCGTTTTGGAAACGCATACATACAGTGTTTTGGAAACACATGAGGCGTTTCGGAAGCGCAAGTATATAGTGCTTTGGAAGCACACACAAAGTGTTTTGGAAACACATAGAACGTTTTGGAAACGCATATAAATAGATCCTAGATGGATCTCATAGTCCTGGGTGGCTATTAAAGTGGAACTCACGCTGATTGGAAACCCTCCCCCCTCCGGTGTCACATTTGACACCTTTCAGGGGGAAGGGGGGTGGAGATACCCGTCTAAAGACAGGTATTTGCACCCACTTCCGGCCCAACATTCTCACGTAGAATGGGGGCATTTTGTCACCTCCCGTTGTGTGCACATAGCAGGAGCCAATCGGCGGGCGCAGCGTGACTCGCGCATGCACCGTAGGGAACCGGGCAGTGAAGCCGGAGCGCTTCACTTCCTGGTTCCCTCCCCGTGGATGGTGGGGGGAGCAGCAAAGTGACAAGCAATCACTCGTCCTCTGCTGCAGACGGTGCTGGAATCCAGGACAGGTAGGTGTCCTAATATTGAAAGTCAGCAGCTGCAGTATTTGTAGCTGTTGGCTTTTAATATTTTTTTGGAGCGGACATCCGCTTTAAGAGAAACTTAAATTTAAAGGTGCATACACAAAATAGATTGACACATTGGGGGTCATTTACCAAGCCTGTGCGCCATGACTCATGGTGCACAAGCAGAAGTAAAAGTGGTTTTGACATTTACAAAAGAGATACGCTGCCAGTGCAGTGTATTTCCTCATTTACTAAAATGCCTAATGCGCCCAGGAGAGGGCGCATGGCACGCCAGTATAGAGCTGGCGTACGGCATTAAGTAATGTACATTTTGGGGATTCTGGCGGGAGTTTATTAGGGGAGGGAGGGGGTGATGCAGGGGAAGTGTAGTGACATGTGTTTGAATGTGTGTGGCGGGCCGAATTGAAAGTGACTTTTGAGAACCGATCCCTGTGCACTTGCAAAGTGTGCCTCATTTACATACTGGGCATGCGCAGAGGGAAATTTCGGGCTTCCCGTGCGCCTCGTCAGTACGCCGAGAAATTCTTAGTAAATTCCATGCGGCGTAGCTGAATTTCCTGTGCGTGACGCGGTGCACGGGAATCTCCGAATGGTTTTCAGCCTGCGCTGACCATGAAGGGGAACTCCGTGCCAAATTTCAAACTGGAAACCGGCGCGGGTCCCCCTCCAGGGGTACAGTAGGCTCTTCGGCTTGGTCTGGAACGTGAGGGGTTAAACCCACACCAAAAACAGCGTGGGGGTTCACCCCCAGATCCAGACCAAGCCCTCATCCCAGGCACGCAGTCTGGCCGGACAGTAGGGATGAGCTTTGCGTTCGAAACAAACGTATGTTCGACTCGAACATCGTCCGTTCGATCGTTTGTCGAATTTCGAACAAAAACGATCGTTCGCGGCAAATTCAACGAGCGTTTTTCCCATTGACACTACTATCCATGGAAAAAAAAGTTTTAAAAACGGTCGTTTTTTCAGGAGTCCTGCTCCTGAAAAAGCAACCTTTTTTAAGACTTTTTTCCATTGATACATGTTCCCTGGGGCAAGACCCGGGTTCTGAAAGACGTTTTCCAACAATAACTTGAAAATTGGTCTTTAAAATTATCGTTTTTGAATTCGAACGTTCGAGTCCCATAGACTTCAAAGGGGTTCTAAATGTTTGTGCGAACGATCGGACTGTTGGACAGTTCTGGTGCGAACCGAACATGTGGGTGTTCGGCTCATCCCTACCGGACAGGAATGGGGGTGGGGACGAGCGTCCCCCCCTCCTGAGCCGTACCAGACTGCATGCCCTCGACATGGGGGAGTGTGTGCTTTGAGGGAGGGGGGCACTGCCCCCCCAACCCAAAGCACTCTTGTCCCCATGTCGATAGGGACAAGAGCCTCTTCCCGACAACCCTTGCCATTGGTTGTCGGGGTATGCGGGCGGGAGCCAATCGGAATCTGGGAGCCCCCTTTAATAAGGCGGCCCCCAGATTCCGGCCCCCCACCCTATGTGAATGAGTATGGGGTACATCGTACCCCTACCCATTCACCTGGGGGAAAAGTGTAAAAATAAGACACCACACAGAATAAAAAAATGTATTAGTCAGCTCCGGGGTCTTCCGCCAACCCACCCCGGTCTTCGTCGCCGCGGCCCCCTTCACCACGAAGCTTCCTGCTTATGGGGGGGCCCGCGGTCTTCGTTGTTTTCTGCCAGGGAGGGGCAACAACCCACCCCGGTCTTCGCCGCTGCCTTCTGCCGCTGCCTCCTCCACCACGAAGCTTCCTGCTTATGGGGGAGGGCCGCGGGCTTCGTCGTTTTCTGCCGGGGCCCCCGATGGCCTCTTCTGCCTGGCTCCTCTGCTGGGGCCAGGGCTTCTCGTCGCTGTCTTCCGGTGGCCTCCGCTTCTGCCTGGCTCCTCCGCTGGGGCCAGGGCTTCTCTCCGCTGTATTCTTCCATTCGATGTTGACACGACGAGGTCCGGTCCTGAAATGCTGACAGAGCGGTGGGCACCGACTTATATTGGCATAGAGCGTGGTGATGCCACCATGTGACATTAACCCATGTGACATCACATTCCCATCATGCCCAGTGATGTCACATGGGTTGAGGTCACATGGTGGCATCACCACGCCCTATGCCAATATAAGTCGCTGCCCACCGCTCTGTCGGCATTTTAGCGCCGGACCTCGCCGTGTCAACATCGAATGGAAGAATACAGCGGAGAGAAGCCCTGGCCCCAGCGGCCCCCATAAGCAACGGAGCTTCGTGGTAAAGGGGGCCGTGATGGAAGACAGCGACACAGCGACGAGAAGCCCTGGCCCCAGTGGAGGAGCCAGGCAGAAGCGGAGGCCACCGAAGAAGCCCAGGCTGGAGCCCCCCCGGCAAAAGACAGCTAGAAGCCCGAGGGGGGGGCGCCATTTTCAGCGCCCCCCCCCCCCCCCGAATGTAAAAGAGCTTAATTTGGGGTGGGGGCCCGGCCGAAGATCGCGGAGAGCATCGGCAGGGCCCCCCCAGTGTAAAACAGCTTTATAGGGTGGGCCGACAGCAGAAAAGACCGGGGGTGTCGCCCCCCCGGCGGAAGACAGCCAGAAGCCCGGGGGGGCTGGAGCACCCCCCGGCAGAAAACGGCGAAGCCCGGGGCCCAATGGGGTGGTGGTGGGGGGCCCTGGCAGAAGACCCCCAGCTGACTAATAAATTATTTTATTCTGTGTGGTGTCTTATTTTTACACTTTTCCCCCAGGTGAATGGGTAGGGGTACGATGTACCCCATACTCATTCACATAGGGTGGGGGGCAGGTATCTGGGGGCCCCCTTATCACAGGGGGCTCTCAGATTCTGATAAGCCCCCCACCCGCATACCCCGACAACTAATGACCAGGGTTGTCGGGAAGAGGCTCTTGTCCCTATCGACATGGGGACAAGAGTGCTTTGGGGGGGGCAGTGCCCCCCTCCCCCAAAGCACACACTCCCCCATGTCGAGGGCATGCGGTCTGGTACGGCTCAGGAGGGGGGGCCCGCTCGCTCGTCCCCACCCCCATTCCTGTCTGGCCAGACTGCGTGCCTGGGATAAGGGTTTGGTCTGGATCTGGGGGGAACCCCACACCGTTTTTTGGCATAGGTTTAACCCCTTACGTTCCAGACCAAATCTAAGAGCCTGTTGTGCACCTGGAGGGGGACCCCATGCCGTTTTTTTTTTCAAATTTGGTGTGGAGTTCCCCTTTATCCCGGACCTGTCAGGGGGGGGGGAATGCCTGCTCATCTGTTCATACAATGTATGAACAGCGATCTGTCATTTCCCCTAGTCAGTCCCACCCCCTTTACAGTTAGAACACACCCAGGTAACATAATCAACCCCTTCCTCGCCCCTAGTGTTAACCCCTTCCCTGCCAGTGACATTTTTAGAGTAAGCAATGCGTTTGTATACCATTGGTCGCTAGAAAAATGCCAAAGGTCCCAAAAATGTGTCCGCCACAATGTCGCAGTAGCCATAAAAATCACTGATCACCGGCATTACTAGTAAAAAAAATATATATTCATAAAAAAAACATAAAACCAACCCCTATTTATAACTTTTGCCCAAACCAATCAAATGCTTATTGCGATTTTTTGGAACCAAAAATATGTCGAAAAATACGTATCGACCTAAACTGAGGGCAAAAAAGTTTATTTATATATTTTTGGGGAGATTTATTATAGCAAACAGTAAAAAAGTTGTCTTTTTATTTACAATATTGTCGCTAAATTTTTGGTTCGAGCAAAAATAAGAAAAAGTGATCAAATACCACCAACATTTTTTTTAAATTTTGTGGGGAAAAAAAGAGGATTTTTGTTTGGGAGCCATGTCGCACAACCGCGCAATTGTCAGTTAAAATGACGCAGTAGCGAAACGCAAAAACTGGCCCGGTCAGTGACCAGTAATATGGTCTGGGGCTCAAGTGGTTACAAATTAAGAAAACACTAAAGTTATCCCAATTTATGGCCATAATGTGAAAGATGATGTTACACCGAGTAAATAGATACCCAACATGTTACACTTTAATATTGCACACACTCATGGAATGGCGCCAAACTTCAGTACTTGAAAATACTCATAGGCAACACTTTTTTTTTCCAGGTTACCAGTTTAGGGTTACATAGGAGGTCTAGTGCTAAAAGTATTGCTCTCGCTCTAACGCACGCTATGATACCTCACATGTGGGGTTTGAACGGGGGTTCAATATGTGGGCGGGACTTACACATTTAAGGCCCGCCCACATATGGAAACATCGTTCAAACCACACATGTGAGCTATCATAGCGTGCGTTAGAGCGAGAGCAATACTTTTAGCACTAGACCTCCTCTAACTCTAAACTGGTAACCTGGAAAAAAAATTGTGTGTGTTCGCTTCTGACTGCGAGCTACTAGGGACAGGGGCATTTTAATTATTATTATTTATGTTTGTTACGTAAAAATTCAATAAGACCTCCCGTTCAGGTTGGGAAGGATCAGTTCAGGGGGGAAAAAAAACAGCTCTCATGCTTTCATCCACCATTGCAGCTTTGATTATGTTCATGCATCTCGAGTGAACTGGGCATGCTCGGACACTTAGAAAATTTAAGCTGGGTTTTTGTGCCTCAAAATGACTTGCATGTTTCTGAGCATGCTCAGAAAAAGGAAAATTTATTATCAAATACTTACCGTAATTTTCTTTTCCTGATAGGCTCCATGGCAGCATACGTATGGGTTGGCCCCGCCTCCATAACTACCCAATAGGACCCCTCCCTATAAATTTCAGCTGTGGGCTCTTAGCCGTGTTCCATAACTAGCTGACTCCAAGCATTGGGAGGGACTCCTGCTGCCATGGAGCCTATCAGGAAAGGAAAATTACGCTAAGTATTTGATAATAAATTTTCCTTTTTCCTGACTTGCTCCATGGCAGCATACGAATGGGAAATAACTCACCAAACACACCCGGGTAGGCAAAATGCTGAGGCAAGAAAATAAATAAATTTAACACTGTCAACTGACAGCACTTGTAAATTAAAAGTCAATGAAGATAAAGCAGCCGGTTCAACACAATAGTGGGAAAACTAAACGTATTAATAGATGACCAAGAAGCCGCTCTGCATATAACTTCAGGTGCGACATGACGTGAGGCTGCCCAAGAAGTCAAAATGCTCCGGGTTCAGTGTGCAGACACTGCCTCTAGAGGAGCCAAGTCCTTGGCTTTATATGCCCTCTGGATGGTCTGAACTATCCAAGCTGCAACGGATATGATTGAGGCCCGTTTTCCTTTGATCTTTCCATGAAGAAAAATGAAAAGAAAATCTGTGTGTCTGAAAGATTCTGTCATTTCCAGATATTGACTAAATGTGTGCCCCTACATCAAGGGGGTGAATACTTTGATCTTCAGATGTCCCAAAAGTGGACAGTACAATTTCCTGATTTTCATAAAAAATTGATGTAACTTTGGGATTTGAGCCCAGCATAGGGATTAATACTGCTCTATCTGGAAAGAAGGTCAAGAATGGTTCTTTTGAACCCAGATTTCTGATGTCAGAGACTTTTTAGCTGAAGTGACCGGGGGGTGAGGAGTATCCCTACTGGGATGTCCGGATTTTAAACAAATTATGGTGTCTAGAAGATGAGTGCCAGTGGGGAGAGGGAGAGAGAGAGAGAGATAGTCATGGCAATACCATATACTCCACTCTCTTCCCCCCAACAGGAAAAGAAAAACATAGTTTTCCAATTTTACCTGCTGAGAGAGGGCTGGCCACTAGGGGGCAGCAAAGCATCCATTATAGCACAAACACATTGCAGTGGGAGAATCAAACACCAGATCACAAACGACTAAAACACATGCTAATCCGACCGATCTGAACGAGCACTTACCTAAGGTAGTCTCTGTAAATGCACCAGGAAAACCGTCATTTTGAACGATCGATCCCGAGCTTCACAGATTTCCCGATTTTTTTTTTTTAAACGACGGTGATACTCACGCGTGTGCGCGAACCAAACCTCGCTTTCATTCCCGGGTCCGTCTGATCGTAGAATGCAGACGGAAACCCGGAAGTAAGAGGGAGCGGCGGCTGGAACGCACATGAACCAGACGCTCACTGGGCATGCAATCATGAAAAACACAGCATATGGAAAACAGAGAAACAAACAACAAACATAAACACTGCTGCCATGAAGGCGATACTGCTTACCATCACCTACAATCGATTCGGCCAGGGACACCGCATCCATACACACACCGGGCTCTCAGCAGATAATGGCCACCTTCACATTGCTAGGTATTCAGGCCTGTGCGCGCTCGTCTCTCCAGTGGAAGACAAAACCAGCTTTTCAGCGCTACTCTGCAATACACTCCATACCCTGCTTAACAGTCAAGGCTTATCGGAGGGATGAGACACCACCATCATCATCGGCCGATCTTGATCGTAGGAACAATCGTCTTCAGGTAGGAGAACCAAACACATGGTCCTACGGAGGAGGACAAAAAAGGAATACGGCTGAGAGCCCACAGCTGAAATTTATAGGGAGGGGTCCTATTGGGTAGTTATGGAGGCGGGGCCAACCCATATGTATGCTGCCATGGAGCAAGTCAGGAAAGTCAAATCTTCCAGAGCTGAAGTAATTAAAAAAAACTTCTCCTTTAAAAATGATTGTTTTAAAAAATATTTTGCATTGATACATTCCCCTCAAGGGCAGTACCGGGTCCACATACACTTTTTATGACAAGAACTTGCATATAAGCTTTTAAAATTAATTTTCATGTTCATGTCCCATAGACTCTAATAGGGTTTGCTTGTTCGCTAGAACTGTTTACCTGTTTGAGGTGTTCTCGTGCCAACAGAACCGGGCACTGTTTGGCCCATCCCTACTGGCCATAATGTAACAGTGATTTCCTATGATCACCGACTCCATCTAGTGACCATAATGGGGTATTTTGTATCTGACAAACCTCCATTAGTAAAAAAAATAGCACAGTACCACATTATGACCACTAGATGGAGCCAAAGGAATCAGTGTATGAAAGAAAATACATCCAATATTTATCACAGCTGGGTGAATGCCGATTACATTCATTCAACTATTTTTTTTAACCACTTCGGGTCCGCGCTATTGACAGAATACGTCAGCAGCGCGGACCTGAGGCGCCGGGGTCACGTCTTTGGACGTGATTTACTTGTAATTCCCCGCGCGCGCCACAGGGTGACGCGTGGCGGGGAAAAACAGTCCCGACGCATCACCGAGGATTCGATGCGTGTACCCGGCGGCCGCGATGTCCTTCAGGTACACGCAATCGTCAGTGACAGAGCAGGGACGTGGAGCTCTGTGTGTAAACACAGAGCTCCACGTCCTGTCAGGGAGAGGTGACAGATGCTGTTTCTCTTGTACATAGGGAGACAGCATCGATCACCTCCCCCAGTCACCCCCCTCCCCCCACACAGTTAGAACACACCCAGGCAATACATTTAACCCCTTCCTCACCCCCTAGTGTTAACCCCTTCAATGGCAGTCACATTTATACAGTAATTAGTGCATATTTATAGCACTGGTCGCTGTATAAATGTGAATGGCGCCAAAAATGTGTCAAAAGTGTCCGATGTGTCCGCCGCAATATCGCAGTCAAAATAAAAATCGCAGATCGCCGCCATTACTAGTAAAAAAAAAAATATTAAAAAAATATCATAATTCTGTCCCCTATTTTGTAGGTGCTATAACTTTTGCGCAAAGCAGTCACTTATTGTGATTATTTTTTTTTGTTTTTACAAAAATACATAGAAGAATACGTATCGGCCTTAACTGAGAAAAAAAAATATTTTCTTTAAAAACAAAATTGGGATATTTATTATAGCAACAAGTAAAAAATATATATATATTTTTAAATTGTCGCTCTTTTTTTGTTTATAACGCAAAAAATAAAAACCGCACGGGCGATCAAATACCACCAAAAGAAAGCTCTATTTGTGGGAAAAAAAAGGACGCCAATTTTGTTTGGGTGCCACGTCGCACGACTGCGCAATTGTCAGTTAAAGCGATGCAGTGCCGCAAGCTGAAATTTAGCCTGGGCACGAAGGGGGTTTATGTGCCCAGTAAGCAAGGGGTTAAACAGACCTCTAAGTGTTTGTGAAATCTTACACCACAAAATGTACTCAGCCAATGAAAGGTCATAATAACATTTTTATTTTTCTCCTGCTATCAATGGCCAACACGGTACAACACTTCATCCATGTCTTTGGTGATCTCTGATCTCCTTATGAACTCCGGGATGAACAATTCCTATCGCCTGATTCCCGGGACATGTAGTTCTGAGGACCGGACAGGTAGGTTTTTTAACATTTAGCCCTGCTGTGGGAAAGCAAGGAACAGTTTTACTTGTCGGATGAAAGCATTCGGGTGGCTGAGCGAATGTTTCCACCCCCCCGGTAAAGTGCCCCCACCCGCTATGTATCCCGGGCTCCTCTTGCCCATCTGAGGACTTGGGACCAGCATAGTGGGTGATGAAGGGTAGAGGGGAGGGAGGAGAGAGGACACACACCCGCTCTCCTCCACTTCTTGTTCCTGACCCAGAAGTGAGATGTATGACGTCACTTCCCGATATGACTTTCTATAATAATCTGCACAGGCACGCGTGGCGATCAGTGATGCCATGTATCGCCTATGACGTAGGCACTTCATGATGTGATCAGCTATGTCCAATTAAATCTAATCACATGGTAACCAGGAAGTGCCGGTTATCATTTTTCCTTTATTCATTGTGACAAGGTGTGAGTAGAGGAGAGCTGATCAGTGGATCTCCTGACAGGGGGATCTACACTGATATTTAGCATTGATTATCAGTACAGGTCCATCAGTAATGACCACCAACGATGCCAATCAGTGCCCATCAGTGCCGCATATTAGTGCTTCCTCATCAGTGAAAGAGAAAACTTACTTATTTACCAAACTGTATAACAAAAAGAAATAGATTTTTTTTTCAAAATGTTGTCTTTTCTTATTTGTAGCACAAAAGATAAAATCCTTAGTGGTGATCAAATACCACCAAAAGAAAGTTCTATTTGTGGAGAAAAATATAAAAATGTCATTTGGGTACAGAGTTACATGACCGCACAATTGTCATTCAAAGTGTGAGAGCGCTGAAAGATGAAAATTGGCAAAAAACCAACAAAACAGCTCTGGCAGTGAAAGGGAAGATGTTACATGTTCCTGCAGCGGCTCAGCGATCCGAGTCCTCTGTGTGACAGCAGTGTGGGGAGAAGTTCCCTGTACCGGCTGTCACTTTATGAAAAGAGTGCGGCCGTGCCATTCATTCACAGAGTTCTGTCCTTTGTCGATGTCGGCTTGTAGTTTTCAATGAACTCCCACACCGCTGCTGAGCTCTCTGGTAGATGAGGAACAAGGCGATTGTCATAAGGAACAAGGCGATTGGGACCCCGGATTTGTCCCTTGGACAAGTCATTATTTTTAAATGCACACACCCCTGGAACTGTATCTTACATGCTGAAGATCAGCCATGGAGTTTATCTGAGGTGTATATCAGGGTGTGCTTCTTCCCCACATGAGAGCTGTGATGTCCAGCAACATTCACATACAAGACATTTCCCACACTCAAGGCACTAATACACCTCAAGGGTTGTGTGAGATCCCTGATGTACAGGAAGACAGGACTTCAGTGAGGGACAATTCCCTCACTCAGGACAGGAATACGGCTTCTCCCCTATATGAGATGTCTCATGTTTGTAAAGATGGGACTTCTGTGAGAAACATTTCCCACACTCGGGACAGGAATACGGCTTCTCCCCTGTGTGAGATCTCTGATGTCTGACAAAGACTGATTTGTGTATAAAACATTTCCCGCACTCAGGACAGGAATACGGCTTCTTCCCTGTGTGAGATTTCTGATGTCTGTAAAAACTGGATTTCAGTGAAAAACATTTCCCGCACTCAAGACAGGAATACGGCTTTTCCCCTGTGTGACATCTCTTATGTGTGAAATGATGGGACTGCACTGAAAAACATTTCCCGCATTCAGGACAGGAGTATGGCTTCTCCCCCGTGTGAGATCTCTGATGTGTGTAAAGATTGGACTTCTGTGAAAAACATTTCCCACACTCAGGACAGGAATACGGCTTCTCCCCCGTGTGAGATATTTTATGCTCATTAAGATAAGATTTAAAAAGGAAACACTTCCCGCACACAGTATAGGAAAACCTCTTATTTGTTGGAAGGACGGCACCGTCCCGCACAGTCTGAGGTTCCTCAGGATAAGAGGAATACGATGGTCCGGCACCGTCCCGCACAGTCTGAGGTTCCTCAGGATAAGAGGAATACGATGGTCCGGCACTGTCCCGCACAGTCTGAGGTTCCTCAGGATAAGAGGAATACGATGGTCCGGAACCGTCCCGCACAGTCTGAGGTTCCTCAGGATAAGAGGAATACGATGGTCCGGCACCGTCCCGCACAGTCTGAGGTTCCTCAGGATAAGAGGAATACGATGGTCCATCTACACTGTGTGGTGCCGGATGGACATTTGAGGTAGTCGGGTTTTCTCCTGGACTATACTGTGTGATGTCCTCATCTTCTACTTTACAGTCTGGAGACAAAGTGAGACAATCCTCTGAGGTTTTCCTCATCTCCCGTCCATCTACTAAAATAGAAATACAAAGATTATTACTAGACATGAGCCGATTGGTTCCCCTAAACCAGGACTCCACGCATATAAGGCAGTACAACCGACCCTGGGCACCTTTATACTTAATTTCTGCTTAAACAAATAAAAGCCTTTTGCTAAACCACACCCCCGATTCTACTTGCTTATCAGGGTGCAATTCTATTTTCCTGAGTCCCATCTGGTCAGCAGGGGGGCATTGGACCGGTGTTCTGTCTATCCTAGGCGGCAGGGGGTGTGGCTATGTGATGTGAGCCCCGGGAACACTGGAATATCTAATGAAAGCTATTACAGCAGGCAATCCTGCTCTCTGCTGATAGGACAGCCTGCAACTTCCTCCCCTTCTCTCTCCCTCTGGCTGGGAGACTGTGCCAGCAGTGATCATCCCCACTCTGAGGCAGCCCCACGCTTGCCAACAGCCATTTTCCACTCACAAAATGCATGTGGAAAAATTGAGGGCTGCTCATCCTCACCGGGCCCCATAGCGCCCATGTGGGTCACTATGGTGGTAGTTCCGCCCCTGCCTCTCACCACTGCCCCATTCAGCTCCAATTCCACAGCGGACCGACTTTGTATGAAAAGAACCCGAATGAGGGGAAATTACATTTTTCACAACTGCAATGCTTTTATCCCCCATTGTTACCACCCACCAAGCCGATATGTATTCTTCAACATATTCTTGGTAAAAAAAAAAAATACACTGCTCAAAAAAATGAAAGGAACACTTTGAAAACATATCAGATCTCAACGGGCAAAAATCTCATGCTGGATATCTATACAGGTATGGGCTGGGTAATGTGTGGGGATCTATACTGGTATGGACTGGGTAATGTGTTGGGCTCTATACTGGTATGGACTGGGTAATCTGTTGGGATCTATACTGGTATGGACTGGGTAATGTGTGGGGATCTATACTGGTATGGACTGGGTAATGTGTGGGGCTCTATACAGGTATGGGCTGGGTAATGTGTGGGGATCTATACTGGTATGGACTGGGTAATGTGTGGGGATCTATACTGGTATGGGCTGGGTAATGTGTGGGGATCTATACTGGTATGGGCTGGGTAATGTGTGGGGATCTACACTGGTATGGACTGGGTAATATGTTGGGATCTATACTGGTATGGACTGGGTAATGTGTGGGGATCTATACTGGTATGGGCTGGGTAATGTGTGGGGATCTATACTGATATGGACTGGGTAATGTGTGGGGATCTATACTGGTATGGGCTGGGTAATGTGTGGGGATCTATACTGATATGCACTGGTAATGTGTGGGGATCTATACAGGTATGGACTGGGTAATGTGTGGGGATCTATACTGATATGGACTGGGTAATGTGTGGGGATCTATACTGGTATGGACTGGGTAATGTGTGGGGATCTATACAGGTATGGACTGGGTAATGTGTGGGGATCTATACTGATATGCACTGGTAATGTGTGGGGATCTATACAGGTATGGACTGGGTAATGTGTGGGGATCTATACTGATATGCACTGGTAATGTGTGGGGATCTATACAGGTATGGACTGGGTAATGTGTGGGGATCTATACTGATATGGACTGGGTAATGTGTGGGGATCTATACTGGTATGGACTGGGTAATGTGTGGGGATCTATACAGGTATGGACTGGGTAATGTGTGGGGATCTATACTGATATGCACTGGTAATGTGTGGGGATCTATACAGGTATGGACTGGGTAATGTGTGGGGATCTATACTGATATGCACTGGTAATGTGTGGGGATCTATACAGGTATGGGCTGGGTAATGTGTTGGGCATTAAATGTGGTATGCTGCGCTGCTACAAATTAATACATCAATAATTCATAAGTGATATGCATGATGAACAATACACATTAATATAAAAATAATTAATAAAGAAAAAAACTAACACCAAGTGATCCAGTGAATGTCGTTAAGACATATGAATAAAACAAAATAATGAATAACAGTGTTAATAAAGTTCATGTGATATCAGTAATTAAACTCCAGAGAAGGTTCCAATGAAAGTTCCAACTTCAGTGAGTTTAAGGAGAAAAATCCCAGATGAGAAATTGTGTTTCCACAGGACAGAAGAGAGCCTCCACCTCCACCTCTTAATATAAATCTGCTTACCAGATAGAATAAAATCATGAGCATCAAACAGCACGTCTGGCTATGTTGCTTGTGCAGATAATCAAGTGGATTCCTGTGTGAACCTCCAGTGTCAGTCTCAAATCAGCTGTATCTCAGGTAGCAATGACTCCCAATATGTAGCCCAGGGATAAAGAAAAGAGGGGATTTTTCTCCTTAAACTCACTGAAGTTGGAACTTTCATTGGAACCTTCTCTGGAGTTTAATTACTGATATCACATGAACTTTATTAACACTGTTATTCATTATTTAGTTTTTTTCTTATGTCCTAACGACATACACTGGATCACTTGGTGTTAGTTTTTGTCTTTATTAATACTTTTTATATTAATGTGTATTGTTCATCATGCATATCACTTATGAATTATTGATGTATTAATTTGTAGCAGCGCAGCATACCACATCTATTGCCATACTTTTGTTTATCTGACATTTTTGCTGCAGCAGCACCCTTCCTTTTTTTTTATTTTTTATTCCTTAAGTTTGTTCGGTCTTGTTACCGATCAAATTTTTTGGTTCACTTTAGACCCGCGCAGTATTTTTTTTCACCATTTTCAATGTGTTGGGCATGCTCCTAATGAGACGACGGATGGTGTCTTGGGGTATTTCCTCACAGATCTGGACCAGAGCATCACTGAGCTCCTGAACAGACTGAGATGCAACCTGACGGCACCAGAAGGACCGAAACATCATGTCCCAGAGGTGTTCCTTTGGATTTAGGTCAGGTGAGCGTGGGGGCCACTCAATGGTATCAATTTCTTCATCCTCCAGGAACTGGCTGCATGCTCTCACCACATGAGGCCGGGCATTGTCATGCACCCTCAGGAGTAACTCAGGACCCACTGCACCAGCGTAGGGTCTGACAATGGCAGGAGAGCCGACCCGCCACCGGCAAGAGGTTAAAGTCAACTGCAGCATTCTCATGAGCAGGGATGGCCTGAGGCATGTTCAGATCCAAGTCTGGTCAAATTTATAACAGGCGGCAGGAAGATAGAAATCATTTGAAGACAAAATCTGCATTTTTTTTAAGGCAGGTGGGTGGGGTCATTGGTCCCTGTCAGCTGTACGGGGCCCTATGATTTCCAACAATGGCCCTGACTCCACCCACATAAGACAGCTTTGTCTCTAAGGAACTTAAAATCCCCCCCTCAAGGTAACTAGTAAATGGCTCCTCTGATCTCCTACCAGATAATTTCTTTATTCATGGACCTTAGTCAGAGAGTGAGGAAACAACGAGAACTGTCTTTTATAGGAGTGACAGTGACGAGGGGATTATAGGACAAGTGTCCCCACCCCCTCTATCACTTATTGCCATCTTCCCAACACAAGAAGTCCTGCACTTCCTTATTTAGTCCATGACTTAGTCATGAATAACAGCGGAGCTGAGCCCCACCAGAGGTCAGAGAGTGAGGATGGGGGGGGGGGGGGGAGAACAACCAAGAAGAAGACTAGACAGATCCTGAAGACCTCCATCATTGGGTTATTGACTCCTCCCTCATTATCACTTTCTGTTTAAGGTTCCAAAGTCTGAAGATGTTATCACATTATTATCACCATGTAAAAGTCTGTCCTCCAATCACATCATCAGATATAAAATGTCCAACTGGTAGAAAATGGGAGCAAAAGAAGTCAGGACTATGTAATGTACAACTTATTATATAAGATACAACAGATAGGATTTTATAGTATCAAAATGATTTACTGTACACCATAGACTAGAGTATATAGTGCAGGGGTCAGGAGTATGTAATGTACAATATAAATTATACAGTGTAATGGTCAGGACTCATAATATTGGTATTCAGTAATCAGTGGAAGATGAAATGTTTACATGAGACAAGTTGCAGAGATCCCACACCGCTGCCTCCCATCTCCTGAGACTGCACTCAGTGACTTGGGTCTGAGACTATACAGACATATCCCTCCACCCGGCACAGCCAGCAGAGCAACAGAACAAGTAATCCTGGGAGGAGAATTGTTGTGTCAGAGATCCTGCTAGACCCGGGTATGGGGAAGGAGGCTCAAATCACATCCCCCAGGTGCCTAGGTCTAGTAATGTCTATGGTGAAAATGAACATTTTGCTGCCGGCTGAACCCCAGAATCTCCATAAATCCAGTCTAGAGACATAAATTGTGTCTGCAGCACAGAGAAGGAAGATTATCCGAGAGAAATACAGGAATACAGGACGGGGAACACAGCTCAGGAAAGTGACCAGGGGATTACAGGCAGATATCACTCAGTCCCCGCCCTACTCTGGACCAATCAGTGAGCAGTATGGGTGGAGGAATGGATTTAGTGTTAATGACCCACCTGTGCTGATCTCTGTAGGAGTGTCCTCCTCTATAAATGTCCCCGTTATTCCATCCTCCTCCATAGACTGCTGATCATCCCTCACATACGTCTCTTCTTCTTCTGATTTCACCTCAAATTCTATATCGATTGGATCTCCACTCTAAACCAAGAGAATGAGAGAGAATATCATCTGTAAGATATAAGCTTTATTATTGTGACATCACATAAAAAATATATTCACAGAGATGGGCGCATATTTACGCCGGCGTAGTGCACACACAGTACGCTACACCGGCGCAGTGTGGAGAGGAATGCACTGAATTCAGCAAGCTATTGCTCCCAACTCTGCGCCGGCGTAACGTATATTTCTAAGGCGCAGGCCAGCGTAAGTGGAAGTGGGCTGGAATTAGGCGTGATCCATGCTAATGAAGCGTGACCCCATGCAAATAATGGGCCGGGCACCAGACAAGTACTTAAAACGAACTGCGCATGCGTCGAGACGTGGACGTATCCCCGTGCGCATGCTCACAACCACGTCGGAACAACTGCCTAAGATACGCCGGATCACTTTGTACGCCGTTAACGCAACCTACGCCCAGCCAGACCCACGTCCTACGTAAAATATGTAGGCTTGAATTCCCTGGTGCAGACCTTTGCATGTCTGGTGCTGACTTACACCTCCTTTATGGGGAATAACTTTACGCCGGACAGGGGAACTTACGCGCGTTGCGTAGAGCCTGCGCCGGGCGCAGGTATGTTCGTGAATCGGCGTATTTGCATATTTGAATGGCTAATCAATGGGAGCAGCAACATGCGTCCAGACGAAAAGTGCACCCACGTTACGCCGGGGTAAATAAGATACGTCGGCGTAGGGTGGCCAGTTTTTAGGCGCATATTGGTTTGTGACTCAGGCGCACAGAAACGCCGGCGCACATTTACACTTACGTCGGCACAAGTGCTTTGTGAATCCGGGCCATTGTCTCTATACGTGTGTTTTATAAGCTCCGCCCCACCAACCTTGTAACAGTGGGGGATGGTGTGACCTTCCTGTGTGGAATCCCGGGAATACAGAGGACGGGGACATTTCTCTGGTGGGTTTCTGTAGCTAGATGACTCCTCCATAGTGTCCTGGTACAGATCTTTGTGTTCTTTTAGAGACTCTGACTCCTCCATCACCCCATCCTCATCATCCTCCTCTTTTATCTCTTCATTAACCTCAACTTTAGGATCTCTCAGGTCTCCACTCTGAATATAGAATATAAATTACATCAATAGTAACAATGCAGATAATGTACAGATCCTAATGATACTATCAGTGATTGTTCCTCATCTACCTGATGATGGTGGGGGATGGTGTGACCTTCCTGTGTGGAATCCCGGGAATACAGAGGATGGGGACATCTCTCTGGTGGGTTCCCATTACTGGATCCATCTGTAGGAAACACACACACTGACTGAATACATTGTTTCTATGTGTTTATCAGATGATGGGGGATCTAGGTGGAGCCTCCGTACTGCTCTCTCCTTTACAATAAAGTCTCCTCTTACCCGGTGATGTGAGGGGCGGCTGATTGTCCATCATGACGTCCTTGTAGAGATCCTTGTGTCCTTCTAAATACTCCCACTCCTCCATGGAGAAATAGACAGTGACATCCTGACACCTTATAGGAACCTGACACACACAATGATACAGTCACCATCCAGACACACCCCTTGTCTGTTACTGGATAATGTCCCAGAATCCTCCTCACCTCTCCTGTCAGCAGCTCCATCATCTTCTTGGTGACTTCTAGAATCTTCTCCATGTTGTGTCTCTCTGGTTTTAGGGAGTCACATGGAGGCACTGTGATGGTCATATGATCACCTGACTTCACAAGAGGAAATCTCTGTATTGAGGAACCAATAGGAATATCATGTTAGATTCCCAGAATCCTCCTCACCTCTCCGGTCAGGTCTGTATTATTAATAGAAATAAGAGTGATGTCATGTGACCTCCCAGAATCCCCCTCACCTCTCCGGTCAGGTCTGTGTATTATTAATAGAGATAAGAGTGATGTCATGTGACCTCCCAGAATCCCCCTCACCTCTCCGGTCAGGTCTGTGTATTATTAATAGAGATAAGAGTGATGTCATGTGACCTCCCAGAATCCCCCTCACCTCTCCGGTCAGGTCTGTGTATTATTAATAGAGATAAGAGTGATGTCATGTGACCTCCCAGAATCCTCCTCACCTCTCCGGTCAGGTCTGTATTATTAATAGAGATAAAAGTGATGTCATGTGACCTCCCAGAATCCTCCTCACCTCTCCGGTCAGGTCTGTGTATTATTAATAGAGATAAGAGTGATGTCATGTGACCTCCCAGAATCCTCCTCACCTCTCCGGTCAGGTCTGTGTATTATTAATAGAGATAAGAGTGATGTGATGTGACCTCCCAGAATCCTCCTCACCTCTCCGGTCAGGTCTGTGTATTATTAATAGAGATAAGAGTGATGTCATGTGACCTCCCAGAATCCCCCTCACCTCTCCGGTCAGGTCTGTGTATTATTAATATAGATAAGAGTGATGTCATGTGACCTCCCAGAATCCTCCTCACCTCTCCGGTCAGGTCTGTGTATTATTAATAGAGATAAGAGTGATGTCATGTGACCTCCCAGAATCCTCCTCACCTCTCCGGTCAGGTCTGTGTATTATTAATAGAGATAAGAGTGATGTGATGTGACCTCCCAGAATCCTCCTCACCTCTCCGGTCAGGTCTGTGTATTATTAATAGAGATAAGAGTGATGTCATGTGACCTCCCAGAATCCTCCTCACCTCTCAGGTCAGGTCTGTGTATTATTAATAGAGATAAGAGTGATGTCATGTGACCTCCCAGAATCCTCCTCACCTCTCCGGTCAGGTCTGTGTATTATTAATAGAGATAAGAGTGATGTCATGTGACCTCCCAGAATCCTCCTCACCTCTCAGGTCAGGTCTGTGTATTATTAATATAGATAAGAGTGATGTCATGTGACCTCCCAGAATCCTCCTCACCTCTCCGGTCAGGTCTGTGTATTATTAAAAGAGATAAGAGTGATGTCATGTGACCTCCCAGAATCCTCCTCACCTCTCTGGTCAGGTCTGTTTTTTATTAACAGAGATAAGAATGATGTCATGTGACCTCCCAGAATCCTCCTCACCTCTCTGGTCAGGTCTGTATTATTAATAGAGATAAGAGTGATGTCATGTGACCTCCCAGAATCCTCCTCACCTCTCCGGTCAGGTCTGTGTATTATTAAAAGAGATAAGAGTGATGTCATGTGACCTCCCAGAATCCTCCTCACCTCTCCGGTCAGGTCTGTGTATTATTAAAAGAGATAAGAGTGATGTCATGTGACCTCCCAGAATCCTCCTCACCTCTCTGGTCAGGTCTGTGTTTTATTAACAGAGATAAGAATGATGTCATGTGACCTCCCAGAATCCTCCTCACCTCTCCGGTCAGGTCTGTATTATTAATAGAGATAAGAGTGATGTCATGTGACCTCCCAGAATCCTCCTCACCTCTCCGGTCAGGTCTGTATTATTAATAGAGATAAGAGTGATGTCATGTGACCTCCCAGAATCCTCCTCACCTCTCCGGTCAGGTCTGTGTATTATTAATAGAGATAAGAGTGATGTCATGTGACCTCCCAGAATCCTCCTCACCTCTCCGGTCAGGTCTGTATTATTAATAGAGATAAGAGTGATGTCATGTGACCTCCCAGAATCCTCCTCACCTCTCCGGTCAGGTCTGTGTATTATTAATAGAGATAAGAGTGATGTCATGTGACCTCCCAGAATCCTCCTCACCTCTCCAGTCAGCAGGTAGATGATCTCCAGGGTGAGGTTCAGTATCTTCTCAGTCATGTGACTCCGATTCTCCTCCATCCTCATTGGTGCCATAATTTGATCTATACAGGTTTTTGTAGACAAATGACTTTGGGAAATTAAAGTAAGAATTATTTGGATGGTGTTAGTCACACAATTATAGGATGTGGGTGTGAGGCGGGTAATAGGAAAGTTGTTGGATATTTAAGAAGTACTACCTCCATGCTACACGTTTGAGGTCATGGGACCCTCTTGATCTGTCAGATCAGAAATTCTCTTTTCTCTGTTGGGTTTGTCTGGTTTCTGAACTGGATTTGATTTGTTTTAAATCTGAAGACGAGGAATGATAAATACAATCCTTCCTGTAAGGATATAATTGACCTTACAAACTCCATCTTGATCATGCAGCTTCCATTTTGAGAATCTAAGAAATAATTATTTTTAGTAGAATTTAGAAGTGACTTTTAATCTGCTGACTGTGCCTTGTCTATTTGCCCAGTAGATAATGATTAGAAAATTCCCTAGAACATCCTGACAATTTGACTTGACCGCAGAGAGCAAATAGGAGATAGTAAATAGTAGGTATAGTCATGTGTAATTTATCATTAAAGGGGTTGTAATGGACTCTTTTTGTCATAATAAGCATCCTTTACCTGCAGACATCCCTCTTTTCACTTCCTCATTGTTCGTTTTTGCTCTATTTCTTCTCTGTTCTGTTCACTTCCTGCTTGTCTGATTGTTACTCACCACCGTGAAGGTAGGCTTTACTGCGGTGGTCAGTGACATGCTCGCCTCTCCTGAGAACTACATCTGTGCGGCAGGACGCTCTCTACATGTTAGAGATTTCAAGGAGGTGTGAATTACTGGACGTGCTGCAATTCATACTGGGAAATGTAGTTCTTACATGAATGAGCGCCGCAAACCAGGAAGTGAATGAGAACAGAAACTAGAAGGCCGAAGGTGTTATAGATGAAGGAATTTAATAGGTATTTACTCATTTTTTAACAGAATCATTGCACTACTCTGTCTACCGTGCTGGGATCTGTAGTCCCACAGAGTTTGTGGTGCCTGTGAAACAATAGATGTCTCTATAGCAGTATTTGGGGAATACAGGCATTAGGAGCAGAAGAGCTAATCCCCGCCAGAGTCCCAGCTGCAGATACTCCATCTCATTCCCCAAAATCCCTGTCCCTTTCAGACTCCTATTGTGAGACTCATCATAGTGTCTCTGGAGGGGCGCTGATCATTCCTGTGTAAAATCTTACAGAAATCTTCCCTAATCCCGACCTTTAATTATCATTTCATTCCCCCCACATACAATGTCTGGAACCGACATTTACTGACATCAATAACTCCCCTCGTGGTACAGACCATAAATTCCCTCATTGTAATATACGGGGATATTCTACATTTCCACACTATATATGTGTGTATTATCATCTGCTGGAGATAAAAGACGTCACAGTGACTATGGAGGAAGAGGACGGACATGACGGGGTTACTGGGTGTAAATTAAGGTGACCAGATTTTTAAAATGAAATCCGGGGACATATTTTTTCTTTACTAGTAATGGCAACAATCAGCGACTCTCTGCCTGTCGCCGACCTCCTCACAGTCTCTCAAGTCTTTCGGGCCCCCGGCTACTACTGGATGGGGAGGGGAGGAAGACCACTCCTCCAGGGAAGGCAAGGAGATAGGCAGGTGGCTGGCCAGGATTTGAGCCAAGGCAGAAGAACGGAGCGGATGGGCATGCGCCCGAAACTGAAGAAATATTCCTCCGCTCTGACCAGAACATGATCATCAGAAAGGGGCACAGATAATGGGAAAAATACAACCCTCCTAAGCTAGTAGGCACAGCGGAGCGGGGGTGTGTAATTCAATTTTTTTACAAGACTGTCTTTGAAATTGACTCTGCCCCCTATTAAATCCAATCTGGGGACAAAACCAGGGACAGACTTGGTCCGGGGACTGTCCTCAATCAGGGGACTGTCCCCTAAAACTGGGGACGTCTGGTCACCCTAGTGTAAATAGAAGATAAGATCTTATTACCTCCTCGTCTACTGCCTCTCCCAGCAACGTCTCCTCTCTACTTCCTCCCGACTCACCTCTCACCTGGAACTTCCTGTCTGTACCTGACATCACTTCCTGTCTTCCATAGAGACTTCTTGTCTGGGTAGAGGTGAGATCACCACCTTGTGGAGCTCAGAGGAACTGCAGCCCTGAGAAACGTCTGATAATGTGAATAAGGCCTTGTGCTGTGTGTGTATGTACTGTATATAAGGGTGACCAGACATCCCTGGTTTCCAGGGATAGTCCCCTGAATGAGGACACTGTCCCCGAACTAAATCTGTCACTGGTTTTGTCCCTGAATTTGATTTGAACAGGAGCTGGGACAATTTCAAAGGCAGTCAGTGCAGAATAAAAAATAAATAAATCTGAATTACACAGCCCCACTCCACTGCACCTACTAGCTTAAGGGGGGGGGGGGGTGTATTTTTTTCCATTATCTGTGTCCCTTTCTGATGATCATGTGCTGGTCGGAGCGGAGGGACCATTTATTCTGTTTTGGTTGCATGTCCAATTAGGGTTGCCACCTTTTCTTCAAGTCAAACCCGAACACTTTTGCGATGCAGGATAATTTTTTTTATAGTATAAACTATAAACTATACATACATTTTGCAATTCAATAACATTTCTAATCATATGAATTTAATCACAAGAGTCCCCCTTTACATCTGAATCCACAGAGTTCCCTGTCACTGTAAGGGGGGACTCTGCAGACTCTGATGTAAGGGAGAACTCTGGGGTCTATGACATAAGGGATGCTCTGGAAACCCTGATCTAAGGGTGAACACTGAGAATTTTGATGTATGGAGAGGACTCTGACGCAAGGGGACACACTGTGGCCTCTGGTGTAAAGGCAAAATCTGATGTAAGAGGTGCTCTGAGAACCCTGATTTACCTTAGTGTACTGTCTCAGAGGCAGGAGAGAGAAGGAGGGAGACTTCAGTCACAGACAGGGAAGGATGGTGACCTCACTCACCCCTTGGCAGTCAGCACCTCTCATCCAGATGTATCTGAGGCTGCTGGACTTAAAATTTTCGGCCCCAACTTTCCTTTTTGAGGTACAGAATTGGGGATTGGAGTGTGGGCAGACACAGGGGGGGAGGGGTGGGGGGAAGAGGTGCAGATCAAGCCCTCTATCCTCTCCCATCTGTATTTGGGGTTTGTTAGTGTTGGCTTTGGGTAGTGTGAAAGAGTGTGACAAACACCCTCAGCTTAGACAACTGCAGCCAGCAACCCTGTTGGGAAGCCAGTCTAAATAATGTGTCCGGGTTTCAGGCATTCTGAAACCCGGACGCATGATTCCAAACCCGAACTGTCCGGGTAAATCCTGGACAGGTGGCAACCCTATGTCCAATCAGCTTGGCTCGCATGTTCTTCTGCCTTGGCTCAAGTTCCGGCTAGCCGCCAGCCTGTTTATCTCCTTGCCTTCCCTGGTGGAGTGATCTTTTTTTGCTCCCCACCCAGTAGTAGCCGGGGCCCGCAGAGTGAGACTTGAGAGGCTGTGAGGCGATGATGTTCTTCTTATCCCATAAACAGAAATAGACCTCAATAAGTACACTATTGCATATAATACAGCATACATAGCAGAAACAACGATATACAATACAAGATGTGATAGTAAAAACATACTTTCTAAGTTATCTAAGGGGTGATGGTGAAAGATTGAACAAGACATGTCCTGCTCCCTGCAGTGTCTTCTCAGAACATGATGGCTGGTCACTTCCTGTGAAAATTCTACCCAGAAATCCCTGCTTACTAACAACTTCCTAAACACACAGTAAATTAAACAGAACTGAAGCAATACCAAAAAGGGGCGCTAGAAAGCGCCTGTATGTAAATTACAAATCTTACATGTTATTTTCAACAACACAAGTACAGATAATGGGCCAGATTCAGAAAGAACTTACATCGGGGTATCTGTTGATACGCCGTATAAGTTCTAGGATGCACCGGCGTATCTTTTTTCTGTATTCAGAAAGCAAGATACGCCGGAATATTGCTAAGATACGAGTGGCGTAAGTCTCTTACGCTGTCGTATCTTAGTTGCATATTTAGGGATGCTTCCGTAGATTTACATGTATAATATGCAAATGAGCTAGATACGCCGATTCAAAAAGGTACGTGCACCCGGCTCCTTGATTTACGTAGTTTACGTAAGGTTTTTTCGGCGTAAAGTTACCCCTGCTATAGGAGGCGTAGCCAATGTAAGTAAGTATGGACATCGGGACAGCGTCGAATTTTCCATCGTTTACGTTGTTTGCGTAAGTCGTATGCGAATAGGGCTGTGCATAAGTTACGTTCACGTCGAAAGCATTGAGTATTTGCAACGTGATTCGGAGCATGCGCACTGGGATACGTCCACAGGCTGCGCATGCGCCGTTTGTTAGAAGTGTCAATTGCGTGGGGTCACCATTTATTTACATACAACACGCCCACTCCAAGCCTACTTTGAATTACGCAGGCTTACGCCGGCCCATTTACACTACACCGCCGTAACTTAGAGCACAAGTTCTTTCTGAATACGGGACCTGCTGCTCAAAGTTACAGCAGTGTAGTGTATCTGAGATACGCTACGCCCGCCGAAACTTACGCGATTCTATCTGAATCTGGCCCCAACAGAATAGAATAGAATGCTCCCCGCCTGACGTCAAGTGACGTCACTAACAGAGTCCTCCGTAGAAAGCAACATAACAAGTTCAGACACTGGTCTTAAGAATACTTTAGCCTCATTCTGTTGGAAGATCTTGACCTCGACCTAAAAGACACGATTGTTCTAGCTTGAGAGTACTTTGACCTGATCTAAAGGCCACATATTCTTTAGTGTTTGGCAATCTTTCATGAGCACATCACCAAGTTTAAGATTAGGTTTTTCAGTGTGCCACTTTCTCCCTATTTGTAGGGTAGATATGTATTGTTCCTTCCACTGACTCCAGAAGGTATTGGCAAGGGTTTGTACTTGTCTCCATTGACGTTTGTAAAGGTCCTTTTCACAACACTCTCCAGCTGGAGCACCAACAAGACCAGTTTTTTGCATGAGTAACATGGCAGGTGTGAGGACCACTGGATCTTCAGAGTCACTTGAAATTCATGTCAAAGGTCTGGTGTTAATGATAGCTGTAACCTCTGCTATAAATGTCACTAAACATTCGTGAGTAAGCCTTGCAGTTCCTACTTGTAGCAAGATAGAGTCAAGAATTCTGCGGGCTATGCCTATCATCCTCTCCCAAAAACCTCCCATGTGAGAAGAGTGAGGTGGGTTGAAGATCCATGTGCAGTCTTGTTCACTCAAGTATCTTTCTACTCTGAGAACGTCCAAGTTTTAATTAATTTGAAGTTCTTTTACTGCTCCTACAAAGTTAGACCCTCTGTCAGAGCGAATGAGTTTCACTGGGCCTCTGATTGCAATTAGTTCAGCTAGCTTTGTAGCCAATAAGGCAGCATAAAGTTCCAGCCTGTGTATTGTGTTTGGGAAGTGGTGCAAGTTTTGCTTTCCCCATAACAAACCTTATGTGGCATTGTCTTTTAGTGTCTATGGTTTTCAGATAAGCTACAGCTTTAACAGAAGTATACGAAAACACACAAAGTCTTTGTATCTGAACATCTGCAGAGGAACATATGGGCATGGAATTTTAAGGTTGGATAGAGCTGTTAGTGAGTCTTTCTACTCTAGCCATAGGTTCTTCCTGTTGGTGTGGAGATGGTGGTCCCAATCTAACGTCTCAGGCCGCATACACACGATCAAACATATCTGCTGAATCTGGTCCGCAGACCAGTTTCAGCAGACATATGCGATCGTGTGTACGGCCTAGCAGACAGGTTTCCAGCAGACAAAAGTTTTAAAGCATGCTTTAAAACTTGTCTGCTCGAAAGCTGTCTGTTGGATATGTCCGCTGGTTAGTACGCCTAACCAGCGGACCGAAATCTCCTGCATGTGTCGAATGGATTTGACGCATGCTTGGAAGCTTTTTACTTCCTGGTTTGCGGACGTGGCGGCGTCAACGTCACCGCCACGTCACCGCGCTATCTGTCCGCTGGGATTTTGGTTTGATCGGGTGAAATTACATCAAACCAAAACATCCCAGGAGACATGTCCGATGAAAACGGTCTGTCGGACCGTTTTCATCGGATATGTCTCCTTGTGTGTACGCGGCCTCACAGTTTAAGTCTCTGAGTAGTGCCTTAACCTGGATGGTGACAGGTGCTGTGAAGTCTAAAGGATCATACAGGCTGTTTATGGTAAACAGGACACCTCTACAGTATAGGGTTTTTCTTCTGTGTTCACTTGGAAAGTAAAGGTGTCAGATCTCAAGTCCCAAAGCAAACCAAGGCTGTGTTGCATGGGAAGTAAGTCTTTGCCTAGATCTAAAGCCCCATACACACCATCAGTTTTCCTGCAGGTTTTTCTCTTCAGGTTTACCAAAACCATTTAGTGCAAGGGCCTGCCTAATTGCATAAAAATTGAAACTCTTAAGGTCTGACCTCATATTAGATGGTTTTGGTAAACCTGAAGAGAAAAACCTGCAGGAAAACTGATAGTGTGTATGGGGCTTGAATCCTTTAACTTGTTAGACATCTGACCCATACTCTTACTCTCCCACTCTAGTAGCCATACTGTATATAGCAACTGCAAGGGAAGGACTGTTGGCAAATATGTGCACTCTCATGCGGTATTCTGCGATGTCTCCAGAGGGGTTGTTGTCCCTGAACCAGAGAAACCTCAGAAAGTTTTGGTGTTCTTCTTTAACAAGAAAGCAATAGAACATTTGCTGTATGTCTGCCATGAATGCAACTGAATCTTTGCGAAAGCGGAGAAGTACTCCTAATAGTCTGTTGTTCAAGTCAGGGCCAGAGAGAAGGACATTTAGAGGGACACTCTCATGCTTGGCGCTGGAATCAAACACTACTCAAATCTGTCCTGACTTCTTAGGGTGATAGACCCCGAATATGGGTAAGTACCAAAATTCTTCTGAATCTTTGAGGTTTGGGGCTATCTCAGCATGACCATTCTGGAATGTTTTCTCCATGAAAGAAAATAAATGTTCTCTCATCTCTGGTGTCCTTTGAAGATTGTGTCTTAGGGAAGTGAGGCGTTTATATGCTAGTTCTCTGTTAGGCAAACGTTGTGTTTGTGGCTAAAAGGGAAGAGGTGCAACCAAGCTATTAGTCATGCCTTTCTCCATATTTCTTTCTATAACTTCTAGGAAGAGCCTATCCTCAATGGACATTGCTAGCTGGTTATCTTCCTTTGTTGTCTTGAACACTGTGCTTCCTAAGTCACTTTGGTCATCATCATAGGTACAGGGTTGTTGCGTGGTAGCTCCTTAACGAGGATGTGATTTTGACAGGGCTGGAAAAGAGAAGGGCGACCATTCTCAAGGTCACTAGTGAGCAGGTTATTAACAAATGCCGGTTTGTGTGCACCTCCCAGGCAAACGTCACCTATAATGACCCACCCGAGATCCAGTTTTGGGGCATATGGGGCTTTTTTCAGGACCGTTGATTTGTTTTCTTACTTTGTGGACTTGCAAGATATCTCTCTCTAGGAGTAAGATTATCTGAGCCTGACCATATAGTTCTGGTATGAGATGTGCTATGTGATTCAAGTGAGTCTGGTAAACTGCTGCTTCTGGTGTGGGAATCTCTAAATGCACGCTATTATGCCACAAAATGATAAAAAATAAAAAATAAACGGACACATACACTCCCTAAAGAGTTAACTGCATATTTATTAAATGCTAAAAGCATGTATCAAAAAACAGTACCAATAGACATATAAAAACCAAGTCCCCTATCTAATAGGGAACCATACCCAGAACATTCCCCATAGGTAAATCCAGTGACGACATGTACAAATGACTAAACCGGGATATGCCCCCCTAAGAGAGGGAAACAAAAAGATGCAGAATACACACCCACTCTGCCCCAAAAACACAAACACCCCCAAATACACCCAAACAATGACGAGTCACTATCTAAATAAATAAACCCTTATATAGAACTTTCCTACACAGGGCAGTGAATCCCTGATGAACCAGGTGATAATAGTACACTGTCCCTGGGTGGAACTAATAACTGGAGTATCGCATGAATAAAAGATGTTCATGGATATCACACATCAATAGCAGACAGCTGTATCTACAAATGATGAAAAAATAATTTATGAAAGTCACTACTCCAAAAATAAGGGAATGATGGAATGTGCGTTTATATCCATTGGAATGGTCATCCCAAACGATGTAGGTATAGTCTCAAATATTCTCCTTATAATCAAAAGTGATAGAAGGGTATGGAGCATATCAAACACTGTAAAAATAATCATACTGTACACTATGAGGTTTTAAAATATGTTGAGAGCTAAAGTCACCTGAGTAGTAACTGCATTTAATCAGAGTGATTATGGCCACAAGGGATGGTATCCCACTTCATGCAGGTATTTTCCATCTATTCAAGATTGATATAGTTTAAAAGCTCATAGTTCATATAATCACTCGCTGTTAAAACTGCCAGACATCATTCATGCGTTACTGCATACATATCCACAATGCTGAATGCATCACTCGTTGGCGGGTGGTATTGATATACAGCAATACTCAAGGCAGTTTTCCCAAACAGTTTAATGTGCAGTATTACTCACTGTTTAGAAGCTAGGCGTCACTCATGGGAATTGTAACCAATTCATCGGTATATGCGTGTCCATATCGTTTGAGTGCACAGCTTATAAGCAAACAGGTAAAGATGGTATACGGGTGAAGATATGATTGATATTTCTCTGAGTGAAATATAGTGAGCTCCAATCCAAAGTTGTTGTAAAAGAGTCTGTATTGAAGGTGATAATTATCCTGATGTCAATCAGTATAAAATCTCCATATGGTATCCTCCAGATAGCAATATTACGGCTCCAAAGTAAACTTCACTGAGCTGATGAGGGGGTGACTCGGTGGGGGGTAAAGTGGGATGCTACTCCCAAGAGAGTTGCATGTTTCGTTCCTTCCTTCCTGGAATTTTTTTATTTTTTATTTGTGGCTATATATATTTGATTACATCCCCCGATATTGTATCGGTGAGTACTTCAATCTTAAATATAAATTCAATTTGTAGGCCGTCAGCTCTTCTCCCCGCCGTTTCCACTGTACCTGCACAAGTCCTAAGGTTATAAGGGCTGCTGGGGCCATTAAAGGGGTTATAAAGACAAAAATATTTTCCTCTTAAATTAAAGTCTGACAGTAGCTGATAAAGTAAAAAGTAATGTTTTGCATTATAACTAGTTTGATACCTGTTGAAATTGAGCCGTTTTATTCACCTCTGTCACTCCTGAATCGTTATTCTCACTGACTTCCTGGTTTGCGATGCCTGTTCATTCTTGCTACATCACAGCCTAATGGGAACTATAGTTGCCATTAGGCTTAGCCTCCATGCCTGTGAGGGATAAGAGAGCATCTTCATGCAGGGCTGTAGTCATAGGGAGTGGGTGAGCACATTCTGCTTTTCACCATGCAAAACAGCTCATTTTCAAACCTGGATTACTATATTTTGGAGGTCAAAAGGAAAAACGAGGTAAGTGATATTTAAATGCTCTAGCTTACAGCAATCAATTGATCTAATAAAAAAACAAACCTTTAGTGTTCCTTTAAGGTTTAGAATGTCAAAAAACACAGATGGGCCAGATCCACGAAGCCCGGCGTAACTCTCTGCCGGGCGTAGCGTATATCATTTACGCTACACCGTCCTAAGTTAGAATGGCAAGTGCCGTATTCACAAAGCACTTGCGTCCTAAGTTACGGTGGCATAGCGTAAATGGGCGGGCGTATGCGCGTCTAATTCAAATGGGGAAGAGGTGGGGGTGTTTTATTTAAATTATTCGTGACCCGATGTAAATTACTTTTTTTTTTAACTGCGCATGTATCGTCCGTGGAGGTATGCCACTGCGCATGCGAGAAATCACGTCGCAAATAGTCAATGCTTTCGACGTGAACGTAACTTACGCAAAGCCCTATTCGCAAACGTTTTACGCAAACAACGTCAAATTTTACGCTGTCTCGACGTCCATACTTAATTGCGTACACCTCTATGAGCAGGGGTAACTTAACGCCGGACATACGCTTACGCAAACAACGTAAAGTGAATGCGCCGGGCGTACAAACGTTCGTGGATCGGCGTATCTATCTAATTTGCATATTTTACGCTGAACATCTATGGAAGCGCCCCTAGCGTCCAGCATAAATATGCAACTAAGATACGACGGCATAATAGACTTACGCCTGTCGTATTTTAGGGTAATTTCCGGCGTATCTTGTTTTGTGGATACAAAACAAAGATACGCCTGGGCAAATTTGAAAGTACCTGGAGATACGCCTTCGTAATGCTTTGTGGATCTGGCCCAGATCTGTCTAGTGACTTGTTACTCTGATCATCCAAGATGACGTAGAGCTTGACTGCTTTGTCTCTGCGTCCTTTTGGGTAAACTCTCACTAGATCACAGGATCTGCCACCTGTACTTCCTTTACAGAGTGCACTATGAAGTGATTGCTGTGGCATCTGTACTAGAGTGTTTGGTCTCCCTGCCTTGCTCCTTGTCACCATGGACAAGTGGGAAAGTTCTTGGAGTAGGCCTTGGGTGTACAGGGAGTGCAGAATTATTAGGCAAGTTGTATTTTTGAGGATTAATTTTATTATTGAACAACAACCATGTTCTCAATGAACCCAAAAAACTCATTAATATCAAAGCTGAATATTTTTGGAAGTAGTTTTTAGTTTGTTTTTAGTTTTAGCTATTTTAGGGGGATATCTGTGTGTGCACGTGACTATTACTGTGCATAATTATTAGGCAACTTAACAAAAAACAAATATATACCCATTTCAATTATTTATTTTTACCAGTGAAACCAATATAACATCTCAACATTCACAAATATACATTTCTGACATTCAAAAACAAAACAAAAACAAATCAGTGACCAATATAGCCACCTTTCTTTGCAAGGACACTCATGCAGCCTGCCATCCATGGATTCTGTCAGTGTTTTGATCTGTTCACCATCAACATTGCGTGCAGCAGCAACCGCAGCCTCCCAGACACTGTTCAGAGAGGTGTACTGGTTTCCCTCCTTGTAAATCTCACATTTGATGATGGACCACAGGTTCTCAATGGGGTTCAGATCAGGTGAACAAGGAGGCCATGTCATTAGTTTTTCTTCTTTTATACCCTTTCTTGCCAGCCACGCTGTGGAGTACTTGGACGTGTGTGATGGAGCATTGTCCTGCATGAAAATCATGTTTTTCTTGAAGGATGCAGACTTCTTCCTGTACCACTGCTTGAAGAAGGGGTCTTCCAGAAACTGGCAGTAGGACTGGGAGTTGAGCTTGACTCCATCCTCAACCCGAAAAGGCCCCACAAGCTCATCTTTGATGATACCAGCCCAAACCAGTACTCCACCTCCACCTTGCTGGCGTCTGAGTCGGACTGGAGCTCTCTGCCCTTTACCAATCCAGCCACGGGCCCATCCATCTGGCCCATCAAGACTCACTCTCATTTCATCAGTCCATAAAACCTTAGAAAAATCAGTCTTGAGATATTTCTTGGCCTAGTCTTGACGTTTCAGCTTGTGTGTCTTGTTCAGTGGTGGTCGTCTTTCAGCCTTTCTTACCTTGGCCATGTCTCTGAGTATTGCACACCTTGTGCTTTTGGGCACTCCAGTGATGTTGCAGCTCTGAAATATGGCCAAACTAGTGGCAAGTGGCATCTTGGCAGCTGCACGCTTGACTTTTCTCAGTTCATGGGCAGTTATTTTGCGCCTTGGTTTTTCCACACGCTTCTTGCGACCCTGTTGACTATTTTGAATGAAACGCTTGATTGTTCGATGATCCTGCTTCAGAAGCTTTGCAATTTTAAGAGTGCTGCATCCCTCTGCAAGATATCTCACTATTTTTGACTTTTCTGAGCCTGGCAAGTCCTTCTTTTGACCCATTTTGCCAAAGGAAAGGAAGTTGCCTAATAATTATGCACAGTAATAGTCACCTGCACACACAGATATCCCCCTAAAATAGCTAAAACTAAAAACAAACTAAAAACTACTTCCAAAAATATTCAGCATTGATATTAATGAGTTTTTTGGGTTCATTGAGAACATGGTTGTTGTTCAATATTAAAATTAATCCTCAAAAATACAACTTGCCTAATAATTCTGCACTCCCTGTAGAGCTGTGTTGTGCTCTGTGCTGTCACACTCTGTACATTTGACACTGACCTCACAGTCCCTGGCGAACTGTGTGGACAAAGAGCAGCACTTATAACAGATGTTGTTCTTTTTGGACCAAAGCATGCCGGTGATACCGATCCATCGGACCGTGGCTTTCTCCCTGGCAAAACCCAACTGTCTGCCCTCTCTCCTGACCAGAGCCCTCTTAGCCCCCCAATGAACATAAGAGTGGCCCAAAATCTAAATTAAGCCAACGGGGCCTGCAACGACAAGAGAGGGGACAACAACAAGAAATTACATACAAGAGAAACCCAAACACACAGAATACACCACACACTCAGAGAGAGAATTGACACCAGACAGAGACACTCCCCCTTTTTTCCGGAAAAAAAAACAGAAACCCCACTGAACGTGCTCAAGACTACAGCCCACTAGGACCCCTACAACAACTGTGGCCGAACATAAGACCTGAACCACCGAGACTCCCAGCGACCTATCCGCTGCAGGATATCATCGCTTACGCCCCAGCGCGAGGCTTCCATAGCTGCCCCAATCCTAAACGAATGGGAAGAGTAGTCCGTGGCGTTGAATCCACCCACCACCAAACACCGCTTAAAAATAGCCAAAAATTTGTACCTAGTCAGTGGAAGCCCGTTCCCATGGACCAACAGGTGACCGACGCCAGGAGGCCTGGCGCCAAGCCACACCCGTACCCCCTCCACCGAGCAGACTCCAAGATTCGGCACCTTACCCAGCACCACCTTGGTCCCCTTCCCCGCCTGGTCAGTTTTTGACCTACGGAGCCATATGAAGACCGGATCAGAAAGTACGGTAACGTCAGACACGTGCAGCCCACCAGCCACCACCTTAGAGGGGCTGACCAATTCTCCTACACGAAAGGCCCCGAAAAAGGCCAAAATGAGCGCCGTTCGAAACAAACCAACCTTAAACGATGACGAGCACACCTGAGGCAACACTCCCACCAAAGTTTCCAACATAAGCAGCAGAACCGGCCTCCTGGTATCAGGCCGAACGCGGCCCTTCCTTTATCACCGCAAAGCCTTGCAGACAATGAACGACTTAGTAATGTCCTCCACCCCGTTAAGTTGAAAGAGGAAAGCTAACGCTGCCATTTTAGTGGACAGGGCAGAGACCGACACCCCGTCTTCACAACATCTACCCAAAAAGTACAACAGTAAATGCAACCGTTCCTCAGCCGAGGACCCAACCCCCAGACCACTTACCAGGCCGTGCCATTCCTGCCACACCCGCTCATACGCCCTCCATGTGGATTCAGCCACTGACCTTTGCACCAATGCCATCACTCGGCCAAAACGAGGTCCCACAAGCCTCTGGGGCACGGCACCCCTTCGTGCTCTGCCTCCGGAGCCAGACGCCGGAACCGATCCCACTGCAAACGAGAGAGCACATCAGCCACCTCATTTTCAACCCCGGGAATATGCACTGCACAAACAACAATGTTCAAAGCCAAACATTTCAGCACTAACGCACGCAGCAGACGAACCACCGGTAATGACGAAGCCGACAAAGAAGTAATGGCTTGCACCACACCCAAATTGTCGCAGTGAAACCTCACTCTCCGATCCTTGAACTCCTGACCCCACAGTTCCACCGCCAACACGATCGGGAACAATTCCAGAAACATCAAATTCCGAATCAACGGCGACTCCACTACCTGCTGTGGCCACCGCCCAGCACACCACTGTCTCCGAAAATAGGCCCCAAAACCCACCGAACCAACCGCATCGGTAAAGAGCTCCAATGCACTAGCTAAGACCATCGGAGCCAACCACAGGGATCTACCATTGTAGTGTTCCAGAAAGGAGTCCCACACTCTCAGATCCTCCCTATGCTCGCGACCCAACGGCACAGAATGATGAGGGGCCCTAACCCCTACTGTGGCCGCCGACAACCGGCGGCAAAAAACCCTCCCCATCGGCATTATGCGACAGGCGAAGTTGAGCTTCCCCAACAATGACTGCAACTCCCGTAATTTCAACCTTGAACTGCTGGCCGCCCTTGCGACGGACTCCCGCAAGTCCACCAACTGGGGAGTCGGCATTCCATCCGCACCGAATCAATAACAATGCCCAAAAACTTCAGCTCCGTGATGGTCCCCTCTGTCGTTTTACGCGCCAGAGGGACCCGGAATACCTCACAAACGTGCTGAACCGTGGCCAGCAAGATCTTGCAAGTCCGGTCATTAGGCGGGCCAACCACCAAGAAATCATTAAGATAATGTAACACCGACGCCAAACCAGACAAATCCCGCACCACCCATTCCAAAAAGAAACTAAGCATCTCAAAATACGAACACGAGATGGCGCAACCCATGGGCAAGCACCTATCAACAAAAAATTTCCCGTCCCAAAAACACCCCAACAACCGCACGCTCTCTGGATGAACTGGTAGGAGCCGAAACGTCGATTCGATATCGAAAAGACGAAAGAAACTGCTGCAACATAAGCGAGCCGACATCCAGGACACCCCCCCAACCCCTGCCCCCCACCATCCGGAGAAGACCCCAACATCAAAGAACCCAGCAGAGGGACAATAAAAAGCTGGACCTACCCTCTCCTGGATCAGGGAACAACTCCAGCAGCTGCTCTGCATACCAGTCCGCTCCATGGACCCTGGCAGCCGCCCTCAGGCGCTCAACCATCACCTCAAAACGATCCATAGGTGAGGCAGCAGCACAGAGAAAAACGGCCTGTGTGATGCCTCACCGTGGATGGCGCCCAAATGGAGAGCCCCGCCCCCGGACCTTTTAAGGGGGCCTGCCTCGAGGTCCAAAAACCCCGCCCTCCGTGTAGCCGCGATTGCGGCCCCTTCCTCATCCTGTCCCCCCGCTCAGGGTTCCCCCCAGTCATGCGCACCTGCGCTAAGGTTCCCCCCGCTGCGGAGCTTACTTTTGCTGTTTGTTTGTTTCGTTGTTTGGTTTATCACTATTACAGTTTCATTACGTTTGGGGTGACTGCCTATTGTTCAGTGGCCACCACTGGTCACTTTTCGATTCAGCAGCTTCTAAGATCATTTGCTGCAATTTCAGAGATGCTTCTTGCTGACCTAGCCCATCTTCCAGGTGTATTCTTTGTTGTTCCTTCTCTTGTTCCATGTGTACTCTTTCATTCTCTCTCTCTCTTGTTCTATGTGTACTCTTTCCTTCTCTCTCTCTCTTGTTCCATGTGTACTCTTTCCTTCTCTCTCTCTCTTGTTCTATGTGTACTCTTTCCTTCTCTCTCTCTCTTGTTCCATGTGTACTCTTTCCTTCTCTCTCTCTCTTGTTCCATGTGTACTCTTTCCTTCTCTCTCTCTCTTGTTCCATGTGTACTATTTCCTTCTCTCTCTCTCTTGTTCTATGTGTACTCTTTCCTTCTCTCTCTCTCTTGTTCCATGTGTACTCTTTCCTTCTCTCTCTCTCTTGTTCCATGTGTACTCTTTCCTTCTCTCTCTCTCTTGTTCCATGTGTACTCTTTCCTTCTCTCATTGAAGCCTCTTTTGGGTCACCTGATCAATCACCGCATCAAATACCGCTGGTCGTTTCCGTTCAGACTTTCATTTTCGTATATGGGGAAGTCCCATTCCTTTTCTACTTTCCAGTCTGGTGAGGAGCGGATTCATGAATTGGGGCTGATCTCGACGGATCCGCAGACCCCTTCCAACGTCTCTGAGATGGGAGATAGGCCAGTGTCCCCCTCTGGTCCCAGCAAGGTCGTCCTAAGAAGAGCAGAAAGTCCCCCTTGAACACTTGAACGTCTGTGATCTTGTTCATTTTCTTTTACAGGCTGTGAGGTCTGGTCTTCTCTGGACTGTGGCTGGGGTTCTGTCGGGAAGTGGTTGTGACCATTTCTGAGTTGCAGGATTGCTTTTTGTGCCTAAAAATTTTCCTTTTTTTCCCCTTTTTTTTTCTTAGTTTTTAGTCCTCAGTTTACCTCAAATTCTATATTGATTGGATCTCCACTCTAAATCAAGAAAATTAGAGAGAATATCATCTGTAAGATATAAGCTTTATTATTGTGACATCACATAAAAAATCCACACATTGTTTCCACAAGTCCATGTTCTAGATGCTCCGTCCCACCAACCTTGTAACTAGGTATGAGCCGAACACCCCTGGGTTCGGTTCGCACCAGAACCTGCGAACAGACCAAAAGTTTGTGTGAACTTTAGAACCCTGTTAAAGTCTATGGGACTCGAACGTTTGAAATCTAAAGTACTAATTTTAAAGGCTAATATGCAAGTTATTGTCCTAAAATGTGTTTGGGGACCCGGGTCCTGCCCCAGGGGACATGTATCAATGCAAAAAAAGTTTTTAAAAACGTACCTTTTTTCAGGAGCAGTGATTTTATTAATGCTTAAAGTGAAACAATAAAATTAAAATATTCCTTTAAATTTCGTACCTAGGGGGGGGGGGTGTATAGTATGCCTGTAAAGTAGCGCTTGTTTCCTGTGCTTAGAACTGTCCCTGCACAAAATGTAATTTCTGAAGGAAAAAAGTCATTTAAAACCACTCACCTTTGGGTCTGGTATGGATATTAAGGGGAACCCTGCGTCAATTTAAAAAAAAAATATGTGGGGTTCCCCCCAAATATCCATTCCAGACCCTTCAGGTCTGGTATTGATTTTAAGGGGAACTCCACCCCAAATTTTTTTAAAAAATGCTGTGGATACCCACACATTTTTTTATTTTATGAATGACTTTTCTCTGTATTTCTAGGAGCCGACAATTCATTATAGCTGCGAGTGATTTTAAATGACTTTTTTTCCTTCAGAAATGACACTTTGTTCTGTGACAGTTCTAAGCATGGGAAACAAGCGCTACTTTACAGGCATACTATACACCCCCCCCCAGGTACGAAATTTAAAGGAATATTTCACTTTTATTGTTTCACTTAAAGGAATTATTAAAATCACTGCTGCCAAAAAAACTGCAGTTTTTAAAACTTTTTTTGCATTGATACATGTCCCCTGGGGCAGGATCCAGGTCCCCAAACACTCCCCCTGGGGCAGGACCCGGGTCCCCAAACACTTTTTATTACAATAACTTGCATATTAGCCTTTAAAATTAGCACTTTATATTTCAAATGTCCCATAGACTTTAACAGGGTTCTAAAGTTCACACGAACTTGCCGCGAACACCCCAAATAGTTCGCTGTTCGGCGAACAGGCAATGTTCGAGTCGAACATGAGTTCTACTTGAACTCGAAGCTCATCCCTACTTGTAACTGTGGGGGATGGTGTGACCTTCCTGTGTGGAATCCCGGGAATACAGAGGATTAGGAACATCTCTCTGGTGGGTTCCTGGTATTAGGTGGCTCCATCATATCCTTGTGTCCTTCTGATAACTCCTCCATCACTCCATACTCCTCATCCTCCTCTTTATACTCTTCTTTAACATCAATATTATCATCCCCGAGGTTTCCACTCTGAATATATAATAAAACATTCATTGTAACAAACATGCTGTGTATAGGGGCATGTCAAGCTGCAGACTAAGATGGCCACTCGGCTCTAGAACTCCCTGCCACAACTGGGTCTATATCTTGGCTCACAGCGCAGTAGACAGCCTCTTTCAACATTGGGGAACAACCAGGCTATATCCCACAGAATAAATCAGATATCGGGACCGCACCGCCTAACAGATTTCTTCATGCAGACGACCAGCAAGCATGCACAAGATGGATGTAGGTGTTGGGGGTGGTGGCGCTGTCACTAATATGTTGTTTTAGGGAATGTTGTCCCACTAAACCTATCCATACCCCTTGGGTTTGTCAAACAACATATTAGTGACAGCGCCACCACCCCCAACACCTACATCCTTTATTCATATACCCCCCTCGGGGAGTCATATTTAGGGGGGGCTGCAGCCACAATTTAATTCCTTTATCCCAGATTAGGCTATCCTGAGCGCAGCTTTCATTCCTATTCATGCACAAGATGGCACCCGGGAGAACAGCCACTCTCCTTTTTCTCCTCACACAGAGCCTTTACCTCCTACAGCCTCAGACAATCTCTCTGACATGGAGGACTCCTCACAGCAGCAAGACAACCCCACAGCATCTGATAGAGGTAAGAGAGCTGTAGAATCACCTGCACACTCTCCACAGAAACTTCCCTCAGCTAAGAAGCATCACTGGTAAGACATCCCTGAGTCAGCAGCAGACACTCCAGCAGAGCACACAGCACCCCCAGCTGCCTTTCCTGCATCAGACGCGCCTGCCTCTCAAAACACCATTACGGCTATGTTATCCCTCCAGGCTGATCTGCATTATGAGCTACGCTTCTCAGTGTCCCACCTTACTCACAGAATAGATGGCATTGAAGACCCCAGAGATCACCTAGTATCACAGTTAGGAGTGATCATAAAAGCACATGAAGATTGGACTTGGTGATCCTAGAAGATTGGACGTGCAGAGAACATTATATTGAGCACAAAATATTGTATGATTACATGACTTTACACAGATTTTTAGTTTATTTATTATAGAAGAAAATATTATAAGGATTACTAATGAAGTAGGTGTAACATGGACGCAGTTTTATTGGAGCCCCTAGCACTTTATATATGAATGTCTCCACATATTTTAGTGTATGTGTGATAATTGATGTGCACACACAATAGGACAGCGCTGTGACACATAATGCTCTTCTAGGTGATAAAGGGAATACTTACCTTTGTTACAGCAGCAGTCCGGTATAAGTTATTTCTGGAGGTATTTGAGTTGTTACACATAGCGCAGGTTTTTTTCTATTTATATTGGTGACATAATTGCCCAAATCTGGGGATCAGGAGCCATTTCCACCCTTTACTCTCGGCTGGGGTTCTTTGTATCCATATAACAGATGTTCTACATGACTAAATCTCACATCAATTTTACTGCAAAATCAAAGGGGCCAAAATGTCTCCCCCCCCTCCCCCTCCCCCGAGCAGTAATATATTTATATCCCCCTTGGTGGGAGTGGAGATGACCCATCTATAAGGATCAGTGGCGGCTGGTGCTCAAAATTTTTGGGGGGGTGCAAAGGAAAAAAAAATGCAGTATAACTGTGCCCAAATGCAGCCACTGTGCCATCAATTGTCACCACTGTTCCATGCCATTAAACCAGCTACTGTGCCATCAATTGTCACCACTGTGCCATGCCATTAAACCAGCTACTGTGCCATCAATTGTCACCACTGTGCCCTTCAATGGTCGCCGCTGTGCCCTGTAAATTGCTCTCTCTCTCCCCCCCCCCCCCGGCACTTACCTTTACTGGAGTCAGGCACCCACGATGTCTTCTCCCGCCCTCGATGACTGACAGGCGTCTCAGCCAATCAGGTTACCGGTAGCCAGAACCGGCCAACCTGATTGGCTGAGACGCCTGTCATCTTATTCAAGGGGCGTACAGTCTGTGCACTCCGAGAATAAGATTTCCAGGACCCGAGGGCTGTACTAGGAAAGCCTATCAGAGCTGTTGGCTCTGATTGACATTTCCATACAGCCAACCACCTAGCGTTATTCAGATGGCCGGAAATGAGCGCCGACTATCTGAATAACAGATGTAGCGGCGATAATAACATAGATTCGTGCAATGCCCTCTATGGACGAACCGCCACTGATAAGGATATACAGTACATACACACACAGCACAAGGGACATGTTCACACTACGAGATGTTTCTCTGCAGTTCCTCTGAGCTCCACAAGGTGGTGATCTCACTTCTACCAATACAGTAATTCTCTATGAAATACAGACAGGAAGTCTCTATGGAAGACAGGAAGTGATGTCAGGTACAGACAGGAAGTTCCGGGTGAGAGGTGAGGCGGGAGGAAGTAGTGAGGAGACGTTGCTGGAAGAGGCAGCAGAGGAGGTAATAAGATCTTATTTTCTATTTACACCCAGTAACCCCGTCATGTCTGTCCTCTTCCTCCATAGTCACTGTGACGTCTTTTATCTCCAGCAGATGATGATACACACATATATAGTGTGGAAATGTAGAATATCCCCGTATATTACAATGAGGGAATTTATGGTCTGTAGCACGAGGGGAGTTATTGATGTCAGTAAATGTCGGTTCCAGACATTGTATGTGGGGGGAATGAAATGATAATTAAAGGTCGGGATTAGGGAAGATTTCTGTAAGATTTTACACAGGAATGATCAGCGCCCCTCCAGAGACACTATGATGAGTCTCACAATAGGGGTCTGAAAGGGACAATTTTGGGGGATGGGATGTTGAACCCGGAGAGGGGGGAATCTTATCAACGAGACATCCAGCAAACCACCGGAGTATCTGCAACCAAGACTCTGGCGGTGGATTAGCACACCTTCTCCTTTATGTTGGTATTCCCCATTTACTGCTATAGAGATGTTTATTGTTTCTCAGGCACCACAAACTCTGTGGGACTACAGAGCCCAGCACACCTAGTCATCTACAGCCGGGGTTTTCTAAGTAAGTGCCGCCAGGTTACCACAGGAGTTGTCTGACACTTTGTTATCAGAAAGTTTTATTGGAACTATCGTGTTGTGGATTCAGATATTTTGTCCATAGTGCAAGCGCTGCCCCAACATTTATTATTTGTAGATTAACCACTTCAGGGTCAGAACATTTCCCCATTTATGGGACCGGAAAAATTCTCTTCATTTTGGAGCTACATTCTGGTAATATGTGTTACTGTGTCCCCGATCACCTCCACACCAGTTATTGTGTCCCCGATCACCTCCACACCAGTTATTGTGTCCCCGATCACCTCCACACCAGTTATTGTGTCCCCGATCACCTCCACACCAGTTATAGTGTCCCCGATCACCTCCACGCCAGTTATTGTGTCCCCGATCACCTCCACGCCAGTTATTGTGTCCCCGATCACCTCCACGCCAGTTATTGTGTCCTCGATCACCTCCACGCCAGTTATTGTGTCCTCGATCACCTCCACGCCAGTTATTGTGTCCTCGATCACCTCCACGCCAGTTATTGTGTCCTCGATCACCTCCACGCCAGTTATTGTGTCCCCGATCACCTCCACGCCAGTTATTGTGTCCCCGATCACCTCCACGCCAGTTATTGTGTCCCCGATCACCTCCACGCCAGTTATTGTGTCCCCGATCACCTCCACGCCAGTTATTGTGTCCCCGATCACCTCCACACCAGTTATTGTGTTAGTGCACCCCTTCCTGAATCATACTAGACCACATGCCATCAACATGGGGGGTGCTTTGGGGCAGGGAGGCTCCCCCTAGGCAACTTTTCTCCATGTTGATGAGGACAAGGGCCTCAAGCCTGGCCAGGTGGTTGTGGAGATCTGCTGGTTGGGGGCTTATCAGAATCTGGAATCCTCCTTTAACAAGGGAGCAGATCCCGCCCCCTATGTGAATGGGTATGTGGTGCGTAGTACTTTTACTTATTCACCCAAAAAAGTGATAGAATTCAGTAAAAACACAGACAGTTTTTGACAATTCCTTTATTCAACCCCCTTAAAAAATAAATAAATGTCCCCAGAAGTAGATCCAACATCAATCACGATGAACACCACCCACTGACCCAAACAGAGAAAAAAACTGACACACACTGACGCTTGGCACCCGCCAAATGACAGCTATGCAGCCTCCCACTGCTAAATAAAGTAAGGGGCAGGGCCACCCAATGACATCACTGGGTGACCTCGCCCCCTTACAACATCATCCACCCAGCATGCAACTGTCAATGAGGGTCTAGTATGGATTGGGGACCCCATGCTGTTTTTTTCTTAATTTTTAAATGCTGCCAATTCTTTTGTTTACAATCTACTGTCAGTGGGGAATTTCACTAACAGCAGATGACTCATGGTTGCTAAGGAAATGGCAGCCGCCCAATCATTAAAAAACATGACAGTTACTGGTTCTTTACTGCTTGTTAACCACTTTAGCCCCGGACCATATTGCTGCCCAATGACCAGAGCACTTTTTGTGATTCGGCACTGCGTCGTTTTAACTGACAATTGCGCGGTCGTGCGATGTGGCTCCCAAACAAAATTGGCGTCCTTTTTTTCCCACAAATAGAGCTTTCTTTTGGTGGTATTTGATCATCTCTGCGGTTTTTATTTTTTGCGCAATAAACCAAAATAGAGCGACTATTTTGAAAAAAATTCAATATTTTTTACATTTTGCTATAATAAATATCCCCAAAAAATATATAAAAAAACATATTTTTTCCTCAGTTTAGGCCGATTCGTATTCTTCTACATATTTTTCATAAAAAAATCGCAATTAGCGTTTATTGATTGGTTTGCGCAACATTTATATCGTTTACAAAAAAGGGGGTAGTTTTCTGGCATTTTTATAAATATTTTTTTTTTACTAGTAATAGCGGCGATCAGCATTTTTTTTCAGTACCGAGACATTATGGTGGACACATCAGACAATTTTGACAAATTTTTGGGACCATTGGCATTTTTATAGCGATCAATGCTATAAAAATGCATTGGATTACTATAAAAATGCCATTGGCAGTGAAGGGGTTAACACTAGGGGGCAAGGAAGGGGTTAAGTATGTTCCTGGGTGTGTTCTAACTGTATGGGGTGGGTGGCCTCACTAGGGGGAATCACTGATCTTCTGTTCATACATTGTATGAACAGGAGATCAGCGTTTCCCCCGCTGACAGGACCGAGAGCTGCGTGTTTACACACAAAGCTCCCGGTCCCCGCTCTGTGACGGACGAGCGGGGGCGCGTGTGCGGGCCGCTGACTGCTTGCGCGCGCCCCCTAGCAGTCGCAAAAATGCGAACGTATAGCTACGGGCTCTCGCCCAGCAGAGCCACCGTCCCGCTGTATAATGATGGTGGGCGGTCGGCTAGAGGTTAAGGACACTGGCTATAACCAATGTAAAATTATCACAAGCTTTAACTACGAAAATACTTCATCACTTAATAAAATGTCTCGTGGTATTTTAGTAGCAATTTTAACTGAATTGCAAAAAAACATTAAAAACGCTAAGTGGTATTTTACCGTAGGTTTTAAAGCTGTAGATACTGCTTAGTGATATGTGCCCAATGTCCGGTATATAATCAGTTCAGACAGTGAAAAAGTCTCACACATGTGGAATCCCCATACTCAGAAGGAGGAGGAGGAGGAGCAGAATGTGTTTTGGGGTTTAATTCTAGGTATGCCCATGCTGTGTATGAGAAATATCTTATTATACTGACATCTTTGTGTTAGATCAACCATCAATGCTTATGGGTCTTTGTGTGGTATTCCAAAGATACTGCAGCTAATAAAATATATATTTATATTCATGTGTTACCATGCCGTCACGTGCACGCGGAAGCGATGACCACACCGAGACAGATGTGAGTGCATAGCACAAAGTGTATTCTCGTTTCCACTGCATATATATTCGGTACAAACAAATTATCAATAACTCAGCATATTTGAACCAATCAGGATGAGACGACTCAATATCACATTGTATAATCTCATACTAATCACACTTCATCAAATCTTAATATCTTGTGGAGCTAGGATTTTCAGGTACTTTCCACGAGACGTGGAACTCAAAGTTCTCCAGGTGCAGCTATGGTCATTTATGAGAAATAACATTTATATCACACAGTCATCAGTTTATAAATCTAACAAAAAAGCACTTTTATATCTTGTATCTGAAATGGAAGCTGCCTAAACAAAATGGAGACTGAGAAACCAAAAAATAATAATTTTCCCTTATCGTCTTTCAGGACAGCACCTTGAGAGCGTGGCTCCACCCACTTGACAGGAAACACACCTCCACCAAACTTCTTAAAAGGGAGGTTCCCTCCACTTATCATCAGTTTTTGTGTTTCCTCCGGCGGGAACACATGTGGGGGTTAGGAGCTCTCCAGGTCTCCTGGAGAGGTTTTTTTCTTTCTATCTCCCTACTCCACCTTTTTTTCTACCTACCTCAGAGAGTCTGTTCCTCCCATTCACGGGTTAGAGAGTGCCTTGTGCATGGGCTCCTTCTCCCTCATCAAGTGCTCAGTGAGCCAGGACTGCTCCAGGACGCTGCCCCCCTGGCTAGGTACTCGCGCGGACGTTCCTTACTTTTTTCCGTCCAAACCGACGCCGGCGCCATCTTGGGAAGGTCAGCTGGTGACTTCCTTACTCCAGCTGCTTCCCCCGGAAATGAGGTAACCGGAAGGGGCGGGGTTCTTACGAGCGGGCGCAGTTCCACCCGGAAGCGCTGAGGGAGGAGGGAGGAACGGGTCTGGTGCCTTATTAGTTGGTTCTGGTCCGGTGCAGCGGCACTAGTGGAGTCCGGAACCGGCATTCTGCCACCAAGCATCACGCTACTGCCCTCAAGCATGGAAGGGGGATCCGCAGCGAGTGGGACAGGCACTGGCACCAGCAAGACCCAGGTAAGGGGTAGACTTGTGTTCTACCCTTAGTTACTTGGAGGTCTCTCTCCAGCTCTCTCTCTCTCTCTCTCTCTCTCTCTTGGGGGGAGTGAGTGGCTTTTTTTCCCCCCCTGGTGGCGGGGGCCTGTTTGGGCACGTGAGTGTATAAGGATCTCTCACTGTGCACCTTTGGTGAGCACCTTGATGGGTTGTTCAGGTTATCTCACATGGTTGGGTTTTTGTTTTTCCCCTTTTGTTTCCTTTCCTTATCAGGCCAAAGGCTCTGAACCCGGAAACAAAAAGAAATGTCCTTCATGCAAGGCTAAACTTTCTGAAGGATGGAGAAAAGCTTTATGTCAATCATGTGTTGACTCCTTGGTGAAAGAAGAAGCTTCTGCTGCCTGCAGCGACATAATTGCTTCTGTAAAGAAGGAGTTGGATGCTACGATTCAATCCTTTAAATCTTCACTCATGAAACCATCTGTGAGCCAAGCCTCTACCTCACAATCCTCACAAGACTCACCTTTAGTTCCTGTAGTGGAGGCAGAAGAGAGTCCTCTGAAACAGGACGGTCCCCCTCCCTCACATTCCCAGGAATCGGAAGAGGAGGAAGACGAATTAGAAAATATATCTTCTAAATATAAATTGTCTTTGGACCAAGTGGATGACCTCCTTAAAGCTGTGCATGCAACTTTGGGCTTGGAGGAGGAGCGCAAAGAGCTATCCTTACATGACAGGATGTATGCGGGTCTCTGTGAGCCCAAAATACGTACTTTTCCTGTTCATTCTGTGATTTCTGACTCAATCATGAGGGAATGGGCTGATCCAGAAAAGAAACCTTTCTTTGCTAAAGCTCATAAAAGAAGGTTTCCGTTTGATGAGGATCCAGCAGCTCTTTGGAATAAGACTCCAAAAATTGATGCAGCCTTTTCTCAGGTCTCAAGGTCTTCGGACCTGGCGTTTGAGGACATGGGGATTCTTAAGGAACCCATGGATAAAAAGATGGACCAGCAGTTAAAGAGGGCCTGGCAATCCATCTTAGGCAACCTTAAGCCAGCAATGGCAACCACCTGCGTCTCCAGAAACATGGAGTACTGGCTGAGCCAGCTTAAAGCTCATATTGTAGCTGATTCCCCTAAGCAGGAAATCTTAGATTCCTTCTCTACCCTGTCTGCTGCGGTAGCCTATGTCTCAGATGCGTCTGCAGAGTCTATCAGGATGACAGCTAGATCTGCGGCCCTTACTAATTCAGTAAGAAGGGCCTTATGGTTAAAGACCTGGCCCAGGGACACAGCGTCCAAAAACAAACTGTGTGGAATCCCTTTTCAGGGGGATTTTTTGTCCTGAGTTAGATACAGTACTCGATAGGACCGCAGAGCTCAACAACAGAGTAAGCCTCAAAAGAGGAAAAAGGTCTGGTCAGGGCAGAGGGGAAAGGGCAAAAGCAATGTCCTTTTCAATCCTCCTGCGACAACCAGCAAAACCCAGTGACAGCCAGTTGCAGGTAGGGGGGAGACTTCAACGCTTCCTCCCTTTTTGGGCCAGCATAACGGAAAATCAGTACATTCTCGCTATGCTGTCTCTAGGCTACAAGATAGAATTCTCGGACCCTCCCCCAGAGAGGTACCTTCTGACAGACTTACCAGGAGATATTGTCAAGTCCCTAGCCATGAAGAGCCTTTTAAAGGATCTGAGGAAGCAGGGGGTTGTAATCCCAGTACCAGAGGGGGAGCTTTACCAGGGGTTTTATTCCCATGTATTTATGATAAGAAAACCGTCCGGAAGCTTCAGGCTCATTCTCAATCTAAAGCCTTTAACCACTTCCCGCCCGGCCAATAGCCGATTTACGGCAGGGAAGTGGTTATGAAATCGTGACAGGCCGTTCTCAAACGTCCTGCACGATTTCATGCCGCACGCGCCCGTGCGGGCGCGCAGCGCGGCGATCGGTGATGCGGGGTGTCAGTCTGACACCCTGCACCTCCGATCTCGGTAACGAGTCTCCGGCGGAGCCTCGTTACCACGTGATCAGCCGTGTCCAATCACGGCTGATCACGATGTAAACAGGAAGAGCCGCCGACGGCTCTTCCTCACTCGCGTCTGACAGACGCATGTAGAGGAGAGCCGATCAGCGGCTCTCCTGACAGGGGGGGTTCGCGCTGATTGTTTATCAGCGCAGCCCCCCCTCGGATCGCCACACTAGACCACCAGGAGAATAAAAAAAAGACACAAAAAAATGACAAAAAAAAAAAAAAAAAAAAAATGACAAAAAAAAAAAAAGACAAAAAAAAAAAGGGGTGGCAGTAAAAAAAATGATGCCAATCAGTGCCCACACATGGGCACTGATTGGCAACATTGATCCATCAGTGCCACCCCTCAGTGATCATCAGTGCCACCCCAGTGTCTGTCAGTGCCACCCCACAGTGCCAATCCATGCCCAGTGCCCACCTACCAGTGCCCACCTGTGCCACCTATCAGTGCCCACCTGTGCCGCCTATCAGTGCCCACCTGTGCCGCCTATCAGTGCCCACCTGTGCCGCCTATCAGTGCCCACCTGTGCCGCCTATCAGTGCCCACCTGTGCCCACCTACCAGTGCCCACCTGTGCCACCTATCAGTGCCCACCTGTGCCGCCTATCAGTGCCCACCTGTGCCGCCTATCAGTGCCCACCTGTGCCGCCTATCAGTGCCCACCTGTGCCGCCTATCAGTGCCCACCTGTGCCGCCTATCAGTGCCCACCTGTGCCGCCTATCAGTGCCCACCTGTGCCGCCTATCAGTGCCCACCTGTGCCGCCTATGAGTGCCCACCTGTGCCGCCTATGAGTGCCCATCAGTGCCGCCCATGAGTGCCCATCAGTGCCGCCCATGAGTGCCCATCAGTGCCCAATACCAGCGCCGCCTATCAGTGCCCATCAGTGCTACCTAATCGGTGCCCATCAGAACTACCTCATCGGTGCCCATCAGTGCCACCTCATCGGTGCCCATCAGTGCCACCATATCAGTGCCCATAATTGAAAGAGAAAACATACTCATTTACAAAAAAATTAACAGAAAAAAATAAAAACTTTATTTTTTTTTCAAAATCTTCGCTCTATTTTTAGTTGTTGCACAAAAAAAAAAAACCGCAGAGGTGATCAAATACCACCAAAAGAAAGCTCTATTTGTGGGGAAAAAAGGACGCCAATTTTGTTTGGGTGCAGTGCAGCATGACCGCGCAATTGTCATTCAAATTGCGACAGTGCTGAAAGCTGAAAATTGGCTTGGGCGGGAAGGTGCGTAAGTGCCTGGTATGGAAGTGGTTAAACAGATCAGTCCTATACGAAAGGTTTTGCATGGACTCAATCTTTACGGTAAAAAAACCTGTTAACAAAGGGTTGCTTTATGGCGTCTATCGATTTGAGAGACGCCTATCTGCATATCCCCATAGCTTCCCAATCCCAAAGATTTTTGAGATTGGCAGTAAACATGGGAAGGGAGGTCGTGCACCTTCAGTTCAGGGCCCTCCCCTTCGGCCTCTCCTCGGCCCCGAGAATTTTTACAAAAGTCATGGCAGAGGCTCTTGCTCCGCTCCGCCTTCAGGGTATAGCGGTAGTTCCATACCTAGACGACCTACTCTTCTTTGCCCCCTCCAGGGAAAAATTACTGGAGGATCTCGGAAGAGCTCGCAGCCATCTAGAGGCTTTGGGTTGGATCATAAATTTGGAAAAATCAAATTTCAGCCCAACCCAAGAGGCACAATTTCTGGGGTATCGGATAAGCTCAGTAGAGCAAAGAATTTTTCTCCCAGAGGACAAAAAACTAAAGATAAAAGGGGTCGTTGCCTCCTTACAGACAAATCTAGAGCTGTCCATCAGACAGGTAATGTCAGCCCTAGGAACCCTTACCTCATCTATGCCAGCAGTGCAGTGGGCAAGACTGCACTTCAGGCCCCTCCAGAGCTTCCTTCTGAAGGTGTGGGATCGCAGGACAGAATCTCTGGAAACAAAAGTAAAGATCCCCTCCAGAGTGAAACGGTCACTATGGTGGTGGAGAAGTCAGACCAATCTGTCAGCAGGCCTGTCTTGGTCATTCCCAGTAGAAAGAGTGGTAACGACAGATGCCAGCCTATGGGGATGGGGGGCACACTTGGGTCAGAACTATGTTCAGGGAGTTTGGTCCCAGTCAGAAGCAGGAAAATCCTCCAATTGGAGAGAGCCAAGGGCTGTAGCTTTAGCTTTAGATGCCTTCTCCGCAGACCTTCAAGGTGCCCATGTTCAAGTAATCTCGGACAATGCCACTACCATTGCTTACTTAAACAGGCAAGGAGGCACAAGAAGCAGATTACTTCAGCTTCTCGCCTTGGGCATCCTAAACTGGGCAGAAAATCATTTGCTGTCCTTATCAGCGGTCCACCTCAAGGGCACTTCAAACATAGTAGCAGATTTTCTAAGCAGAAAACGGATTCAGGAAGCAGAATGGACCCTAAATCCGGAGATCTTCAGGTTAATCACCCAAGCCTGGGGCCTACCACAAATAGATCTATTTGCGTCAAAAGAAAATACGCAACTTCCAGCCTATTTCTCCATTTACAGAAACGACAGTTCCCAGGGAACAGATGCGTTAATTCAGCCTTGGAATTTCCAACTGGCGTACGCCTTCCCTCCTTTTCAGCTAATACCATTAGTGATAAGGAGGATTCAGAAGGAGAAATCAGAAGTAATCTTAATCACCCCATTCTGGCCAAAAAGGGCTTGGTTTACCTCCCTTCTTCGAATGGCGGTCAAACCACCTTGGCGACTACCGCTTCGACAGGACCTACTTCTGCAGGGGCCAGTGTGCCATCAGGGGGTGTCCTCTCTAAACCTCACAGTGTGGTATCTGAGAGGCAGTTATTGATACGGAAAGGTCTGTCCCGACCACTGGTGACTACCTTACTTACTAGTAGAAAGCTGGTTACCAGAAAAATCTATGAAAAATACTGGAAGGTTTACAACTCCTGGTGTCACTCGTCTAATAGAGTGGTAAAGAACCTAGTATCAGTGTTGGAATTTCTTCAGGTTGGGGCAGAAAAGGGCTTATCAAGCAGTACACTCAAAGTACAAACAGCCGCATTAGGAGTCTTTCTGGAAAGGCCGATATCCTCAGAACCTTTGGTTGTCAGATTTTTCAGGGCACTCTCTAGGTCCAGACCAGCTCCTGTACGACACTTCCCGAGTTGGGATTTATCAGTAGTTCTGCGGTCTTTGACGAAAGAGCCCTTTGAACCTTTACAAGATGTCTCTCTGAAGTACCTTACTCTCAAGACCGTATTCTTAGTGGCAATTACAACAGCCAGAAGGATTGGCGAACTGCACGCCCTGTCAATAAAGAAACCCTTCCTATCCGTCTTCACGGACCGGATTGTACTAAAGACTGATCCAGCCTTTCTACCAAAGGTGGCGTCAAGCCTTAATAGGGCGCAGGAAATCGTCATTCCAACCTTCAGCTCCAATCCATCAGGGGAAAGGGAGCGACAATTTCATATGTTGGATGTGAAAAGAACATTGCTACATTACCTCGAAGTGACCAAGGATTTTCGATCCTCAGACTTCTTGTTCATACTTTTCTCAGGAAAAAGGAAGGGCCACCAAGCATCTAAGGGGTCAATTGCTAGATGGCTAAGAACCGCTATTCTGGAAGCCTATTCCCAAGCAGGACTATCTCCCCCGCTGGGCATTAAAGCACACTCTACTAGAGCTCAGGCCACTACATGGGCAGAAATAGCTGGTGCCACCCCAGATCAGATCTGCAAGGCGGCTACGTGGTCAAGTTACCTTACGTTTGTCCGTCATTATAGACTGGATCTTCTGTCAGCAAGCGATCAGGCTTTTGGCAGAAAGGTCTTGCAAGCTGTGGTCCCTCCCTAGAAGTGGGTAAGTCTCTATTATCCTCTCAAGGTGCTGTCCTGAAAGACGATAAGGGAAAAGTCAAGTTAGTCTTACCGGTAACTTGTTTTCCATGAGTCTTTCAGGACAGCGGCAACCCGCCCTTAATGTTTTTAGGAATATTATACTGTGACTAACCATACTCTGTTTATGTGTTCCAGTTTGGGCCGGAGGTTTCTCTACTACTACTAAGTGGAGGGAACCTCCCTTTTAAGAAGTTTGGTGGAGGTGTGTTTCCTGTCAAGTGGGTGGAGCCACGCTCTCAAGGTGCTGTCCTGAAAGACTCATGGAAAACAAGTTACCGGTAAGACTAACTTGACTTTTCATTTTCTTTTCACATTTTTTAAAAACTTGGGACAACAATATTAATTCTTCAAAAGACTGACCGTGCTTTGGGGTGTTTACTCTCCACAATGTATATACACGGAATTGGGTTATTTTTACCAAATAAATGTATCAGAATACAGTTTGGCTTCAATTTATGAAGACAATTATTTATTTGCACAATTATATAACAGAAAAGTATTTTTTTGCAACATTTCAGATTTTTTAAATGTATATAGCAAACAACTAAACACCTAGTGGGGATTAAATACCACTAAAAGAACACTATATCTGTCTGAAAAAAATAAATGCATTTCATTTGGGTACAGTGTTGTATTAATGAGTAATTATCATTAAAGTGGATGTAAAGCCACTCTCATCCTTTTTAAACTCCTCCCATAGTGCTGATCTATAAGGATATAGATGCCTCCTGCATGTATCCTTACCTGTCAAATGTCTCCCCTCTGTCTGTTATGAGACCTGGAAAACCTGCAGATTCTTTGGGTGGATCTGTTGTCTGGAGCTCGGTGGGTGGAGTTGTGATGTCAGTAGACTCCCCACCCACCTCTACACTCCCCTTGTCAACATGCATTTTTTCCTTTGTACTTCTTACACTGAATTCTGCTGTGATCACTAACATCCAGTCAAAATCCAGAAAAGTGACCACATGACTTCAGAAAAGGAGTGGGGGTGGGAATTAAAAAATAATGCCTGTCTGAAGCGAGTGCATGAGATATGTAAATCACCTGTCACTCACAGCAAGGGGGCTGAACATTTTTTCTCTGTATGTCCATTTTATTTCACTGAACAATAAAAGAGGATTGTTTAGAGCTGGATTAGCTATGTGTGGCAAGACTGGGCACAGATGATAGGAAATCTTATACTGCACATTGTGACATCAAAATAAAAAAATAGGGTTTACATCCATGATCGGGGCAGGAAGGGAGTAAAAATGTCAGGTTTTAAGGTGGTTAAATGTACAGCAACCCACCTCCCCCCCCCCCCCCCCCGTCACATCCACATCCTATTATTGTGTGACCAATACCATCCAAATAATTCTTACTCTCATTTATCTGTCTACAAGGAGACCTGTATAGATCAAATGATGGCACCAATGAGGACGGAAGAGAAACAGAGTCACATGACTGAGAAGATACTAAACTTCACCCTGGAGATCATCTACCTGCTGACCGGAGAGGTGAGGAGGATTCTGGGAGGTCACATGACATCACTCTTATCTCTATTAATAATACAGACCTGGCCAGAGAGGTGAGGAGGATTCTGGGAGGTCACATGACATCACTCTTATCTCTATTAATAATACACAGACCTGACCGGAGAGGTGAGGAGGATTCTGGGAGGTCACATGACATCACTCTTATTTCTATTAATAATACACAGACCTGACCGGAGAGGTGAGGAGGATTCTGGGAATCTAACATGATATTCCTATTGGTTCCTCAATACAGAGATTTCCTCTTGTGAAGTCAGGTGATCACATGACCATCACAGTGCCTCCATGTGACTCCCTAAAACCTGAGAGACACAACATGGAGAAGATTCTAGAAGTCACCAAGAAGATGATGGAGCTGCTGACAGGAGAGGTGAGGAGGATTCTGGGACATTATCCAGTAACAGACAAGGGGTGTGTCTGGATGGTGACTGTATCATTGTGTGTGTCAGGTTCCTATAAGGTGTCAGGATGTCACTGTCTATTTCTCCATGGAGGAGTGGGAGTATTTAGAAGGACACAAGGATCTCTACAAGGACGTCATGATGGACAATCAGCCGCCCCTCACATCACCGGGTAAGAGGAGACTTTATTGTAAAGGAGAGAGCAGTACGGAGGCTCCACCTAGATCCCCCATCATCTGATAAACACATAGAAACAATGGATTCAGTCAGTGTGTGTGTTTCCTACAGGTGGATCCAGTAATGGGAACCCACCAGAGAGATGTCCCCGCCCTCTGTATTCCCGGATTCCACACAGGAAGGTCACACCATCCCTCCTTATTTAAAGGTTGGTGGGACGGAACATCTAGACATGGACTTGTGGGGGGATGTGTGGATTTTATAGATGTGATGTTACAATAATAAAGCTTATATCTTACAGATGATATTCTCTCTCATTCTCTTGGTTTAGAGTGGAGATCCAATCGATATAGAATTTGAGGTGAAATCAGAAGAAGAAGAGAGGTATGTGAGGGATGATCAGCAGTCTATGGAGGAGGATGGAATAACGGGGACATTTATAGAGGAGGACACTCCTACAGAGATCAGCACAGGTGGGTCATTAACACAAAATACATTCCTCCACCCATACTGCTCACTGATTGGTCCAGAGTAGGGCGGGGACTGGTGATAATCTTTTTTTTCTCTGTGCTGCAGACACAATTTCTGTCTCTAGACTGGATTTATGTAGATTCTCAGGATCAGCTGGCAGCAAAAGGTTGATTTTCACCATAGATGTTGCTCTACCTAGGCACCTGGGGTATGTGCTTTGGGTCTTCTGCCCCATACCTGAGTCTAGCAGGATCTCTGACAGAACAATTCTCCCAGGATTACTTGTTCTGTTGTTTGCTGGCTGTGCCGGGTGGAGGGATATGTCTGTATAGTCTCAGACCCAAGTCACTGAGTGCAGTCTCAGGAGATGGGAGGCAGCGGTGTGGGATCTCTGCAACTTGTCTCATGTAAACATTTAACCTTCCACTGATTACTGAATACCAATATTATGAGTCCTGACCCTTACACTGTATAATTTATATTGTACATTACATACTCCTGACCCCTGCACTATATACTCTATGGTGTACATTACATACTCCTGACACCTGCACTATATTCTCTATGTTGTATATTACATCATTCTGATACTATATAGTCCTATCTGTTGTATCTTATACAATATGTTGTACATTACATAGTCCCGACTTCTGCTCTCTCCCCTCTACCCACTGCTATATATACACATAATATGTATTCTCTTTTGTTACACCCATTTCCTACCAGCTGGACATTTTATATCTGATGATGTGATTGGAGGACAGACTTTTAGATGTTGATAATAATGTGATAACATCCTGAGACTTTGGAACCTTAAACAGAAAGTGATAATGAGGGGGAGGAGTCAATAACCCAATAATGGTGGTCTTCAGGATCAGTCCAGTCTTCATCTTGGTTGTTCTCCCCATCCTCACTCTCTGACCTCTGGTGGGGCTCAGCCCCGCTGTTATTCATGACTAAATCATGGACCAAATAAGGAAGTGCAGGACTTCTTGTGTTGGGAAGATGGCAATGAGTGATAGAGGGGGTGGGGACATTCGTCCTATAATCCCCTCATCACTGTCACTCCTATAAAAGACAGTTCTATAGTTAGTCAGGTTGAAAAAAGACAAGTCCATCAAGTTCAACCATAAGAAATAAAGTAATAATAATAATATTGTACAATCACATATACACAATTCTTTACCCACAGTTGATCCAGAGGAAGGTAAAAAACCACAGCAGAGCGATGATCCAATATGCTACAGCAGGGGAAAAAATCCCTTCCTGATCCCCGAGAGGCAATCGGATATTTCCCGGATCAATTTTACCTATAAATGTCACCCAGTTATATTCTGTACATTTAGGAAAGAATCCAGGCCTTTCTTAAAGCAATCTACTGAGCCGGCCAGAACCACCTCTGGAGGGAGTCTGTTCCACATTTTCACACCTCTTACTGTGAAAAAACCTTTCCTTATTTGGAGGTGAAATCTCTTCTCCTCCAGACGTAGAGAGTGCCCCCCTTGTCCTCAGTGTTGACCGTAAAGTGAATAACTTAACACCAAGTTCACTATATGACCCCTTATATATTTGTACATGTTGATTATTGTAACGGAATGTCCCACACTCCGCTTGAGTGATTCCGTTATATACTGCTTCCTATCAGTCTGGACATAGATATCAGATATTCCAGCTGCTCACAAGCACACAACGAGACGAGACTTGTTTGTCTGCTGAATGGAGTGTTTATTAGAACCAAGAATACAACCTTATATACAGTTAGAGGAGGTAACCAGGACATAAATTAACTAATCATTTACCCAGACTAGGCAACTCATAGATATGACCTTTTAGGGACCTTTAAGTCCCGTCTCCTCGCTCACCTGCTATACAATACACATTATCATAAGTTTGCCGCTTTGGATGCGCAAGGTGTACCATCATCTGGGGAACTTTTGGCACATTCCATCTAAAAGATTGAAGACTCTATGCGGACAATCCAATCCATCTTCCTAAGCAAGAGTTCTAATATGTGAATGGTACGAAACCTTAACACCCTATCACCCACACATCAAGACCAGGTGGATCTGACTTCCACAGGGTTTTCTTCCTTTATTTGATTGGGTCTAGTGTTGTCGGGATCAAAGAGGCGTTCTGACTTTATGTCTAGTCACAGGATTTTAAACGAGATTGACGACTATATCTCAGAAGAAATCGAGGTGCTAAGCCCTGAGGAAGCACAGAAGTGTGAAACTAGTTGGCAATTGTGCATCTACTTTGTTTGTGCTGTTTTGTAAATGTTATGGTCGTCCTTCTATGAATTTGTCTAATTTGTATAATTTTTATGTAAATTACATTTTCTATTTTTGATATAAAACCCACGTGTTTTGGTGTGCCTGTCTTATTACCATGATTGATATCTCACAGTAAAATCCTTAGAGTTGGAAGGAGGATCTTACTCCACCCTTCTTGTTCTATTTTTCATTTTACATTACGTGTTAGGATTGTGAGTGTATATCAATCTTTTTCGGGAAACATTTCTCCACCTACAAACCTTTTTCACACATTATCATAAGTGTAAACACAGGACATCTTTGCACAATAGCAGGGTCAATTAGCACAGAGAACAGACAGATGGCTGGAGGTGAGGACATTAGCATCTAACAGTATGTGTCCCAACATTATGAATGAGTCACTCTTATAATTAACCCGTTGAGTTCAGAATCAACAAACAGTGAATAGTTCTTTACAGATATCCTGGAATATAATGTGGATAATAATACCATCTCAGGTAGTCCAAGATATCATAGGATGATTTTAGACATAAGAGGGTCCAGGATGTCCCAGGTGAGTCTGTCACAATAATATCTCCCCTTAAAGCTACCTTTACCTTACTGCAGTGCTGTTTTCATGTCCTCATTGTTCTTTTTTACTTTGATGTTGCTGTAATTCTGCTCTGATCTCCACAGTTCCTGGTTGTCTGTTTCCTTATAACCACAGTGCTGGGAGCTTTCTCACTGTGGTCACTAATCAAGGAGGTGTGATTACTGTGTGTAAACTGAAACTACATTGGTGCTGAGGGGTTTTAGACAAACCATCACTGCCCTCTATTGGCTCTCTGGCTCTGTACATCAGAGAGACAGGAAACAATAAGCAAAAATTAAACTAGAACTGTAGGTTGATTATATGATTGATTTTTATCTATTTTTAATCATTTTTAAAAGTCATCAGTTAGCTATTATGTCTCTATACCCTGTAAACAGTCATTTCAGCCCATTTTTTTTTCCTTTAGTGACCCTTTAATCTCCTCTTCTCAAGAGTGAATAAATTCAGTTCTCATTGTTTCCTCACTCTCTGACTAAGGTCCATGAATAAATCTGGTAGGAGATCAGAGGAGCCATTTACTGGTTACCTTGAGGGGGGAATTGTAAGATCCTCAGAGACAAAGCTGCCTGATGTGGGCGGAGTCCTGGTTTAGGGGAACCAATCAGCTCATGTCTAGTAATCTTTTTATTTCTATTTTAGTAGATGGACGGGAGATGAGGAAAACCTCAGAGGATTGTCTCACTTTGTCTCCAGACTGTAAAGTAGAAGATGAGGACATCACACAGTATAGTCCAGGAGAAAACCCGACTACCTCAAATGTCCATCCGGCACCACACAGTGTAGATGGACCATCGTATTCCTCTTATCCTGAGGAACCTCAGACTGTGCGGGACGGTGCCGTACCATCGTATTCCTCTTATCCTGAGGAACCTCAGACTGTGCGGGACGGTGCTGGACCATCGTATTCCTCTTATCCTGAGGAACCTCAGACTGTGCGGGACGGTGCCGGACCATCGTATTCCTCTTATCCTGAGGAACCTCAGACTGTGCGGGACGGTGCCGGACCATCGTATTCCTCTTATCCTGAGAAACCTCAGACTGTGCGGGACGGTGCCGGACCATCGTATTCCTCTTATCCTGAGGAACCTCAGACTGTGCGGGACGGTGCCGGACCATCGTATTCCTCTTATCCTGAGGAGCCTCAGACTGTGCGGGACGGTGCCGGACCATCGTATTCCTCTTATCCTGAGGAACCTCAGACTGTGCGGGATGGTGCAAGACCATCGTATTCCTCTTATCCTGAGGAACCTCAGACTGTGCGGGACGGTGCTGGACCATCGTATTCCTCTTATCCTGAGGAACCTCAGACTGTGCGGGACGGTGCCAGACCATCGTATTCCTCTTATCCTGAGGAACCTCAGACTGTGCGGGACGGTGCCGGACCATCGTATTCCTCTTATCCTGAGAAACCTCAGACTGTGCGGGACGGTGCCGGACCATCGTATTCCTCTTATCCTGAGGAACCTCAGACTGTGCGGGACGGTGCCGGACCATCGTATTCCTCTTATCCTGAGGAGCCTCAGACTGTGCGGGACGGTGCCGGACCATCGTATTCCTCTTATCCTGAGGAACCTCAGACTGTGCGGGACGGTGCCGTCCTTCCAACAGATTTGAGCTTTTCCTGTACTCAGTGTGAGATGTGTTTCCGTTCTAAATCCAGTCTTAATATGCATAAAAGATCTCACAAAGGGGAGAAGCGAAGTTCCTGTCCTGAGTGCGGGAAATGTTTTTCAAAGGAGTCCTATCTTTCCACACATCTGAGATCTCACACGGGGGAGAAGCCGTATTCCTGTCCTGAGTGCAGGAAATGTTTTTCAGCTGAGTCCAGTCTTTACAGGCATCAGAGATCTCACACGGGGGAGAAGCCGTATTCCTGTTTTGAGTGTGGGAAATGTTTTATAGACAAGTCCCATCTTTCCATACATCAGCGATCACACACAGGGGAGAAGCCGTATTCCTGCTCTGAGTGTGAGAAATGTTTTTCACAGAAGTCTGGTCTTTACAGACATCACAGATTGCACACAGGAAGTAGCCACGTTCCTGTCTTGAGTAAGGGAAATGTTCCTCACTGAAGTCCTGTCTTCCCGTACATCAGGGATCCCACACAACCCTCGAGGTGTATTAGTGAGTGTGGGAAATGTCTTGTATATGAATGTTGCTGGACATCACAGCTCTCTTGTGGGGAAGAAGCACACCCTGATATACCCCTCAGATATACTCCATGGCTGATCTTCATCATGTAAGAAACACTTCATAAGGAGATCAGAGATCACCAAAGACATGGATGAAGTGTTGGTCATTGATAGCATTATAAAAATGGAGTCATTACCTCTCACTGTACATTTTGTGGGGTTTATTTTTATTTTTAAATTTGTTGAACGCATATTACCAGCATTCATCCAGCTGTGATGAATATTTTATGTATTTTATTTCACTCACTAATTTCTTTGGATCCATCTAGTGGCCACAATGCTGTAATGTGCTATTTTTTTTACTAATTGGGGGGGGGGGGGGTGGGTTATGTTAAGACAGATATCAAATTATGTCCACTAGATGGAGTTGATGATCAGACAGGAAATAACAGCAAAAACAAAACTAGAACTGTAGGTTGATTATATGATTGATTTTTATCTATTCTTAGTCATTTTTAACCACTTAAGACCCGGACCAATACGCTGGTAAATGACCCAAGGTGTTTTTGCGATTCGGCACTGCGTCGCTTTAACAGACAATTGCGCGGTCGTGCGACGTGGCTCCCAAACAAAATTTGCGTCCTTTTCTTCCCACAAATAGAGCTTTCTTTTGGTGGTATTTGATCACCTCTGCGATTTTTATTTTTTTGCGCTATATACAAAAATAGAGCGACATTCTTGAAAAAAAAACACTTTTTTACTTTTTGTTAAAAAAAAATCAAATAAACTAAATTTTAGTCAAACATTTAGGCCAAAATTTATTTAGCCACATGTCTTTAGTAAAAAAAAAAATCGCAATAAAAAAAAATAGCTACCTAGCGGGAACAGCGACACTAATACAGCGATCAGAAAAATGATCGCTTAGTGACGCTGGCAATAGGGAGTGAAAGGGTTAACTAGGGCGGTGATCAGGGGGTTAAAACTTTATTAGGGGGGTGGGGGGGCTATCCTGAACCTAACACTAACTGTTTTTTACACTGCTTGTCACACTGACACTAAATGCAGTGATTAGATCACTGCATTCAGTGACACTGTGACATGGGGGTGGGGGGGGGCGCGATCACAAGGGGTTAATATGCCTATGTGAGTGTGTGTCAGTGTTGTGTTGGTGCACACTTACTTGTGATGTCTTCTCTCATCAACAGCGCTGCGATGAGAGGTGACATCATTTCCTCCTTCCTGTGTAAACACAGGAGGAGGAACTGACAGGATGGGAGCGCGCTCCCATTGGCTGGGAGCGATCGCGGGGGGGCGGGTAAGCGCCGACATCCGCCCGCTGATCCCGGATCGCTCCCAGAGGCAGGGGGACCCCCGCACGCTGCGGAGGGGGTCCCGATGGGACCCCCGAACCGCACTTAGGCGGGGACGTAAATTTACGCCCTTGTGCCTGTACGTGCCATTCTGTGGCCGTATATGTGCGTGCGGGGGTCCTTAAGTGGTTAAAAGGAATCAGTTAACTTTTATGTCTCTATACCCTGTAAACAGTCATTTCAGCCCAATTCTTTTTTCCTTTAGTGACCCTTTAATGTCAGAATTTGTAATGGTTGAATAAATACTTGTCACATTGAGTACATTTTGTGGTGTAAGATTTCACAAACACTTAGAGGTCTGTTATAAAATAAAAAAATAGTTGAATAAATATGACGCACATTTTCCAATCTATGACCAATATTGCCGGTATTCTTATAGTGATTTTTTATGATCATCTAGTGGCAATGGTGTGGCAATGCAGTAGTAATAACACATTATGGACACTAGATGGAGTTACACTCTGCCCCTCCGGAGAACTACATAGTGAAAGTTGTCCTTAGGGAGGCCTAGGAGACTTTTTGCATCAACTGGGAGGTGTCTGGATTCTCTCTCTACCCCCACCTCTAAACTCTGGGCTGTGTGCGTTCATGTGCAGAATGGCCGGGGGATGTCAGGAGTGAGGTGGTGCCTGCGCCTATGTCAGGTGGCACAGCAATTCATCCAGAGTATCCATGGAGAATCTCTGAATGCTTTAAGCAGCTGGATGTTTTCTTCTTCACAAACTTGCACACCAGATATGCATGGTTGCAACCTGGATGACATCCACTGGTAGACACAATGACTGGTCACCAAATATACCTGTGGTAACACATGCATACTCCTTCCTGATAGGGGCAGTGGTGGGCACTGACAGGCTGGGTGGGTGATCACCTGGGGTAACCAGTGCACAGTGCTCTCTCAGCTGACTAGGATCGCTGTATCAGCATCAGTCCCACTATAGGGTTCGGCAGGCCTTATTTCGACAAGACGGCAGAGAGGTGATATCAATGTCTCCTATTGGGGCTCTGGCTCTGCTCACCTATATTGTATTTCTGATACCTCCTGGGGCACCTTTCCTACAATTCCTGTGTGATTATGGAGGAATCTGTATTTGCTTGGTTGAGGGACAGCATAGATTTTGGGATTGGGCTGGTTGGACCATTTATGTAGCTAATGTAGGCATTTGTCCTCTCCTTATTACGAAAGGGGACCTGGTGGAGGAAACATTAGAGGCCAATGTTTGGTTGGGTTCTCCATTTCCAATATACTCCTGGTTGGAAAACCAGGGCATGTCCATGAAGATTGCTCAGTTGAGAGTGGATCTTCCTCTGGGGACAATGCCATGCTATGCAGGTTCTGTAAAGGATGGGAACCTCTGTGGTGCAATCTGCCTCGGTGCTAGAGGCCATGCCACCAATAACAGGTATATTTGTTACACTTCTGTTACTTTAGGCAACCACTTGGGTCTTCACATCTACACTGATGTCTTCATACCCCGATGTGTTAAAGATCTACTTGTTAACTTCATATGTTCCGGTTATTTACTACAAACCCCTTTAGTAAGTTCTGACCAGGCAATAACAAGGTTCCAAATGCTTTACTTAATACAGGTACAAAGGTAGACATGTGTACAGGTGTATATTTATTATTGGGTTACATAGAACTTGGTATTTGTTTTTATGTTATTAAAGGATCACTAAAGGAAAACTTTTTTTAGCTAAATAGCTTCCTTTACCTTAATGCAGTGCTGTTTTTATGTTCTCATTGTTCGTTTTTGCTTTGAAGTAGCTGTAATACTTCTCTGATCTCCACACTTCCTGGTTGTCTGGCTCCTTATGAAAAAACTCAGGCCTTGTACACACGAGTGAATATATCCGCTGTAAACGGTCCCCGGATCAAATTCCCCGCCGGCGGATCAAATTCCCCGCCGGCGGACAGCGCGGTGACGTTGACGCCGCCACGTCACCGCACCAGGAAGTAAACACTTCCGCGCGCATGCATCGGGGCCATTCACAGGATACGACGCATGTGCGGGCAGATATGTCCGCTGGTTTGCCGTACTAACCAGCGGACATATCTGACGGGCACCTATCCGGCGGAAAAATTTCAAAGCATGCTTTGAAATTTTTCCGCCGGAGGAATCCGGCCAAAACGGTCCGTTTGCCCCTACACACGAGTGGATTTTTTGGCTGAAATGGTCCGTCGGACCATGTTCAGCGGAAATATTCCCTCGTGTGTACAAGGCCTTATGGCAGATTTTCACTGTGGTCTAAGATGTGTGTCTAATACTCCTCGGAACCAATCAGATTCATTTTAAAAACAAAACACTGCACTGGATGTGTTTGTTTTTGTTCTGTGTGTCTTCTCTAGTTCACAGAAACATGAAATCATTTTAAAAATGAAAGTGAAACTAGAGGCACATTATATGATTGATTTTTATCTATTTTTAAAAGGAATCGGTTAACTTTTATGTCTCTATACCCTGTAAACGGTCATTTTAGCAAAAAAAATGTTTTCCTTTAGTGACCCTTTAACTTTGGTAGTTTAAGGATAATAACCTCTGTGTGTAGTATATATACACTATATTGCCAAAAGTATTGGGACGCCTGTCTTTACACACACATGAACTTTAATGACATCCCAGTCTTGGTCTGTAGGGTTTCAATATTGATTTAGCCGTCCCTTTGCAGCTATAACAGCTTCAACTCTCCTGGGAAGGCCGTCCACAAGGTTTAGGAGTGTCTATGGGAATGATTGACCATTCTTCCAGAAGCGCATTTGTGAGGTCAGACACTCTCCACTCTATTTCACACAAAATGTGTTCTATTGTGCTGGCCAGTCAAGTTCCCTTACTCCAAACTTGCTCATCCATGTCTTTATGGACCTTGCTTTGTGCACTGGTGCACTTTAACTACTTCAGCCCCGAATGGGCAATTTTGTTCGATACGGCACTGCGTTACTTTAACTGACAATTGCACGGTTGTTCGACACTGTATCCAAATATAATTGATGTCCTTTTTTACTACAAAAAGAGCTTTTGTTTGGTGTTTTTTTAATCACCTTTCCCTTTTTTGTGCTATAAACAAAAACCAGACATTTTTGAAAAAAAAAAACGATATATTTTTTTTCTGCTTTAAAAAATCCAATAAAAAATTGAAAAGATCAAACTAGGTCATCATCTTAGGCCAATATGTATTCTGCTACATGTTTTTGGTAAAATGAATCTCAATAAGCATATTGTTGGAGATACAACAAAACTACAGCTTAGCCTATTATATGGAATGCAGTTTACAAAAAGGACACAAGATGTCGCTAATGCTTAATGATATGCTATGCTATGTATGTTCTATGATATGTGTTGTATTTCCTATTCAAAGTGATCCACTTGCTGGTTTATTTTTCCTACATTATTGTCTGTGTGTCCTTCATACCATGTGCAGAGAGACATCTTTGTCTGTGTGATGATTGTTGTCGAATTTCTTTTGTAAGAAAACTTTAGACAGGTTTAGGTTCAATGAAAGAAAGGGTTCCGCAAGCTCCACAGGCCTGGAGATCTCAAATAATGACACCGGAAACAAGCATGCTTTGTGATCATATGATATCTGCCTTTACTCAGTATTCTTTCTCAACATTTAGACTTCATGTGTAGGTTATATTTAATCCTCCATTTTAAGCAAATGACATGGCATCTTGAACCCAAGATGGAGGTTGTCATGCTATATTTATTACAATCCCCCTCTTTGAGACACCATATGTCTCACAGTTATATAATATTTCTTCTATCATAATACATACTCAGATAAATCCTATTCGCAGCAGCAGGATCAGGGGTTCGAGATGCCTTAACAATTATGCACATTATAAGCTTATAACAAGCATATAGGAACAAAACAAAAAGAATAATCATAATGATGGTTATGGCAGCACTTTTTAACCATGTCAGTATTCCTACTCCAGAATTTAGGTTTGCAAAAGGATCCCATGTTTTGGCCATATTTCTAGCTTCATCTTGTATTTGCTTACTTCTTTATAGATATATATATCTCAACATTATCAATACCCTATTGCAGGGTCACTACCATATCTTCTCTACTTAGTATTAGTGTTGCTCACGAATATTCGCATTGCGAATATTCGCTACGAATATTGCATATTCGAGTATTCGCAAATAACTCGAATATTCGCTATGGCGAATATTCGTATTTTTTCAAATTTATTTTTAAAACAGATCACATCCTAGTGATCTCCATCGACGTCTAAAAGCATTGCTGGTATGATTAGAGAGAGACCCTGGGCCGAGTAGCTGATGCGATTCTTTTATGTTGCCGAAAATTCGCATTGCGAATTTTCGGCAACATAAAAGAATCGCATCAGCTACTCGGCCCTTCTTTTGCATCAGAGCCAATCAGAATAACTCGAATATTCGGCAAAAGGAATATTGCGCGATATTCCTTTTGCCGAATATTCAAGTTATTCTGATTGGCTCTGATGCAAAAGAAGGGCGGAGAAGATAATTGCGCAATATTCCTTTTGCCGAATATTCGAGTTATTCTGATTGGCTCTGATGCGCCCTTCTTTTGCATCAGAGCCAATCAGAATAACTTGAATATTCGGCAAAAGGAATATTGCGCGATTATCTTCTCCGCCCTTCTTTTGCCCCCTTATTCTCCTTTCTTTTAAGTAGAGTTAGTGTTTAGTGCATATTAGTTTAGTAATACAGGAAATGATCTCCGTTTATGAGAATTTCGCAATCATTTTCGCATTAGCGAAATTTAGCAACATTTTTTTTGGATAAAATATCACGAATATTCGATATTAGCGAATATTCGCGAATATTCTTCTATATATTCGCGCAATATCGTGAAATCGAATATGGCGTATTCCACTCAACACTACTTAGTATGACACCAAAGGGTCCACAGTACTACTTCACATCTATGTTTAGAAAAGTTCTTCTAAGGGTGTATGTGGGTACATATCTTTACTCATTCATATCACCCATCTTGGCATCATACGAATCTGCTAATCTGATAACAATCTATTCCCCGGGGTCATTTTCCTCAGTTCTAATTGCTATTGTAGTAATAATTGTATTTTAACAATAATAGAACGTTTATGATATTTAAAGGTACAGCCATGAGAGGAATACTAATGGTGGAAGGGTGTAATTTACTACATATCCTGATTTCTGTGCATAGGCATATTTAAACTTCAATAATAACATTTTATCTGTAAAACTTTCTAAGTTTGCATTTCTCTTGTGTCTGTCATGTGTATTATTCCTATTATTCTGTTGTGGAGTGTTAGAGGCTCCACAAATGCTTTTTTTGTGTGCCAAATCTTCAGGATGATAAATACAGTTAGTTGTCAGCCAAATTGGCAGGAAAACGACCAGGGCAGCCCAGAATAAGAGGCACAAGGCTTTCCCAGAAGTCTGTGGTGAAATAAGCGACGTCATCTTCTTCAGAGACTTTTTTTCCACCTGCTTCACTCGCTGTTCGAGGATTTGTATCACCTTCTTCACCTCCTTTATCCTTGGCTTGTTTCTTAGGTTCACCTTCTTCACACGACTGGGACCCAAGCCTGTTGTCCCTCTACCAGAATAGCTGTTCGGGTAACCGCGATCACTGTAGTCGGAGGTCCAAATGGATACTCTTCCTTCTTGGTACGCTTCAGTTGCTGGACCACTATGACATCTCCCACTTGAAAGGGATGAGTTGGTTTCTGTGAAGAAGATGGAGAGGTGCGAGCAACATTCCTTTCAACTTGATCTAAAGTTTCAATACGTTTTTTTACATATTCTTCCTGAATAAGATCTAGGTCTCCTCTTTCTAACATAAGTGGCTGTCTGGCCCATAGGGTGGGGAATGGTCTACCCATTAAGACTTCATAGGGAGAGTATCCTGTCTTTTTAGAGGGTGTCATTCTTACCTCGGTTAGTATAGCTGGTAGGACCTTCTTCCAATTTGCATACATACCTCCAGTGGCCTTCCTGATCTTATCTTTAACGGTTCTGTTCATTCTTTCCACTATACCTGAACTCTGGGGGTGGTAAGGAATATGAAACTTTCTATTTTATTCTATTTTCAGTGTTTTTACTAGATCTTGACAAACTTTGGCCACAATGCAGGGCCATTGATCTGAAATGGGCATCCCCATCTGGGAATGATTTCCTGTGTGAGAATTCTTACTACTGTTTGTGCATCTTCCTTTGTTGAATGAATGAATGAAAACTTATATAGCGCAGCACATGCAAACTAAATCGCCTCTAGGCGCTTGTTGTTCCTGTCTCCTTTGATATCAAAAGAGATAAGTCTTGATCTTTCTCCTGAATGCTAAGTGGTTCTCCTCCAACCGAAGGCTGGGACCTTGGATTGCGAATCTTCTTTCTCCTTTGGACTTGTAGTTGGCTTTCGGTATCTGGGGTAGATTTTGATTGGTTGTTACAAACACTTCTATCCATCTTGAGAACATGTCCACTATTACTAGCAAATATTCCTGTCTTTTACCTAGCTTGGGCATGTGTGTAAAATCAATTTGTAAATGAGTAAATGGTGTAGATGGATATATCGGATGTTCATGTTTTGCCTTGTGAGGGTTCCTGGGATTATTCCGAATGCATGTGATGCATCTGGAAACATATGCCTTAACGAGAGAGGGAAGACCTGGGATGTAAAAATCCTTATCCAAAAGTTTACATGTGACTTTCCAACCTCTGTGACCTATGCCATTGTATTGTGAAATAAAAATGGGTGCGCTGGCTACAGGGATACATGTTTCTGGGCTTGTCTGCACATCTATTTTGTTCCATTGCTGGATGTCTTGGTCTGTGGCATATGCTTGGAGGTCATGCAATGTTTGATCTAGGAGTGGGATTTTGTGGCAGGCGCAGCACTATGAAGTGCCTCATGCGCTGTGGCATTAGAAGAATTGTATTATCTCTGACTTTTCAGTCCAACAAAACTGTCTATTACTCTGAAATTCCTCTAGCGCCGCTCTATGGAAGTAGTAGGTTTAAAGAGCACACCAAATGCTTAAAATAACTTCTTTATTAACTTCACTTTTCTTCATATATAATACTGCTGCTTTGCAGCAGACAGTACATGTACAAAAACACTTGATGAATAAAGTATAACAAAATGGTGGTTCAAATATTCAATCTTGTCATTTAACATAAGATGTGGATATATTTCTTTCTTCAGTATTTACTCTCTCTCTCTAAGTTATCAAAGCATTCTCTGATTTCTCTGAAGGGTATAACTCTGTTGTCTGCAACTTGGTTTGCAGGGTTAGCTTAGTTGGGTTTGGTTTGTGAATTAGGTTAGGAGGTATGAGTTTGTTTGAAGGTATGATATGGTATGGTGGAACTACAAGTGAACACACAACTAGATCAGTATACAGTTCTAACCACACTATTTACAATAAGAACATATATATATATATATATATATATATATATATATATATATATATAACTGTGGCACATACCTATTTTTAGCCCCTGGCTTCCATAAAACACAACTTTGGCCTTGTGTCTGTTCTGCTCTGTCTCCATGTGGCTTTCTCTTTCTGTGTGGAATAATCTAGCAGCACATGGAGTATTAGGAACCTCCCATACAGAAATGGATGCAAAGGAGGCTGTGATAGGTCAAGACTCTGCTCAATGTGAGATTTGCTGTGATTGGGCCAAGGCTTCTGATGAGTCACAAAAGCTTAACTCTATGCTTGCTGGCATGAATGCAACTGTGTTATTCCTTACCTCCTGCTGCCATACAAACAAATGACTCTTAAAGGCATATTTTTTTATTTTCCTTCTGTGAACACAACATACAACTGTTATATGACATCCAAGCACAAAATCACAGTGAATAAAACTGCTTTTGTCTCACATATAAACATGTGCTCTACATTAGGTTCTTAGCAGGTTTAGCTGTATATACATGTAGGTTATATTAGCTACCTAGGACAGGTTCTAGCTGGCCAGCTACAGATTTTAGGTGAGAGCAATGGCATTTGGATTTCTGCTGACTGTGTGGATGCTGCTTCTCTTGCTGCTTTGTCGGTTAAGGCATTTCCTTTGGCTATGTCATTTTGTTGCCCTGTATGTGCCCTGCAGTGTAGTACAGCTATGGATCTTGGCAACTGTATAGCTTCTAATAGACTTGTGACAAGTGTGGAATGTGAAATTGATTTACCGTCTGCTGCTATGTAGCACCTTCTTTCCCATATGACCCCAAAATAGTGCGTGACACCATGTGCGTATTTTGAGTCAGTGTAAAGATTTACATCTTGCCCTTCAAAAAGCTGACAAGCTCTAGTAAGCGCAATTAATTCAGCAGCCTGGGCTGACTGGAATGGGACTGGGTTTGCTTCTAGGATTTTATCAGGAAATTGCACAACAGCATACCCAGCATGGTATGTGTTGTCATTCGGCCTGGAACAGGAACCATCCACAAAGACATTATGTGCATCTGGAAGAGCCACAGAAGACATGTCTGGCCTTGGGGATGTATCCTGATGTATGAGATCTGTACATTTATGTTGTGGGACAACCTCATCCTGTTCTCCTTTAACCCCAACAAAGCATTCAGAATTGGGGCGGGGCCAGAAGTAAGAGAGGTGTACTTTATTTCAAGCTGTGGGTTGGACAGAAGAATAACCTCATACCCACTCAGCCGTTGGGCTGACATATGTTGAGTATGGATATTCTTTAGTGAAATTGATACATTATGTGTAGTATGCAGGGTGGTGGGATGTCCCAGAGTGAATGATGTAGCCATTTCCACCACCTGTTGTCCCTGAATCTAGAAGGAGGACTCTTATCTGTGAAACGTGTAACAGCCAGAGGACTCACTGTGAAATTCCAAGGTGACAAGTGTTCCATTCTAAACAGCAAACAGACAATAGCAAGCACCAACTGGATGATCATCTATATCACCTCGACAGGGTGAAGGAAAAGGTGAGACTTTGTACACACAAGCACAAGGACTGTATACATATATGGCACAGACGTCTAGATCACAGACACCCAGAATGCATACAGGAACTACAGAGGAGGAATCTGACAAGGGATCTAATAGTATCCTCTTGTCCAGTTAATGTTAAATGTGAATGTTGTATTAAATCCAAAGCTACAAGAACAACACTTTCCAAAGTTTAACTTTAACTGTATATCAGATGCAGTTTAGAAAAAGGACACAAGATGTCGCTAATGCTTAATGATATGCTATGATATGTATTCCAATGCTGCCGAGCCCAAGAAGTTTTGCTATCCACATATTGCACCAATTTGTTTATCAATTTCTGCTGGTATGACTGCCTGGTAAAACAGTGGTCCATACCTTAAGGTGAAAATAGCCATTCTTAATGGTGGAGGGATCACATTTTTAAAGTTACAGTCACCGGTGAAGATTTGGAGTGGTTGTCACCTTATTCTTTTGGAATTTTTCACTTTTTGGACTGATTTTTGCATGACTTATGCACCTTTCATGATTAATTTGTTATCAGAATTAATACTGTGTTTTGCACTTTAGTTTAATTGTATTTATATTGCGCTGCACTATTTTTTATACAATGAATGGTAATGACTCCATTTTTATTTTTCTACTGCTATTAATGGCCAACACGGTACAACACTTCATCCATGTCTTTGGTGACCTCTGATCTCCTTATGAACTGTTTATTACATAATGAAGACCAGCCATGGAGTATATCTGAGGTGTATATCAGGGTGTGCTTCTGTGATGTCCAGCAACATTCATATACAAGACATTTCCCACAGTCAAGGCAATAATACATTTTGAGGGTTGTGTGGGATCCCTGATATACAGAAAGACAGGACTTCAGTGAGGAGCAATTCCCTCACTCAGGACAAGAATAAGGCTTCTCCTCTGTGTGAGATCACTGATGTGTGTAAAGACTGGACTTCACTGAAAAACATTTCCCACACTCAGGACAGGAATACTGCTTCTCCCCCGTGTGAGATCTCTGATGTTTGGAAAGATTGGACTTCTGTGAAAAACACTTCCGCACTCAGTACAGGAAAAGCTCTTCTCTGTTGGAAGGATGGCACCGTCCCTCACAGTCTGAGGTTCCTCAGGATAAGAGGAATACGATGGTCCATCTACACTGTGTGGTGCCGGATGGACATTTGAGGTAGTCGGGTTTTCTCCTGGACTATACTGTGTGATGTCCTCATCTTCTACTTTACAGTCTGGAGACAAAGTGAGACAATCCTCTGAGGTTTTCCTCATCTCCCGTCCATCTACTAAAATAGAAATACAAAGATTATTACTAGACATGAGCTGATTTCCCTAAACCAGGACTCCGCCCATATAAAACAGCTTTGTTTCTTACAATTCCCCCCTCAAGGTAACTAGTAAATGGCTCCTCTGATCTCCTACCCGATCATTTCTTTATTCATGGACCTTAGTCAGAGAGTGAGGAAACAACAAGGGGCCAGATTCAGGAACAGTTACGCTGGCGGATCGAGTGATCCGCCAGCCTAACTGTGACTTTGAGCCGGCACTTTGAGCCGGCGTTTCTGTTTTCTGTAACCAGAAAACAAGAAACGCCGGGTTGAAGTTTCGCCATCGCATCGTTACTTCAACTTAAAAATGGCGCTGGGGGCGTTACCGCCGATTTACGCTCAAAAAATATGTTAATGAGCGGAAATCGGCAATTCACGATCGAAATCCGGCGCGACGCAATGACGATACGACGTTTCCGGACGGGATACGCGGCGCATAGATATACCTACATGGGGTCTGGAGTGAGACAATCCTATGTTAGGTATAGGCGTCGTCATCGCGTCGGGAAAAAAAAAAAAACGTCGCATCTGCGTAAAACGGTCATGAATGGGAATTTGACGTCCATTCACAGATTTTGGAGCATGGCGCACAGGGATGTTTTGACACTCGACGCATGCGCAGTACGTTGGCGGCGGGATCGCGCGTAGTTAGCATACTACACGCCCCGTACCCGCTAAAATTTGAATTCCGCCGGCTCATTTGTGATGCGCTGCCGCAACTTTAGGAGCAAGTGCTTCGTGAATGACAGCACTTGCTCCTAAAATTTCGGCAGCGCAACGCAAATGAGAAGCATTACTCCAGAGCAAAGATGCTCTGGAAACAACAAGGGGCCAGATACCTGAATCTGGCCCAAGATCCGCCACTGTCTTTGAGCCGGCACTAGCCGGCGTTTCTGTTTTCTGTAGAAAACAAGGCCGGGTGAAGTTTCAGTGATTCAACTTAAAAATGGCGCTGGGGGCGTTACCGCCGATTTACGCTCAAAAAATATGTTAATGAGCGGAAATCGGCATAGGACGGCGCGAGTGTCCCCGGACGGGACCCCATAGATATACTCTGGGGTTGGATCATGTTAGGTATAGGCTCATTGGGAAAAAAAAAAAACCGCTTGCGTAAAACGGTCTTGGGAATTTGACCCAACAGATTTTGGAGCATGGCGCAGATGTTTTGACACTCGACGCATCCTGCGGCGGGACGCGCGTTCCTCACGCCCCGTACCCGCTTAATTCCGCCGGCTCATTTGTGATGCGCTGCCGCATGAGCAAGTTTAGTCATGAATAACAGCAGGACTGCTCCTAAAATTTCGCCCCAAATGAGAAGCCACAGGTCAGAGAGTGAGGATGGGACGAGGTCCCCACCCCCTCTATCACTCATTGATCTTCCCACAAAGAAGTCCACTTCCTCAGATGAAGATGAATAACAGCAGGACTGGACCACAGGTGATGAGGATGGGGGGAGAACCCAAGATGAAGACCTCCAAGACCTCATTGGATTATTGACTCCTCCCTCATTATCAATTTATTTTTAAGGTTACAACGTTTAGGATGTTATCACATTATTATCAACATGTAAAAGTCTGTGCTCCAATCAAATCATCAGATATAAAAGTTCAGCTGGTAGAAAATGGGTGCAAAAGAAGTCATGTGATGTACAACTTATTATATAGGATACAACAGTTAGGATTTTATAGTATCAGAATGATATAATGTACATTGTACAACATAGAGTATACAGTGCAGGGGTCAGGAGTATGTAATGTACAATATCAATTATACAGTGTAAGGGTCAGGACTCATAATATTGGTAATCAGTAATCAGTGGAAGATAGAGGGCCAGATTCTGGTAGGGACGCCTATCTTTGTGCGGGCGTAGCGTATCTAAATTTACGCTACGCCGCTGCAACTTTGAGAGGCAGATGCCGTATTCACAAAGAAGTTGCGCCCAAAGTTATGGCGGCATAGCGTAAATGGGCCGGCGTAACTGCGCCTAAATCAAAATAGGCAGGTAGGGGGCGTTATCAATGTAAATGAATCGTGACCACACCTAATTGACACTTTTCCCGAACAGCGCATGCGCCATCTGTGGATGTATCCCAGTGCGCATGCTCAAAATTACGCAGCAAGTACTCATTGGTTTCGTCGTGAACGTAACGATTTACGAAAACAACGTAAACGATGTAAAATTCTACGCTGTCCCGACGTCCATACTTTTTAACATTGCGTACGCCTCACCTATGCCTCATATAACAGGGGTAACTTTACGCCGGGCTTACGCAGATGACGTAAAATACGACGAACGAGCGCAAGTACGTTCGTGAATCGGCGTATCTAGCTCATTTGCATATTCAACGCGTAAATTGACGGATGCGCCACCTAGCGCCCAGCGTAAATTTGCAGCTAAGATACGACAGCGTAAGAGAAGTCAAGATTTTGCTGCCAGCTGATCCCCAGAATCTCCATAAATCCAGTCTAGATACATAAATTGTGTCTGCAACACAGAGAAGGAAGATTATCCGAGAGAAATGTAGGAATACAGGACGGGGAACACAGCTCAGGAAAGTGACCAGGGGGTTACAGGCTGATATCACCCAGTCCCCGCCCTACTCTGGACCAATCAGTGAGCAGTATGGGTGGAGGAATGGATTTAGTGTTAATGGCCCACCTGTGCTGATTTCTGTAGGAGTGTCCTCCTCTATCAATGTCCCCGTTATTCCATCCTCCTCCATAGACTGCTGATCATCCCTCACATACGTCTCTTCTTCTGATTTCACCTCAAATTCTATATCGATTGGATCTCCACTCTAAATCAAGAAATGAGAGAGAATATCATCTGTAAGATATAAGCTTTATTATTGTGACATCACATATAAAATCCACACTATGGCCTGGATTCACATACATATTCCGCCGTAGTGTATGTCTTTTACGCTACGCCGGCGCAACGCGGAGAGGAGAGGGAAGGGAAGCATGGAATTCACAAAGCAAATGCTCTCAACTCTGCGCCGGTGTAGCGTATATTCGTAGGCGTAAGTCAGCGTAAGTGGAAGTGGGCGTGATACATTTAAATGAAGCATGACCCCATGCAAATGATGGGTCCGAGCTTCAGACAAGTACTTAAAACGAACTACACATGCGTCGTGCCTTGGACACATCCCAGTGCGCATGCTCACAATCACGTAGAAACAACTGCCTAAGATACGTCTAATCACTGACTACGACTATTCACGTACAACGTAAACTACGTAAAATTTGACGGCGTTCGTTCCCTGGTCCATACCTTTGCATAAGTTGCGCCTCCAATATGGGGAATAACTTTACGCCAAACGTAAACCTTACGCAAATCGCTTAAATCATGCGCTGGGCGCAAGTACGTTCGTGAATCGGTGTATCTCCCTCATTTGCATATTTGAATAGAAAATCCATGGGAGCGCTAGATGCGTCCAGCGTAACTATGCTCCCACTATACGCCGGCATAGGCAAGTTGCGTCAGTGGACTGAAGCCTGTTTTTAGGCATATCTGTGGGCACGGCGCACAGATATGATGGCGCATATTTACACTTACACGGTGTATCTCGAGATACGTCAGCGTAAGTGCTTTGTAAATCCGGGCCATTGTCTCTATAAGTGTGTTTTATAACCTCCGTCCCACCAACCTTTAAAAAAGGAGGGATGGTGTGACCTTCCTGTGTGGAATCCCAGGAATACAGAGGACGGGGACATCTCTCTGGGGGGTTCCTGGTATCGGGTGGCTCCATCATATTGTTGTGTCCTTCTGATAATTTCTCCATCACTCCATACTCCTCATCCTCCTCTTTAACATCAATATTATCATCCCTGAGATTTCCACTCTAAAAGATGTAATAAAACATTAATTATAACAAACATGCTGTGTATAGGGGCATGTCAAGCTGCAGACCAAGATGGCCGCTTGACTCTAGAACTCCCTGCACAACCAGGTCTATCTCACAGCGCACTAGACAGCCACTTTCAACATTGGGGAACAACCAGGCTATGTCCCACAGAAGAAATCCGACACCGGGATCAGATTTCTTCATGCAGACGACCAGCAAGCATGCACAAGATGGAGCCCGGGGAGAACGACCACACTCCTCTTCCTCCTCACACAGAGCCTTTACCTCCTAAAGCCTCAGACAATATCTCTGATATGGAGGACTCCTCAAAGCAGCAAGACAACCCCACAGCTTCTGATTGACGTAAGAGAGCTTTAGAATCGCCTGCACACTCTCCACAGAAACTTCCCTCAGCTAAGAAGCATCACTGGGAAGACATCCCTAAGTCAGCAGCAGACACTCCAGCAGAGCACACAGCACCCCCAGCTGCCTTCCCTGCTTAACAACTTAAGGACCAGAACCAATATGCTGCTAAATGACCCAAGTGGTTTTTACGATTCGGCACTGCGTCGCTTTAACTGACAATTGCGCAGTCGTGCAACGTGGCTCCCAAAACAAAATTTGCGTCCTTTTCTTCCCACAAATAGAGCTTTCTTTTGGTGGTATTTGATCGCCTCTGCGATTTTTATTTTTTGCGCTATATACAAAATAGAGCGACATTTTTGAAAAAAAAAAACAATATTTTTTACTTTTTGTTATAAGAAAAATCAATAAACTAAATTTTAGTCAAGCATTTAGGCAAAATTTATTTAGCCACATGTCTTTAGTAAAAAAAAAAATCGCAATAAAAAAAAATAGCTACCTAGCGGGAACAACGACACTAATACAGCGATCAGGCATCGCTTAGTGCTCGCATAGAGACGCAGGGCCTAAGGGGGATCAGGGGGTTTAACTTTATTTATGGGGGGGTACTTAAACTACCCCCACACTACAATTTTTTGTCATGACACCATTGCAGTGATCAGTACATATGATCATTTCATTCAGTGACACTGTGACAGGGGGGTGGTTATCGCAAGGGGTTAATGTGCCTGCGTGTACTGGTGTCAGTGTAGTGTTGTGCAGACTTACTATGTGATGTGATCTCTCCTCAGCGGCGGGTGAAAAAACCGCAGAGAGCAGAGATCACATCACTTCCGTGTTCCTGTGTTTACACAGGAGGAGGAAGTAACACAGGCGAGCGCGCGCATTGGCTGGGAGCGATCCGGAGGGGGCGGACAAAAACGAACCGCCGCCCCCTCAGCACGGATCGCTCGCACAGCCACCGGACCGTTGACCCACGTCAAGGCAGCCACGTACAGGTACGTCGATGTGCCTGTCCGTGCCATTCTGCCAACGTAAATGTACATGCGGCGGTCCTTTAGTGGTTAAAGAGGTGTTCCGGGCAAAAAAAATTAAAAGCCAGCAGCTACACATAGATTGCCGGAAGTGGGAAAGGATACCTGTCTTTGACCGGTATCCTGTCCCCCCTCCTCCGAAAGGTGCCAATTGTGACACAGGGGGGGCCCGATGAGCAGAAGTTTTACTTTAGGGTGGAGCTTCGCTTCTGAAAACACCATTAAAGCTATGTTATTATCCCTCCAGGCTGGTCTGCATTATGAGCTACGCTCCTCAGTGTCCCACCTTACTCACAGAATAGATGGCACTGAAGACCGCACAGATCACCTAGAATCAGTTAGGAGTGATCATAAAAAGCACATGGATGAAATGGTGGATGCTCATGAGGAACAGACGGACATGAACTACAACCTGAAAGTTGAATATTTAGAGGATCGCTCCTGCCGCAATAATTTAAAGATACAAGGAATCTCTGAAGCTGTTAAACCACAAGATTTCATACCTTTACTTTAGAGTTCAATCATTCGAGTCCCATAGACTTTAACAGGGTTCTAAAGTTCACACGAACTTGCCGCGAACACCCCAAATAGTTCGCTGTTCGGCGAACAGGCAATGTTCAAGTCGAACATGAGTTCTACTCGAACTCGAAGCTCATCCCTAGAGGTGAGGTGAGTGTGAAGGATGTTGGTGACTCTGGTAGATGAAAAGCTGGGAGTCATATTGCTCTGGTGAGTGGGGAAGCACTACTAAGGGGGCGCCCTCACCATCACGTGTGTAAGAGGTGGAAGAAGGCTGTGGCTACACTACAGCTGGCACAGTTTGGAGCACCGAGAACTTTCACACCTTATCAACTTTTCATTGATTTGTGGACTTTTTTTAATAAGTTTGTTGAAGTAGATGCAAAGTGGAAGCAGTGGATTTGCAGCGAACACTATATTGAGCACAAAATATTGTATGATTACATGAATTTACACAGGTTTTACTGTAGTGATAACCCCCTCAGGAGCCGCTGATTAGATGTGGGATCGGCATAAGTTAGGTTACCTTTGATGTGTCTAGGGAAATTGATGGCAGCAACCTGTGAGAGCTATTTATGTTATCTCCTTTATCCCAAATGTTAAATTGTAACTTTAGAAACATCATCTGATATAAAATCCTCATGGAAAATTAAGCACTATTGTGACATACATAATTCCATACATGCATATATATATATATATCTACATAAAAAAACAATATGAAAATATAAAAAAAATTAAAGGAAAATAAACCGAGAAACATTTTACTGGTTCTAATAAAAGAATAAGCATAACTTAGGAATTTTAAAATAATCTATCACAGTATGACTACCAATGCTAAATGTTCCCACCTCAGTGAGTGCAGATTTTAGTATTTCCTTTTAATAAAAGGCATTACATGATGTGGGGTTCCCCTTTCTCTCCTCCCTGAGAGTGTATGAAGAGACAGAGCCCCTGAGTGTGTATGAAGAGGCGGAGCTCCTGAGTGTGTATGAAGAGGTGGAGCCCTGAGTGTGTATGAAGAGGCGGAGCTCCTGAGTGTGTATGAAGAGACAGAGCTCCTGAGTGTGTATGAAGAGGCGGAGCCCTGAGTGTGTATGAAGAGGCGGAGCTCCTGCGTGTGTATGAAGAGGCAGAGCTCCTGAGTGTTTATGAGAGGCAGAGCTCCTGAGTGTGTATGAAGAGACAGAGCTCCTGAGTGTGTATGAAGAGGCAGAGCCCTGAGTGTGTATGAAGAGGCGGAGCTCCTGAGTGTGTATGAAGAGGTGGAGCTCTTGAGTGTGTATGAAGAGGCGGAGCTCTGAGTGTGTATGAAGAGGTGGAGCACCTGAGTGTGTATGTAGAGGCGGAGCTCTGAGTGTGTATGAAGAGGCAGAGCTCTGAGTGTGTATGAAGAGGCAGAGCTCTGAGTGTGTATGAAGAAATGGAGCTCCTGAGTGTGTATGAAGAGGCGGAGCCCTGAGTGTTTATGAAGAGGCAGAGCTCTGAGTGTGTATGAAGAAATGGAGCTCCTGAGTGTGTATCAAGAGGCGGAGCTCTGAGTGTGTATGAAGAGCGGAGCCCTGATTGTGTATGAATAGAAGGAGCTCTGAGTGTGTATGAAAAGGCGGAGATCCTGAGTGTGTATGAAGAGGCGGAGCTCCTGAGTGTGTATGAAGAGGCGGAGCTTCTGAGTGTGTATGAAGAGGCGGAGCTCCTGAGTGTGTATGAAGAGGCGGAGCTTCTGAGTGTGTATGAAGAGGCGGAGCTTCTGAGTGTGTATGAAGAGGCGGAGCTTCTGAGTGTGTATGAAGAGGCGGAGCTCTGAGTGTGTATGAAGAGGCAGAGCTCTGAGTGTGTATGAAGAGGCAGAGCTCTGAGTGTGTATGAAGAAATGGAGCTCCTGAGTGTGTATGAAGAGGCGGAGCCCTGAGTGTTTATGAAGAGGCAGAGCTCTGAGTGTGTATGAAGAAATGGAGCTCCTGAGTGTGTATCAAGAGGCGGAGCTCTGAGTGTGTATGAAGAGCGGAGCCCTGATTGTGTATGAATAGAAGGAGCTCTGAGTGTGTATGAAAAGGCGGAGATCCTGAGTGTGTATGAAGAGGCGGAGCTCCTGAGTGTGTATGAAGAGGCGGAGCTTCTGAGTGTGTATGAAGAGGCGGAGCTCCTGAGTGTGTATGAAGAGGCGGAGCTTCTGAGTGTGTATGAAGAGGCGGAGCTTCTGAGTGTGTATGAAGAGGCGGAGCTTCTGAGTGTGTATGAAGAGGCGGAGCTCCTGAGTGTGTATGAAGAGACAGAGCTCCTGAGTGTGTATGAAGAGGCAGAGCCCTGAGTGTGTATGAAGAGGCGGAGCTCCTGAGTGTGTATGAAGAGGTGGAGCTCTTGAGTGTGTATGAAGAGGCGGAGCTCTGAGTGTGTATGAAGAGGTGGAGCACCTGAGTGTGTATGTAGAGGCGGAGCTCTGAGTGTGTATGAAGAGGCAGAGCTCTGAGTGTGTATGAAGAGGCAGAGCTCTGAGTGTGTATGAAGAAATGGAGCTCCTGAGTGTGTATGAAGAGGCGGAGCCCTGAGTGTTTATGAAGAGGCAGAGCTCTGAGTGTGTATGAAGAAATGGAGCTCCTGAGTGTGTATCAAGAGGCGGAGCTCTGAGTGTGTATGAAGAGCGGAGCCCTGATTGTGTATGAATAGAAGGAGCTCTGAGTGTGTATGAAAAGGCGGAGATCCTGAGTGTGTATGAAGAAACAGAGCTCCTGAGTGTGTATGAAGAGGCGGAGCTCCTGAGTGTGTATGAAGAGGCGGAGCTCCTGAGTGTGTATGAAGAGGTGGAGCCCTGGGTTTGTATGAAGAGGCGGAGCTCCTGCTGGAACAGCAGTCGGAGGAGGAAGCCGAGTCTAGGAGGGAGACTGACAGAAAGCGCAGCAGACTTGCAGGAGTGAGCGAGGAGGATTCATCGGAGGTGAGGAGAGTGTGAAGGATGTTGGTGACTCTGGTAGATGAAAAGCTGGGAGTCATATTGCTCTAGTGAGTGGGGAAGCACTACTAAGGGGGCGCCCTCACCATCACATGTGTAAGAGGTGGAAGAAGGCCGTGGCTACACTACAGCTGGCACAGTTTGGAGCACCGAGAACTTTCACACCTTATCAACTTTTCATTGATTGGTGGACTTTTTTTAAATAAGTTAGTTGATGTAGATGCAAAGTGGAAGCAGTGGATTTGCAGAGAACACTATATTGAGCACAAAACATTGTATGATTACAGGAATTTACACAGGTTTTTACTGTAGTGCTAACCCCCTCAGGAGCCGCTGATTAGATGTGGGATCGGCATAAGTTAAGTTACCTTTGATGTGTCTAGGGAAATTGATGGCGGCAACCTGTGAGAGCGGTAATGGAATGTCCAAGCCAAGGGTTACCGTTTTCTAAGTGCTTTATTTTCAGGCAAACACGACCAACATCAACTTCAGGTAGACAGGACAGGCTGACGAAAGAAAGATGAACCTTGCAGCATCAGGCTTTGGATAAGTAAGACAGTCCTGCCTTCAATAGTAGTATTATCTATCACGTCGCCACTCTAGCCGGAGCGGATGAAGTGCCCCCGGACAGACCCTTCTCACAGGTCTGGCAGCCGAAGTGTCACTTAAAGCTTCTGGGAAGGAACAAGTCTCTGCCACCGACTTGGCTCTAATTAGATTAGGATTTAAGATGGAAACCTCTCTCACAGGCCCAATTTTAGCAGAGTAGAACTGTAGAGAAAATCCTCCCAGTAGGTATTTTCATAAAGGCCACCAGCTGACAGTCTGGCTATGTTCTGTCAGCTTCTGGTAACCATATCCCAGATGGTTCGTTCAAGCCCTGTTGGATCATCTGCCTCCGTGTTCTCCTTAGACCGCTCCCCCATTGAACAGTACCCAGCTTGGGATCTTCTCAGTAGAAGTGGGAACCCAGTAAGTCACTGGGGTCCCTGATAGCATCAGTTGCTCTGAGCCATGAGACCCAGAGTTCGTAGCTCCGCATAGTTTAGGCCTTGTCCAGGTAGGCCATAGTGACGGCCTCGTGGCGTGCGCGCAACCTTAAGGTGGGTGCCGCACCTGCGACCCGCTGCAGGTAAGAGATCCGGGTAGAAGACCCGGACAAAAAAAAGCCTGCATCAGATATACCCTCTCCCAGCATGGCCAGCAAGGGAAACACTCCTCTGATTGGCTGCTGAGGAAAGGCGGTTCTGTTCTGGAATTCCTCTGGCGCCATCTGCTGCCCAAGGATGGTAACATATCCTTAGCACAGAGAATGGGACCACAGGCAGCCCAGCCCTAAATGCAAATTTAGGGAATTAACATAGATGAGAGCAGGATAACTCTCTCATCCCCCCAATAAATTTACAATAGCGCCCATAACTGAACAGTAGGGGGTGCTACATTACTTTTTGTAGTAAAGCAGCAAACATTATAAGATTAAAGTAGGTGTAAAGTGGAAGCAGTAGATCTGCAGAGAACAGCATCTTGAGCACAAAGCACTTTATGTTGTTTATGGTCGTGGCCCTCTGACTGAGAGTGATGTGGATCACATAAACACGCGACAAGACTTACAACATAAATAGACCTGAAGTGTGCCTTGGTGGTCTGGTCAGTATGCCAAGAAAAGGGGGCATACCCAAAGTAAGTAATGGGTAGTTAATTGAAGAAGAATATGCTGAGAAGTGCCCTGAAAAAGGGAAGGGCGGGAGGGTGTCGAATGCGATTGAATGCGCAGACTCACGGACATGAGGTGAGCTAAGAAGAGTCGGCCCAGTGACGTGTAGTACTGCACACTGAACCGACAAAGAGCATGTGTGAGTGGGCTGCTTAAATACCCTCCGGGCTCCTCCCTTAAACTCAGGCCACCATACTGGCCTTCTTATTTATGGTCGTGGCCCTCTGACTGAGAGTGATGTGGATCACATAAACACGCGACAAGACTTACAACATAAATAGACCTGAAGTGTGCCTTGGTGGTCTGGTCAGTATGCCAAGAAAAGGGGGCAAAAGACTCAGATAGGGAAATAGCTTATATTGATTTCTTGTATTTATTGAGCCAGCTTGGTAAAGGCTTGTGCCATTTCTTCCTGAGGATTTGGGATGTATGTGGCAAAACAAGGAGACTTCCCATCAGCCTGGTATCTTGATTACGTGGTCTGGTACTCCCTGTTGTGAGGCAGTTGAGGCTGCTCTAATTCAGAAAGAATGTCCAGAGAACTGACTGGGGATTGAAGCCCAAGTTGCTTAGGATTCTGACATGCTTGACAAACTGGCTGCCACTCAGGGAGCTGGTTTAGAAAGGGTAGCAACAAGCTACCATCAGATTGGCTGGGTTGATGGAGCAGTAGTCGGTCGAGCACCATCACTGGGCGTCAGGCATTGTTAGTCTGAAACAGGTTGATGTCAACCCCCGGGGCTGTTTTTTTGCATTTGCAGACTGAGAGTGTAGGGGTTCGAAAGCGAGTCGGGCGGCATCGGAGCAGTGTCCGACTGCCGGAGCCACTGACTGTAAATTCACAAGGTCGTAGGGAACCGTAGAAGGCCTGGTAGATGGCTGCTTGGGTGACTATGCTGGGCAAGGCCCTAAATGGGGAACGAGTAAGGAATTCAGACATGTGCCTAAAGAGGGCACTCTCGAAAGGTAGGCGCTTGCCACTGACTACAGGTTGGTGCTTCTGTATGCCCTGTAGGAGGGACTTGACTGCATGGGCTCGAGAATACTGACAGTTTACTGGGGTCCTGCAGGGACAGGAAATGCTGGACGCCATCTAGATATGGCGTGATAGTATTGTGAGAAAGGGTCAGCTGCGTGTGGCAATACGATATGAAGGCTAGGACGTGTCTAACGTTGCCTATTGCTGCTTCAGTGGAAGAGGCCAAAAATTTGCGGTTAGTGTTCCAAGCAGTGCGATAGGCCTTCAGTGTGTTGCGTGCCAAGGAGTGGTTAATAAGCTGGGTTGAGTTGGTGAGATGCTACTTCAGTCCATCGTCACTAATGACCAGGGTGGGACAGGGATGGTTATTGGGTCGGCTCCAGGCTCTTGCTGGAAAAACAAAGTAAGGTTGGAATGGGACAGAGCATCAACTGCGATTTTGCATTTGCCTGGAATGTCTACCGAAGATATTAAACTGGTGACGGAGTGACAGCTGCACGAGCCTGCGCAGGAAGGACGTGATGGGAAGAGGCTTGATCTACCTTAATTGATGAAGTCGGCTGTGGCCTGATTGTCTGTGGTGAAGAACACTGTCTGTCCAGTTCAAGTGTGGCCCCAAACCTGGGCAGCTGCCACAATGGGGTACAGCACGAGGCGTGATGAAGACTGGGTGAAGCAGAAATTTAAGAGAATTTCTGGGGGCCAAGGTTTGGAGAACCAGTGGCGGACGAAAAATGCACGCAAAAGCCTGTGGTGGCTCGGCTGACACTGCCGGGATGAAGATTGAAATGCTGTTCTATCAGGTGGGGAAGTTGTCCCACATAGCTAAGTCTGCTACTGATGCTTGGTCTAGTTTAAGAAATTGGACTGGATCTTGCATTGGTGTGAGAAAATCAAGACAATACACAGATGCTCAACAAGACGATATACGTGCACTCACTGACCAACGTGCACTCGCAGACCAACGTGCACTCGCTGACCAACGTGCACTCGCTGACCAACGTGCACTCGCCGACCAACATGCACCCGCCGACCAACGTGCACCCGCCGACCAACGTGCACCCGCCGACCAACGTGCACTCGCCGACCAACGTGCACTCGCTGACCAACGTGCACCCACTGACCAACGTGCACCCGCTGACCAACGTGCACTCGCAGACCAACGTGTACTCACAGACCAACGTGCACTCGCTGGTGCTGGATGGAAACCTGAACTAACTGCAGGGAAAAATACAGGGAAAAGATGAGTGGCCCGCGTGTCACTAAAGATGAATGGCCAACTAGGTGCCACTGTGTGTTTGTGTGGCTGATTGTTTGTCACTGAGGTGTGTTTGCAAGTTTAGTTTGTATTCAGGTTTGCACGTGGTGCGCGCTGCAAAGTGTTTTATACTACTGCAGACAATATTATGTGGTTTCAAGGGTGTCAGTGAGTGTCAGGTTGCTGGGATGATATTGTGTGGTTGCAGGGGCCTCGAGTATGAAGGTTGTTTTTGAAACGGCATTGTGTGGTTGCAAGGGTGTCAGTCTGGTTTGCTGAGACGATATTGCACGGTTGCAAAGGTCTCGGTGATTATGAGGTTTGTTTTGAGATGGCATTGCGTGGTAGCAAGGGTCTCAGTCTGGTTTGCTGAGACGATATTGTACGGTTGCAAAGGTCTCGATGATTATGAGGTTGTTTTGAGATGGCCTTGTGTGGTTGCACGGGTCTCAACAAGTGAGGTTGTGTGGTTGCAAAGGTCTAGACGAGTGTGAGGTAGCTGAGATGATATTACATTTGCAAGGGTCTCAAATAAGTGTCAAGTTGCTGAGACAATATTCCTTTTTTTATGAAAACGACTGTGAATGAAATGCTGGTAAACATTAGTTACCACGTCTGGCAGTGTTTACAAGCCGTTACAGGCATTGGTGTTTCGAATGCCTCTGAACATCCGACTGAACCCATTTTTTTTTCCAGGAGGGTTTCTAACTCAACTGCCTAGAAACGACTATAATGATCCTGTGTAGATGTACTGATAAGATAACATGGAGGAGAGATTGGGGACCCTGTGTAGATGTACTGGTAAGATAACAGAGGAGAGATTGGGGGCGGCTGAAAAAACACCCAACTGTTCCTAAACGTCCGTTTACCAACAGCAGTGTACATGAGGCCTAAGACAATGTGCCTGGCTGCAAGGATCTCAATGAATGCCAGGTTGCTGGGGCGAGACTGCGTGGTCACAAAGGTTTTTATCGAGTGGGAGGTTGCAAGGGTCTCAATGAGTGTGGGGCTGCTGAGACAGTATTGCGTTAGCAAGGGTCTAAACTATGGTGTGAGGCTGCTGAGACGGTATTGCGTGGTTGCAAGGGCCTTGTTGAGTGTGGGGCTGCTGAGACGGTATTGTGTTTGCAAGGGTCTGAACTATGGTGTGAGGCTGCTGAGATGGTATTGCGTCGTTGCAAGGGCCTTGTTGAGTGTGGGGCTGCTGAGACGGTATTGCGTTTGCAAGGGTCTCAACAAGGGTGTCAGGCTGCTGAGATGATTTTGCATGGTTGCAATGGTCTCAACAGGTGTCAGGTTGCTGGGCCGAGATTGTGTGGTGGGAATTTTTTTTTCTGCACTTTTATATTTTGTTTTTCTTTTTGCGTTCTTTTTGCGTTTTTTATATATCTTTTTATTCATTTATTTTTTTTGCGTTTTGTAAGGGTCATGTGTTGCAAGGGTCCTAACATGGGTGTCAGGCTGCTGAGACGATTTTGTGTGCTTGCAAGAGTCTCAACAGGTGTCAGGTTTCTGGGCCGAGATTGTGTGGTGGGAATTTTTTTTTCTGCACTTTTATATTTCGTTTTTCTTTTTGCGTTTTTTTTTGCGTTTTTTATATATCTTTTTATTTATTTATTTTTTTGCGTTTTGTAAGGGTCATGTGTTGCAAGGGTCCTAACAAGGGTGTCAGGCTGCTGAGACGATTTTGTGTGCTTGCAAGAGTCTCAACAGGTGTCAGGTTGCTGGGCCAAGATTGTGAGGTGGCAATTTTTTTTTTGTGTATATATATATATATATATATATATATTTGCGTTTTGTAAGGGTCCTGTGTTGCAAGGGTCTTAAAGGTGTCAGGCTGCTGAGACGATATACGCGTGGTTGCAAGGATCTCAATGAGTGTGAGGGCTGCTGAGACGATATTGCGTTTGCAAGGGTCTCAACAAGGGTGTCAGGCTGCTGAGACGTTTTAGTGTGGTTGCAGCAGTCTCAACGGGTGTCAGGTTGCCGGGGGGCTGAGATTGCGTGGTGGCAACGTTTATTTTATTTTTTTGCGCCCCAGGCTAATCAAGTGCAGACAAGGCAGCAGGTGAGTTCAATTACCACCTCAATCTGCCAAAGAACCCATACAAAGAATATATGCTAATCTCCAAATGAATGAGACAACAAGCATGGACACTGAATATACAAATCGTTTGTTTGGCAGGAGGAAGTTACAAATGTTTGAATACAACCTGCGACAGTAAGCGGGAACCGCCGTCGAAGACCATGAACGGAGAAGCCGCAATGCATTTGCGATGTCGAATGCGATTGAATGCGCAGACTCACGGACATGAGGTGAGCAGGGAAGAGTCGGCCCAGTGACGTGTAGTACTGCACACTGAACTGACAAAGATTATGTGTGAGTGGGCTGCTTATATACCCTCCGGGCTTCTCCTATAAACTCAGGCCACCATACTGGCCTTCTTATATATGAATTTGCTCATTGTTCAGTTTGCTTGTTTTATTGATAAACACCATAAGATGACTGAAGTAGGTGTGAAGTGGAAGCAGTAGATCTGCAGAGAATATTATTGGAGCCCCTAGCACTTTATATATGAATGTCTCCACATATTTTAGTGTATTTGTGATAATTGATGTGCACACACAATAGGACAGCGCTGTGACACATAATGCTCTTCTAGGTGATAAAGGGAATACTTACCTTTGTTACAGCAGCAGTCCGGTATAAGTTATTTCTGGAGGTATTTGAGTTGTTACACATAGCGCAGGTTTTTTTCTATTTATATTGGTGACATAATTGCCCAAATCTGGGGATCAGGAGCCATTTCCACCCTTTACTCTCGGCTGGGGTTCTTTGTATCCATATAACAGATGTTCTACATGACTAAATCTCACATCAATTTTACTGCAAAATCAAAGGGGCCAAAATGTCTCCCCCCCTCCCCTTGGTGGGAGTGGAGATGACCCATCTATAAGGATATACAGTACATACACACACAGCACAAGGCCGTGTTCACACTACCAGATGTTTCTGCAGTTCCTCTGATCTCCACAAGGTGGTGATTTCACTTATACACAGGAAGTCTCTATGGAAGACAGGAAGTGATGTCAGGTACAGACAGGAAGTTCCGGGTGAGAGGTGAGTCGGGAGGAAGTAGCGAGAAGACGTTGCTGGAAGAGGCAGGGTTGCGACTAGTTCCCATCCTCCAGATTGACCTAGTCATTTCTGAGGATGGGAACTAGCCTGCTCACTGTGAACAGGCTAGTTCCCATCCCACAGAATGACCTTTTTGCCCCCTAGTGGTCAGGTCATGTATAAGGATGGGAACTAGCCAGTTCACAATGAAGAAGCTAGTTCCCATCCTCCAGATTGACCTAGTCATTTCTGAGGATGGGAACTAGCCTTCTCACTGTGAACAGGCTAGTTCCCACCCCACATAATAACCTTTTTGCCCCCCTAGTGGTCAGGTCATATAGAGGGATGGGAACTAGACGGCTCACTGTGAGGGAGCTAGTTCCTATCCTGCTAAATGACCTTTCTTCATTATTACCATACAGGTCATATAGAGGGATGGGAACTAGACGGTTCACTATGAAGGAGCTAGTTCCTATCATGCTAAATGACCTTTCGTTATTATTACTATACAGGTCATTTAGAGGGATGGGACCTAGACGGTTCACTATGAAGAAGCTAGTTCCTATCCTGCTAAATGACCTTTCTTCATTATTACCATACAGGTCATTTAGAGGGATGGGAACTAGACGGTTCACTATGAAGGAGCTAGTTCCTATCCTGCTAAATGACCTTTCTTCATTATTACCATACAGGTCATTTAGAGGGATGGGAACTAGACGGCTCACTGTGACGGAGCTAGTTCCTATCATGCTAAATGACCTTTCGTTATTATTACCATACAGGTCATTTAGAAGGATGGGAACTAGAAATCGGCTCACTGTGAGGGAGCTAGTTCCTATCCTGCTAAATGACCTTTCTTCATTATTACCATACAGGTCATATAGAAGGATGGGAACTAGACGGTTCACTATGAAGGAGCTAGTTCCTATCCTGCTAAATTACCTTTCTTCATTATTACCATACAGGTCATATAGAGGGATGGGAACTAGACGGCTCACTATGAAGGAGCAAGTTCTAACCTGAAATTACCTTTTCATTCATTATTACCATACAGGATATAGAGGGATGGGAACTAGACGCTCACTATGAAGGAGCTAGTTCTATCCTGCTAAATTACCTTTCTTCATTATTACCATACAGGTCATATAGAGGGATGGGAACTAGACGGCTCACTATGAAGGAGCTAGTTCCTATCCTGCAAATACCTTTCCTAATTTATTTTACCATACAGGTCCTCATTTTAGAAGGATGGGAACTAGACTCACTTGAGGGAGCTTCATTGCTATGACCTTTCTTCATTATTAACCAAACAGTCCTATTTGAGAAGTGATGGAACAGGTCATATAGAGCTAGTTCCTATCCTGATGACCCTTCGATATTTATAAACTATAACACGGTCAAGTTAGAGGATGGGACTAGACGGCTATGAGAGAAGCGAGTTTTCCTACCTGCTATGATTCTTTCCTTCATTATTACTATACAGGATTTTAGAGGGATGGGAACTAGAACGGCTCCACTATGAAGGAGCTAGTTCTATCCTGCTAAATGAACTTTCCTAATTTTTACCTTACAGGTCATACTAAAGGATGGGAACTAGACGGCTCACTTAAGGAGCTAGTTCATCCTGCTAATGAACTTTCCTATTATTACCATACAGGTCATTTAGAAGGATGGGAACTAGACGACTCACTGTGAGGGAGCTAGTTCCTATCCTGCTAAATGACCTTTCTTCATTATTACCATACAGGTCATTTAGAAGGATGGGAACTAGACGGTTCACTATGAAGGAGCTAGTTCCTATCCTGCTAAATGACCTTTCGTTATTATTACTATACAGGTCATTTAGAGGGATGGGACCTAGACGGTTCACTATGAAGAAGCTAGTTCCTATCCTGCTAAATGATCTTTCTTCATTATTACTATACAGGTCATTTAGAGGGATGGGAACTAGACGGCTCACTATGAAGGAGCTAGTTCCTATCCTGCTAAATGACCTTTCCTAATTTTTACCATACAGGTCATTTAGAAGGATGGGAACTAGACGGCTCACTATGAAGGAGCTAGTTCCTATCCTGCTAAATGACCTTTTCCTTATTATTACCATACAGGTCATTTAGAGGGATGGGAACTAGACGGTTCACTGTGAGGGAGCTAGTTCCTATCCTGCTAAATGACCTTTCCTCATTATTACCATACAGGTCATTTAGAGGGATGGGAACTAGACGGTTCACTGTGAGGGAGCTAGTTCCTATCATGCTAAATGACCTTTCTTTATTATTACCATACAGGTCATATAGAGGGATGGGAACTAGACGGTTCACTATGAAGGAGCTAGTTCCTATCATGCTAAATGACCTTTCTTTATTATTACCATACAGGTCATATAGAGGGATGGGAACTAGACGGTTCACTATGAAGGAGCTAGTTCCTATCATGCTAAATGACCTTTCTTTATTATTACCATACAGGTCATTTAGAGGGATGGGAACTAGAACGGCTCACTATGAAGAGCTAGTTACTATCCTGCTAAATTACCTTTCCTAATTTTTACCATACAGGTCATTTAGAAGGGATGGGAACTAGACAGGCTCACTATGAAGGAGCTAGTTCCTATCCTGCTAAATGACCTTTCGTTAATTTTTACCATACAGGTCATTTAGAAGGATGGGACCTAGACGGTTCACTATGAAGAAGCTAGAGCTAGTTTCTATCATGCTAAATGACCTTTTGCGTTTATTATTACTATACAGGTCATTTAGAGGGATGGGACCTAGACGGCTTCACTGTGAGGAAGAAGCTAGTTCCTATCCTGCTAAATGACCTTTCCTATGATTTTTACCATACAGGTCATATAGAGGGATGGGAACTAGACGGCTCACTGTGAGGGAGCTAGTTCCTATCATGCTAAATGACCTTTCGTTATTATTACACCATACAGGTCATATAGAGGATGGGAACTAGACGGCTCACTGTGAGGGAGCTAGTTCCTATCCTGCTAAATGACCTTTCCTAATTTTTACAATACAGTCATATTTAGAAGGATGGGAACTAGACGGCTCTCACTATGAAGGAGCTAGTTCCCATCTCATGCTAAATGACCTTTCGTTATTATTACAATACAGGTCATATTAGAGGGATGGAGAAACTCTAGACGGTCTAATGAGGGAGCTTGTTTCTCACTGACAAACCCACCACAGGGAATTTTTACACATACACTAGTGCTCACTTACGAATCCAGCTAGGAACCTGCCTCCCCTAATTCATCCGACTATCTAACCATTCACCTATCTCTAGGAGAATGACCTATTGAATTGTCTATAATATTACCACACAGGTCATTGTAGCAGGTCTGGTTCATCATACGGTTCACCTGTCCAGATCCTAATTCCTAACAGTCTAAATGAACCTTTCACTTTTATTACCATACAGACGGTATCATTTAGAAGGGATGGGAACTAGACGGTTCACTATGAAGGAGCTAGTTCCTATCCTGCTAAATGACCTTTCCTATTATTACCATACAGGTCATTTAGAGGGATGGGAACTAGACGGTTCACTGTGAGGGAGCTAGTTCCTATCATGCTAAATGACCTTTCCTTATTATTACACTACGTACGTCATATAGAGGGATGGGAACTAGACGGTTCACTTTGAAGGAAGCTAGTTCCTATCCTGCTAAATGACCTTTCCATATATTACTACCATACAGGTCATATAGAGGGATGGGAACTAGACGGCTCACTATGAAGGAGAGCTAGTTCCTATCATGCTAAATGACCTTTCTTTATTATTACCATACAGGTCATTTAGAGGGATGGGAACTAGACGGCTCACTATGAAGGAGCTAGTTCCTATCCTGCTAAATTACCTTTCCTAATTTTTACCATACAGGTCATTTAGATGGGAGGGAACTAGACGGTTCACTATGAAGGAAGCTAGTTCCTATCATGCTAAATGACCTTTCGTTATTATTACTATACAGGTCATTTAGAGGGATGGGACCTAGACGGTTCACTATGAAGAAGCTAGTTCCTATCCTGCTAAATGACCTTTCTTGATTTTTACCATACAGGTCATATAGAGGGATGGGAACTAGACGGCTCACTGTGAGGAGCTAGTTCCTATCATGCTAAATGACCTTTCGTTATTATTACCATACAGGTCATATAGAGGGATGGGAACTAGACGGCTCACTGTGAGGAGCTAGTTCCTATCCTGCTAAATGACCTTTCCTAATTTTTACCATACAGGTCATTTAGAAGGATGGGAACTAGACGGCTCACTATGAAGGAGAGCTAGTTCCTATCATGCTAAATGACCTTTCGTTATTATTACAATACAGGTCATATAGAGGGATGGGAACTAGACGGTTCACTGTGAAGGAGCTAGTTCCTATCCTGCTAAATGACCTTTCTTCCATTTTTTACCATACAGGTCATTTAGAGGGATGGGAACTAGACGGCTCACTATGAAGGAGCTAGTTCCTATCCTGCTAAATACCTTTCCTAATTTTTACCATACAGGTCATTTAGAAGGATGGGAACTAGACGGCTCACTATGAAGGAGCTAGTTCCTATCCTGCTAAATGACCTTTCTTCATTTTTACCATACAGGTCATTTAGAAGGATGGGAACTAGACGACTCAACTGTGAGGGAGCTAGTTCCTATCCTTCTAAATGACCTTTTCCTTTCTTCATTATTACCATACAGGTCATTTAGAAGGAGGGGAACTAGACGGTTCACTATGAAGGAGCTAGTTCCTATCATGCTAAATGACCTTTCTTCATTATTACCATACAGGTCATTTAGAGGATGGGACCTAGACGGTTCACTATGAAGAAGCTAGTTTCCTATCCTGCTAAATGACCTTTCTTGATTTTTACCATACAGGTCATATAGAGGGATGGGAACTAGACGATTCACTATGAAGGAGCTAGTTCCTATCCTGCTAAATCACCTTTCCTAATTTTTACCATACAGGTCATTTAGAAGGATGGGAACTAGAGACGGCTCACTATGAAGGAGCTAGTTCCTATCCTGCTGACAATCGACCTTTACCACACTTATTACTCACTACACGTCATTTACTTTGAGAAGCTACCACACACCACACACTTTGAAGGAGTCTTCATTATTACCATACAGGAAATGACCTTTCCGCTTAAAACTAACATGGCCACTGTTGAAGAACCGAGCTAGTTCCTATCCCTGCGTGAAATGACCTTTCTTTATTCTTATTACCATACAGGTCATTTAGAGGGATGGGAACTAGACGGCTCACTATGAAGGAGCTAGTTCCTATCCTGCTAAATGACCTTTCTTCATTATTACCATATAGGTCATTTAGAGGGATGGGAACTAGATGGCTCACTTTGAAGGAGCTAGTTCCTATCCTGCTAAATGACCTTTCTTCATTATTACCATACAGGCCATTTAGAAGGATGGGAACTAGACGATTCACTGTGAGGGAGCTAGTCCTTGGATGCCACAACTAGAACCCATCCTGGAGGCCATTGACGCCAGTAAAGCGGCGTTAATGGTGCAAGATCGACCATCTTGCCACGAAGTGTACACTCATCAGGCAGGACCTGGACAAGTTCCGTGGCAGGCGCACTGAAGCGGAGGAGAGGATCTCCGAGGTGGAGGACGTGTCCTCATTCTCATGTGGGCGCAGCTTGGTGAGCTACAAGAGCTGGTAAGGTCACTTCAGCGTAGGGCTGACGACCTTGAAGACCGCCAAAATAGGAACAATGTTCGTGTGGTTGGGCTGCTGAAAGGGGCTGAGGGGAATGCTTCTGCCACATTTGCTGAACTGTTTTTCAAACAACTCCTGAAATTGGGGATCCCCCCCACCTATGTGGTGGAGCGCGCTCAAAGAGTGCCCAATGGTGTTTCGCCCCCCTGGAGTCTACCCTCACCCATTCCTGGTCAGGTTTCTCAATTATCGTGACCGTGAGATATGATACTGCGGGAATCGAGGAAGCATCCGGAATTGCGGTTTTGAGAATGCCAGAGTGATGTTGTTTCCCCAGACTTTTCGGCTGAGACTCAACGCAAGAGACGCTCGTTCAATGATGTCCGTAAGAGGCTGAGAGAAAAAAGAGATCCAGTACAGCATGCTCTAACCCCAACAGGCTCAGGGTACAGCACAAAGGGTCGGTTACATTTTTTTGACACCCGGCGGAGGCATGCGATTTGCTGGACAGTAACCCCTGATTCGGTTCATTTGGATGTGCATTGGTTCCTGTGTCCTTTTTTCTGCATGATTGGGTTGTCGTCGGTTCGCTGAGGAGTGCTGGGTTTGCTGTTTATTAATATTTTTATACTTCGTTTTATTTTATCTTTTATTTTTTTTCCTTCTGTGTCTTCCCTTTTGATTGACTATGGCGGGATGTTTTAACATGCTAGTCTGCTATGTGCTAATTCTCCTGCCCATGTAATGGGTTTTTGTTTTTTCCCTTGCTGCAATTTTCTGGCGGCCACTAGATGGCTCTCCTGGATTACTGAACTATATTCTATGGTCTGGCTTAGTGCAGTTTGCATCCTGTCCTTGCTCCTTGTCCTGTGGAGCTCCATGGGGGTGCATAAGGACGTCACAGCCTTAGATTGCTGGACATTTCGCCACTGGGCTAGAGACTTCCTACACATTTATCCATTTTTGTTTCAGTTCTCCCCCCTCTTTTTGGCGTTTGGGACAAAGCTGGCATACCAGGGTTGTTTTGTTTTTGTTCTGGTATAATGGCAGGGGTGGGGGGGACTTGTATTGACTCAGTTACACCACTTCCTTTTGATGGGGTACTTTTACCGTTTCTGTATGGCATGGGTTTGGGATCTCTGACAGTATTTGTAATTTGTGCCGGGTGTTGCACCCAGGCTTTTGGCATTCACACCTTTTTCTTACGGTTTGATGGCTGATAATGTAAAAATAGTGTCATGGAATGTAAGGGGACTGAACAATAAGTATAAAAGGGCGTCAGTGTATCAGTTTCTTAAGCAATCTGTCACGTACCTGTTTATGGAGCCCAACGTGCAGGGAGCGGCCTCTCGTAAGCCTCTGACTCGGGAGCCCCTGGTAGAGCAGACAGGGGGTACAGAGTCTAGAGGGGCACAAGCGCCTGGTGGTAAGCTGGTGGCGGACCGGAAGAGGAAGCAGACAGGTGCTGACGAGGTCCAGGCAGGGAACCAATGAACACCGGCACGGTGTTGTAGCGCTTGCTGGAAAGGAGCCAAGGGATTGGCAAAACACTGGATCAGGCAGGCGATCAGGAAACCGGAATAAATCCAAAGGGTTAATCAAGTCCAGGGGGTCGGTAAGTCAGGCAGGCAGACAACAGAGCCAGGGGTTAAGCAGAATCGGTAGTCAGATCAAGCGGGGTCAGAGGCATACTGCAGGCAAAGGTAGGTCACAGGAAGCCGGGTCAGGTACACAGTAGTCAGGCAGGTAGCAGATTCAGATTCTCTCAGGAAGTGCTGTCGACTGGTCAGCAAGAAGCTGTGGGAGCAGACAGCTTAAATAGCGCTCCTTGGCGCCAAAATGACGTCAGCGCGCGCATGCGCACGCGTCGGGACTGGTTTCTCCTGACGTTGCCAGTGCTGGTGGGATTGCTGGATCTTCTATCGTGACACAATCCAAGCCGCATATCGCCTTTCTGCAGGAGACACACCTTGATGGTAATAGGGTTCTGGCTCTTCGCGCAGGTGGGTTCAAAAAGCTTTTCATGCTACCCTTCTCTACCTTTGCTAGGGGGTGTCCATTTTGATTAGCAAGGCTTTACCTTGCACTGTACACCAGGTGTTCTCTGACCAGGGGACGGTTTGTGCTTGATATTTTTCATTATAAGATGCTTTTGGTGAATGTCTACTTACCTCCTCCAGTCAATGTGCAAGTGCTGTATGACTTGTTTGCTCGGTTGGCCCCCTTCGCTCATCTCCTATGGTGGTCATGGGTGATTTCAACGCCATTTTGGATGCGTTGGATTAGTCCAATCCGGGGAGGCAAGGGTCAGCTCCTGGTTGTCGGTGACTGGGCTGACGGAGTTATGGCGTGCTAGGAATCCTCTATGCAGGACCTACTCCCATGTCTCTATGGTTCATCGCTCCTCGGCAGGATAGACTTAGCATTTGGGAACCAGGCCCTGTTGCCGCTGGTAAGGGATGCTGCCTACCTGGCTGGGGGGCGTGTCTGATCATTGCCCTTTGTCCCTCACTCTTGGCTTAGTAGTTGGGAGGGGGAGGGGGGTTGGAGACTTTGCCCAGGTTGGCTGCAGAATGAGCAGGTGGAGGTCCACCTGAGGGAGGCAATTGCCTCTTTCTGGCCGACGAATGCCGAATCGGCCGACCCGCCTGTGGTTTGGGATTCCTTTAAAGCGGTAATGAGGGGTGAGTGCATCTCGGCCATCAAGGCTGAACGTGTGGCTCATAATGCTGAAATCCTTAGGCTGCAGGAAGCGGAGCGGGAGTGTGCGGAGGGTCACTTCGGGTGTCCCTCGGACGCCTCTTATGCGTCCTTGATGGAGGCTCGGCGTCTTCTCTCCCTGCACTTCTCAGATTTGGCTCATACAGAAATCGCACATAGAGCGAACTCTATCTTTTGGGAGGGTGATAAGAACGGGAACTGTTGGCAAGATTGGTAGCAGTGGATAATCATGTAAGGAACATCCGGTCATTAGGGGTAAAGATGGGAGCTTGGTGAGCGATCCTCCGGGATACTCTGTGTTTCAGGAGTATTTTGCTGAGCTATACGCTCCTATACCGATGTATGATATTTCAGCTTTGGATACCAGTTGGCTTTGGATGCTCCTATTTCTAAAAAAGAGTGTAGCGGCTATTTTTGACTTCCACCTCATAAAGCTCTGGGTCCAGATGGCTTTCAGCAGACTTCTATAAGTGTTATGCAGAGGAGTTGGCCCCTAGATTAACTGCCTTCTGGCTCACTGTTTGGAATCAAACAGACTCCTGAGTCTATGATGGATGCATACATGGTTCTGTTGCTTAAGGGGGCAAGGACACCCTGGAGTGTTCGGCCTACAGGCCTATTGCTCTCTTGAACATGGACCTCAAAATTTTAACAAAGGTTCTGGCAACAGGCTTGTCGGGGTGATCTCTTCTCTGGTCGATATTGACCAGACAGGGTTCATGCCTGAGAAGTCTACGGACACTAATCTGAGGAGGCTCTTTACACATTCCAGCTCCCTGGGCAGGATGATGGTACCGAATCATTGTGTCGATCGACATTGAAAAGGCCTTTGATTCCATTGACTGGACGTATATGCTCCGGGTGCTGGAGAGGATGGGGTTTGGTCAAACTTTTAGGCAGTGGATCACTTTGCTATATAGTACCTCTAGGGCAGCGATTAGGTTGGGTCAGTCTACTTCTCCCTTTTTTGCGGTGGGTCGGGGCACTAGGCGAGGCGGGTGCCCTCTGTCCCCCTTTCTTTTTGCCCTGATGATGGAACCCCTGGCGGTGGCACTTAGGGAGTCTGGCGATATCAAGTCTATTAGAGTGGGCAATCTCAGGGAGTGTCTGGCATTATATGCTGATGACATGCTATTATTTTGGAGGACCCTGGACCATCGCTTCGGGCGGTCCTGAGAATTCTGAATGATTTCACTTCTTTTTCTGGCCTTAGGGTAAACTGGGGCAAGTCCTCAGTTTTGCCATTGGATGCTGGGGCCAGGGAGGTGGCGGACTCCACCCTGCCATTGCAGTGTTTTTTTTTTCCATTACTTACCTGGGGGTAGGTCAAGGTCACGGCTGATAGCAATGGTTATATGGCGCTTAACTTAGTAACCCTGTTGGCCTTCTTTAAACAAAAAGCACTGGCTTGGCAGAACCTCCCGCTGTCCCTCATAGGTAGAATAAATTTGCTGAAGATGAAAATTCTTCCAGTCATTTTGTACTTTTTGCGGCATGCTCCAGTGCGGATTCCTAAGTCCTTTTTTAAACAGTTGGATGGTATCACTAGTTCCTTTCTGTGGGCCCCCAAATCACCATGCATAGGTCTTAAGGTTTTCCAGAGCCTTGGGGTCAAGGAGGGTTGGCTCTGCCTGATTAGTGGAAGTACTACCTGGCTGGGCAGATGGCGTTTGTACATAGGTGGTTTACCTCTGATATGGGAGATTCCGCCACTGTGGTGGAGGCGGCCCACTTGGGGTCTTATGAGATCCTCCGGTTGGCCGTCCACAGTGGCACCGGGTCTGGCTTTCCGCTGATGTTGTCCATGAGGGCTACTTTTAGGCTTGGAGGAGGCGGTCGGTCTGGCCTGCCCTAGTTACTTGGGTTTCTCGCCACAGACTCCGGTGTGGGGGAACCCCAAGCTGCCACACTTTTTTTTTCCTTTTCAGAACGATGGTGTGGGTGGTTAAAGGCATTAAGCTTCTTAAGGACATAACTAGGGATGGGAACTCTCCTCACTTTTGATCAGCTTAAGGTTACATGACCTTCCAAATTCATACTTTTTCAGGTTCTTACAGCTCAGACATGCTTTTCAGGCGCAATTCGGGAAAGGATGGTTGAGTCGATTCCGTCTGCCTTGGAGGGTTTACTCCTGGTAGATGATCTCCCTAAAACCTTGTCGGTCACATATAAGGAATTGTTCAAAAGAGCCCTGTGGCACTGACGAAGTGTAGAGAGCGATGGGAGAGGGAGGTCCCTGGTTTGGACAGTGAGGATTGGGACGACATGTGGGACCATTCTTTTCAGCACCTGGTGTCTGCTAGGGATAGACTAATACACTTAAAATTTTTACACAGGATTTATTTTACCCCTGCAAGACTTTCGGTCCTGTATCCATCTGCCACCTCTGAATGTTGGAGATGTTCCTTTTCACCAGCTGATGCGAAACATGTATTTTGAGAATGTCAGCAGATACAGACTTTTTTTTTGGGGGGGGGGGTGGCTTCATGCATAGACATGATCCGCATATGTGCCCATTCCCTTGTCTGTACAGGTGTGGCCTTCTGAGTCTGGTGGAGGGGGTAGTCCCCTCCAGGGCTCTTAGGACCCTGTTGAATATTTTGTTCTTTCATGGAAGGAAGGCCATATTACTTAATGGAGGTTTTAATGTGTTCGGTAAGAATAGGTAGAAGTTTTCTGTTAGATAGTCTGTCTAATTGGTCGACCATGTTGGTCGCAGAGGGGCCGGTGTTTTCCCCATGGCACCGTCTTTTCAATGTTTGTATGTCTGTCTCAAAATCTTTAATAAAGAAAAAAAAAAAACTTGTGTTGCAGACACACAGTCACACAAATGTTGTTGATAATTCCAAACATCAAGAATGAGTGATGTACAACACGTATGACGAGCCGAGAAAAATGAAGTTCAATAGCCAGTGCTGCTCTTCTGCTTGATTCTGAGCATGTGTGGAATTTTGTGCCTCAGAATTGTGTACACACGGTTTTGTTGTCAGAAATTTTGAGAACCAGCTCTCAAACCTTTGTTGTCGGAAATTCCGACAACAAATGTCCGATGAGGAGCATACACACGGTCAGATTTTCTGACAACAAGCTCACATCGTACATTTGTTGTCAGAAATTCCAACGTGTGTACGCGGCATTACTATTTTTTATCTGTCAAGTTCATGTTGTAAGCCAGGTTTCTATTCATTATTGGGAACAGGACATTTGTGTTTATTTTCATACATTATCACATGGGCAGACTAGTTTTTTCACTATGCTGTTTAACTTGAGTTTTAGGGTTGTGCAAATAGTGGGGACATGTAGATCCTGTTATGATGTCATCCATTCATAAGGTCAAACACGAGGCACCTTAACAGACAGTGTTTTTGAATATGAAAAAAAAAAACACCAATAGATAACAGAATTTTTTTTTATTTATTATCATAATGAAAAACACAAATAAGTGTATTCAACTTTATTAAAATAAATAATTTCTTTATTCAGTACAAACAATCCTGTATAGTATACAACTCTGGTGAACTCCATGCCCAAGGGGATTAAGGCAGTGCTGGAAATAATGGTGGCCACACCAATATTGACCCTTAAGAGCCCTTAGGACATTTTCATTTAGGGTGTAAGTAAATAAAGCACCATGTATATGAATATCAACTTGGGGGGAGAGAGAGAAAAGGGGGGGAGAAGAGGAGGGGAGGGAGGAGGGAGAGAGGGGGGAGGGGGAGGGGGGGGGAGAGGGGGGGAGGGGGGGGGGGGGGGGAGAGGGGGGGGGAGGGGGGCGGGGGGGGGGAGAGAGGGGAGAGAGAGGGGGGGAGAGCGGGAGGAGGAGG
>JAJQKJ010002229.1:0-176911 GCA_029574335.1 Rana kukunoris
TCCTTCCTTCCTTCCTTCCTTCCCCTCCCTTCCTTTCCTTCCTTCCACCTCCCCTCCCTTCCTCCTTCCCCTTCCTTCCTTCCTTCACCTCCCTTCCTTTCCCCTCCCTTCCCTTCCTTCCTTCCTTCCCCTCCCTTCCCTTTTCCCCCCCTTCCTTCCTTTCCTTCCCTCCTTCCCCCTTCCCTCCCTCCCTTCCTTCCTTCCCCTCCCTTCCTCCCCTCCCTTCCTTCCTTCCCCCTACCCTTTCCTTCTTCCTTCCCCTCCCTTCCTTCCTTCCTTCCTTCCTTCCCCTCCCTTCTTCCCCTTCCTTCCTCCTTCCCTTCCTTCCTTCCCCTCCCTTCCCTCCCTTCCCTTCCTTCCTTCCCCCCCCTTCCTTCTTTTTTTCCTTCCTTCCTTCCTTCCCCTCCCCTTCCTCCCTTCCTTCCTTCCCCTCCCTTGTTCCTTCCTTCCTTCCTTCCCACTGTTGCCCCTCCTACCCAGATTGAAATTTACTGTCACGACACCCGAAATTTACTGGCGCAGCCACGTTTTTACTGACATTTCACATAAGTTACTAAATTACATTTTTAGGTGCAAATTTCAGTATTTAGGTCACAAATAAGTACGCTGGGAAAATAGCAATGTGATGTAAGGTAGATGTTAAGGTAAAAAAACATATTTTTGTTATTTTCGATATAATAAGGGCAAATTATTTAGTCACATCTCCCCCTGCCTCCATCCCCCTCTACCACCATCTCCCCCTCCCTCCATCCCCCTCTACCACCATCTCCCCCCTGCCTTCCATCCCCTTTACCCACCATCTCCCCTGCCTCCATCCCCCTCTACCACCATCCTCTCCCCTGCCTCCATCCCCCTCTACCACCATCTCCCCCTGCCTCCATCCCCCTCCTACCACCATCTCCCCCTGCCTCCATCCCCCTTTACCACCATCTCCCCCCTGCCTTCCATCCCCCTCTACCACCATCTCCCCCTGCCTCCATCCCCCCTCTACCACCTCTCCCCCTGCCTCCATCCCCCTCTACCCACCATCTCCCCCTGCCTCCATCCCCCTTTACCCACCATCTCCCCTGCCTCCATCCCCCTTTACCACCATCTCCCCCTGCCTCCATCCCCCTCTACCACCATCTCCCCCTGCCTCATCCCCCTCTACCACCATCTCCCCCTGCCTCCATCCCCCCTTTACCACCATCTCCCCCTGCCTCCATCCCCTCCTACCACCCATCTCCCCCTGCCTCCATCCCCCTCTACCACCATCTCTCCCTGCCCCCTGCCTCCATCCCCCTTTACCACCATCTCCCCCTGCCTCCATCCCCCTCTACCACCATCTCCCCCTGCCTCCATCTCCCCTCTACCACCATCTCCCCCTGCCCTCCATCCCCCTTTACCACCATCTCCCCCTGCCTCCATCCCCCTTTACCACCATCCCCCCTGCCTCCATCCCCCTCTACCACCATCTCCCCCTGCCTCCATCCCCCTCTACCACCATCTCCCCCTCCCCCCCCCTTTACCACCATCTCCCCCTGCCTCCATCCCCCTTTACCACCATCTCCCCCTGCCTCCATCCCCCTTTACCACCATCTCCCCCTGCCTCCATCCCCCCTTAAACCACCATCTTCCCCTGCCTCCACCCCCTCTACCACCATCTCCCCCTGCCTCCACCCCCTCTACCACCATCTCCCCCTGCCTCCATCCCCCTCTACCACCATCTCCCCCTGCCTCCATCCCCCTCTACCACCATCTCCCCCTCCATCCCCCTCTACCACCATCTCCCCCCTGCCTCCATCCCCCTATGCGGTGGTGCCACCAACCCCCTGCCCTCCAACTCCCCATCTGTCTCCATCCCCACCATCTCCCCCTGCCTCCACTCTACCACCATCTTCCCCTGTCCATCCCCCTCTACCACCATCTCCCCCTGATCCCCCTCTACCACCATCTCCCCCTGCCTCCATCCCCCTCTACCACCATCTCCCCCTGCCACCCTCTACCACCATCTCCCCCTGCCTCCATCCCCCCTTACTACCACCATCTCCCCTGCCTCCATCCCCCTCTACCACCATCTCCCCCTGTCCATCCCCCTCTACCACCATCCATCCCCCTGCCTCCATCCCCCTTTAACATCCCCCCTGCCTCCATCCCCCTCTATCCCCCTGCCTCCACCCCCTCTACTCCTCCATCCCCCTCTACCACCATCTCCCCCTGCCTCCCCCCTCTATCCCCCTCCACCACCATCTCCCCCTGCCTCCATCCCCCCCTCTACCACCATCTCCCCCTGCCTCCATCCCCCTATGCGGTGCCACCAACAACTCCTGTCTCCATCCCCACCATCTGTGAGGCCACCATCCCCCTCTGCGGTGCCTCCAAACACCCCCTGCCTCCAATCACCTCCTTCCTCCATCCCCCTCTACCACCATCACCCCCTGCCTCCATCCCCCTCTGCGGTGCCACCGCAGGCACCATCACCCCCTTCCTCCAATCTCCATGCGCAGTTCCAAGCCGAACCGATCTCGGCTATTTTTACTGGCACATTCCCGCAACCACAGACATTTACAAACAAGAGAAAAAAGTGCCAGTTTTTACAGACTGTCCATTGAAATACGGACGATTGGCAACACTGCTTCCTTCCTTCCCCCTCCTCCCTTCTTTCCTTCCTCCCCCTTCCTTCCTTCTTCCTTTCTCTTCCTACCTTTCTTTCCCTCCCTTGCTCCATTTTTCTTTCTTCCCTCCTTCCTTCCCTGCCTCCCTTCTCCCTTCTTTATTTCTTTCTTCCTCCCTACCTTCCTTTCTCTATGTCTTCCTTCCTCCCTCTCTTTCTCTTCTTCCCTCCCTTCCTTTCTCTCTCTTCCTTCCTTTCTCTTTCTCTCTTACTTCCTTCCTCCCTCCCTTCCTTTCTCTCTCTTCCTTCCTCCCTCCCTTCCTCTCTTTCTTCCTCCCTCCCTTCCTTTCTCTCTCTTCCTTTCTCCCTCCCTTCCTTTCTCTCTCTTCCTTCCTCCCGCTTTTCCTTTCTCTCTCTTCCTTCCTCCCTCCCTTCCTTTCTCTCTCTTCCTTCCTCCTTCCCTCCCTCCCTTTCTCTCTCTTCCGTCCTCCCTCCCTCACTTCCTTACTCTCTCTTCCTTCATCCCTTCCTTTCTCTCTCTCTCTTCCTTCCTCCTTTCCTTTCTCTCTCTCTTTCTCCCTTCCTTTCTCTCTCTTCCTAACTCCCTCCCTTCCTCCCTCTCTCTCTCTTCCTCCCTCCCTCTCTTCCTCACTCCTTTTCTCTCTCTCTCTTCCTCCCTTCCTCTATTTCTCTCTCTCTTCCTCACTCCCTTTCTCTCTCTCTTCCTCCCTCCCTCCATTTGCCTCTCTTCCTCCCTCCCCTTTTCTCTCTCTCTCTTTCTCTTCCTCCCCCTTTCCTCTCTCTCTCTTCCTCCCTACCTTCCTCTCTCTCTCCCTCTCTCTCTCTCTTCCTCCCTCCCTTTCTCTCTCTCTCTCTTCCTCCCTCCCTCCCTTCCTCTCTCTTCCTCCCTCCCTTCCTTTCTCTCTCTTCCTTCCTCCCTCCCTTACTTCCTCTCTCTTCCTTCCTCCCTCCCTTCCTTTCTCTCTCTTCCTTCCTCCCTCCTTTCTCTCTCTTCCTTCCTCCCTCCTTTCCTTCCTCTCTCTTGCTTTCTCCCTTCCTTTCTCTCTCTTCCTTCCTCCCTCCCTCCTTCCATCCCTTTCTCTCTCTTCCTTCCTTCCTCCCTCCATTTCTTTCTCTTCCGCTGTAAGCGGGCGGCGTGAACTTATGTTTGGCTAAATTGTATGTTGTTTTGTTGGTGGATAGGAAATGGGTGGGGGTGGAGGAAGCGCATTTTTTTTTAGCGATGGGGGAGGGGAGAGGATGGGGAGGGAGGGTTTAAGGGATTGTCATTTTAATATGTGATTGTGTATAAATTTTATTGCTTGTGTTTCTGTTTTAAATGTAGCGCCCATGTACTTCCAAGTACGGTGCCAGTAAATTTAAGGGGATGATCGGAGTGTAAGTGACTCTGATCTCAATTCTGCGATCAGTCGTGTGTATGTTTTTCATCGAGGAATTTGTCGAGGAAAAAAGAGAGAGGGCCAGATTCAGCAAGACTTGCGCTGGAGTATTTCGATATGCGCCGCGTAACTGTGAATATGCGCCGTAGTTTCTATGTGGCCGTACCCACCAAACTAGATGCGACAGAAAACGGGCCATTTCCGATCGGCTTAACTTTCCGACGCCAGAGTCTCGTCAGCGCATAATTTCGCTGGGCGCATCAGTCGCGCCTATTGATTTCCCCTGCAAATATGCAAATGAGGGAGATTTCCCGATTCGCGAACGGATTAGCACCATACGCTGGCTACATGCGCCGCGCGTATCTCGTCCGTCCGGCGCAAAGTTATTTCTACAAATAGCTGCTTTATCTTTACTCCAGACGGCCTCAGGTCAGCAGGAGAGCAGCTACAGCAGCAGCGTTACAGACGATAAGAGCTAGCTGAGCACCCCCACTTGCAGGACAACACCTCTGTCCATGCTTGTCTGTCATACAGCCATGGAGGAAGACATCATAGGTCTCCATAGCCGAGATGACGGCTGACAGCTCCTGGCCATTAAAGTTCAGCCTTCTCCTGTGTGTTTGCGGGGAACGGGAGCAGCCATCTCAGAACAAAAGTAACTTCACTGCGGGGAGGGGGAGCAGGATATACTTTAGTGCCGGAATGGCCTCATTTACGGGCGCATTTAAACGCCCAACGGAACGCATTGCGATGACGTTTCCCGTGAAGTGGTGCCGACGGAAGTTGTGAGCATGCGCACAAGGGGGCGAGTGAAGCCTCACTTACTGCGCATGCTCCGTGGATGATGCGCTGAACGTAAGCCTCTGCGCTGGGCTCCGCCCATCATTTACATATGATCACACCCACTTCCACTTGCGTCGGGTTACGCCAGCGCATTTTCGTTACTCCGGCGCAAGTTTACGCACAAGTGCTATGTGAATAACAGTACTTGCGCCGAAAGTGTCGGCGGAGTAACGTAAATGAGAAACGTAACTCCAAAGTAAAGAAGCGCCCATCTACCTGAATCTGGCCCAGAAAGTTCTCTTTTTCCTCGCCGGAAGTCTAAATTGGCTCGTTGGGCTGGTTTTCCACGAGAAACTCGAGCGTGTGTATTCTAAGAAACCCGCGCACTTTCAGTAAAAGTAGCGTTTGTAATGGAAATCGCACATTCGTCACGCTGTAACAGACTGAAAAGTGCGAATCGTCTCTCACCAAACTTTTACTGAACACGCAGTAACATGAGATCAGCAAAAGCAGCCCCAAGGGTTGTGCCAGTGGAACTTCCCCCGCTGTTGTATGTGTTGTCACCGCGTTTGAGAACGAGAATATTTGGTCTTGACAGTGTGTACGCAAAGACAGCTTGTCAAGTTTCTCGACAAGCCTAACAAGGAACTCGTCGAGGAAAACGGTGTGTCTGAAACGTGTGTACGAGGCCTGAGGGGTCTCTGTTTCAGCTTGGCTGTGCTGTGGGCTCTCTCTCCAAGCACGACGGGGACTCAGTGATCGACTGAGTTCTCACTTCTGAAGATCCCAAGCAAGTGTGGCTGTTCGGTGGGGAGTCCAGTTGAGGAGCGCCAATGAGAGGCTGGCGGTCCAACAGTATTGAGACGAACCACCAGGGATCCAGGTAATGGACACTGAGGGATTGACTCCTCTCTCAGTCGGTACCGGGGCGACGTTGAAGGAAGGTTCAGGCCAAACTTTACCAAGGAGGGGTTCCTCCATTTCTACAATCAGAGAAGGCCTGTGGCAGAGGCGATTTCCTGATGTTCATTCGGGAGAGTCTGTGGCAGAGACCTCTTCTCAAGTTCTGAGTGATTCTCTGGCTGCCGGGTCGGTGAGAGAGACCTGTCCGGGTCGGTGAGAGAGACCTGTCCGGGTCGGTGAGAGAGACCTGTCCGGGTACACTACACCCACTCAGGCTGGAATGGTGAGAGAAGCGGAGTGTCCCCGAAGAGACAGAGGACTGTTTCCCTATCCAAGGCCTGAATCTGCTGTTCTCCTTTCAACCTCCATCTGCCCATTTCCCTCACCTGTTACCTGTTGTTACCCCATCATAACCAGCAGCTCCTTCGGGGGTAGTGCTACATAGAAAATACTGAAAGTTACCGAATTGTCGCTTACCGGAATGATGATTGAAGCGCAGTACTAGAAAAAAATCGCTGGTTGGTTCTTGATGGAAGAGAATTGTGCGCTGGAATCTGAAAGGAAAAAATAAAAAAAAATCGCACCATTGCCCACTTCCTATCCAATTCTTATTAAAGAATCAGAAAAAGCCGACCAATAGATGGGGGATGGGCTAAAGAGTGATCGAAATTGTGTGCTTGACTATGAGGGACCGAGGCATTTACTTAGCGGTTCCTATGGGGGAAGGGTCCGGGGCATTTAGTTAGAGGTTCCTATGGGGGAAGGGTCCGTGGCATTTACTTAGTGGTTCCTATGGGGGAAGGGTCCGTGGAATTTACTTAGCGGTTCCTATGGGGGGAGGGTCCGTGGCATTTACTTAGCGGTTCCTATAGGGGGAGGGTCCATGGAATCGACTTAGCGGTTCCTATGGGGGAAGGGTCCATGTCATACTGCTCCCACCATTCCCTCCACACTCCTCTCCTGTACATACTACTCCCACCATCCCCTCCACACTCCTCTCCTGTACATACTACCCCCACCATCCCCTCCACACTCCTCTCCTGTACATACTACTCCCACTATCCCCTCCACACTCCTCTCCTGTACATACTACTCCCACCATCCCCTCCACACTCCTCTCCTGCCTCCACACTCCTCTCCTGTACATACTACTCCCACCATCCCTCCACACTCCTCTCCTGTACATACTACTCCCACCATCCCCTCCACACTCCTCTCCTGTACATACTACCCCCACCATCCCCTCCACACTCCTCTCCTGTACATACTACTCCCACTATCCCCTCCACACTCCTCTCCTGTACATACTACTCCCACCATCGCCTCCACACTCCTCTCCTGTACATACTACTCCCACCATCCCCTCCACACTCCTCTCCTGTACATACTACTCCCACCATCCCCTCCACACTCCTCTCCTGTACATACTACCCCCACCATCCCCTCCACACTCCTCTCCTGTACATACTACTCCCACCATCCCCTCCACACTCCTCTCCTGTACATACTACTCCCACCATCCCCTCCACACTCCTCTCCTGTACATACTACTCCCACCATCCCCTCCACACTCCTCTCCTGTACATACTACTCCCACCATCCCCTCCACACTCCTCTCCTGTACATACTACTCCCACCATCCCCTCCACACTCCTCTCCTGTACATACTACTCCCACCATCCCCTCCACACTCCTCTCCTGTACATACTACTCCCACCATCCCCTCCACACTCCTCTCCTGTACATACTACCCCCACCATCCCCTCCACACTCCTCTCCTGTACATACTACTCCCACCATCCCCTCCACACTCCTCTCCTGTACATACTACTCCCACCATCCCCTCCACACTCCTCTCCTGTACATACTACTCCCACCATCCCCTCCACACTCCTCTCCTGTACATACTACTCCCACCATCCCCTCCACACTCCTCTCCTGTACATACTACTCCACCATCCCCTCCGCACTCCTCTCCTGTACATACTACTCCCACCATCCCCTCCACACTCCTCTCCTGTACATACTACTCCCACCATCCCCTCCCCACTCCTCTCCTGTACATACTACCCCCACCATCCCCTCCACACTCCTCTCCTGTACATACTACTCCCACCATCCCCTCCACACTCCTCTACTGTACATACTACTCCCACCATCCCCTCCGCACTCCTCTCCTGTACATACTACTCCCACCATCCCCTCCACACTCCTCTCCTGTACATACTACTCCCACCATCCCCTCCACACTCCTCTCCTGTACATACTACTCCCACCATCCCCTCCCCACTCCTCTCCTGTACATACTACCCCCACCATCCCCTCCACACTCCTCTCCTGTACATACTACTCCCACCATCCCCTCCACACTCCTCTACTGTACATACTACTCCCACCATCCCCTCCGCACTCCTCTCCTGTACATACTACTCCCACCATCCCCTCCACACTCCTCTCCTGTACATACTACTCCCACCATCCCCTCCGCACTCCTCTCCTATGCATACTACCCCCACCATCCCCTCTGCACGCCTCTCCTGTATATACTACTCCCACCATCCCCTCCACACTCCTCTCCTGTACATACTACTCCCACCATCCCCTCCACACTCCTCTCCTGTACATACTACTCCACCATCCCCTCCACACTCCTCTCCTGTACATACTACTCCCACCATCCCCTCCACACTCCTCTCCTGTACATACTACTCCCACCATCCCCTCCCCACTCCTCTCCTGTACATACTACCCCCACCATCCCCTCCACACTCCTCTCCTGTACATACTACTCCCACCATCCCCTCCACACTCCTCTACTGTACATACTACTCCCACCATCCCCTCCGCACTCCTCTCCTGTACATACTACTCCCACCATCCCCTCCACACTCCTCTCCTGTACATACTACTCCCACCATCCCCTCCGCACTCCTCTCCTATGCATACTACCCCCACCATCCCCTCTGCACGCCTCTCCTGTATATACTACTCCCACCATCCCCTCCACACTCCTCTCCTGTACATACTACTCCCACCATCCCCTCCGCACTCCTCTCCTGTGCATACTACCCCCACCATCCCCTCCGCACGCCTCTCTTATCCATACTACCCCCAGCATCCCCTCCACACTCATCTCCTATGCATACTACCCCCACCATCCCCTCAGCACACCTCTCTTATCCATACTACCCCCACCATCCCCTCCACACTCATCTCCTGTACATACTACTCCCATCATCCCCTCCGCACTCCTCTCCTATGCATACTACCCCCACCATCCCCTCCGCACGCCTCTCTTATCCATACTACCCCCAGCATCCCCTCCGCACTCATCTCCTATGCATACTACCCCCACCATCCCCTCAGCACGCCTCTCTTATCCATACTCCCCCCACCATCCCCTCCGCACTCATCTCCTGTACATACTACTCCCACCATCCCCTCCGCACTCCTCTCCTATGCATACTACCCCCACCATCCCCTCTGCACTCCTCTCTTATACATACTACCCCCTTGCATTGTGCAGAGGTAATGAATTTAATGTACTACTGAGAAAAAAAAATTGCCGTGTGCTGCTAATGTGTTCGGGTTCGGCTTGAAGAAAAGGTGGCAACTCTACTTCAGAAGCCGGCTGTCATACAGTCAGGGCTGTATACATGCCATGGATGTGACGCTGTACTTCACAGCTGCAGCATTTTTACAGCAGGCTGCAGAGTTTGAAAGGCGGCACCACCTGTCACACTTCTCATTGACTTGATGGGGGCGGCTCTGCACCTTGGAGCAATTTAAAATGACTAAAAAAACAGGTGTCAGGGAGGGGCAGTAGCGAGGCAATAATTCTGCCATTGCTGCAAAGCATACAATTGCGACCATGGCATTTTAGCGATTTGTTATTTCCGGGGGGCCTGACAGGTAAGTTGTACGGGGCCCCATGATTTCTTTTTTTTTTTTACTCAATACATTTTTATTGAAGTATAATACAGGGTACAAAGTTAAGGAGTACAAACATAACTTTTCCTTACATTTACTCTGTCGTAACAAGATCAGGATTAATATCAAACACAGCACAAACAACATGTGTGGGATCACAACATAAAGAGTCGATAGTCTTGCTACTAACGTAGTATGACATGGTACTCAAGGGCCAGCTAATGGATATACACTCAACAACGGGGGTGAAAGAGATGGTATCATCCCCCAGGCACCCCATTCGGGTACTTTTCTGTGCCCGTGCAGATGAGTCCCCTCCCCCCTTCTAGAATCTACTCTTACATGCAGGCAAGTTATCAGGGGCCCCATGATTTCTAATAGCAGCCCTGCAAACACCCCGGGTCCAGCCACGACAGCTACATATACCGTCAAAACTACATCCCAACAGAATTTGAACAGAACATGTACGGGGACAGCTGGCTGGTTGGTGAGTGACATGGGTGGCAGGCATGACTGTCCCCCCCCCATGATGCCGACATCACGAGGGGCACATGCACTACTAACATCCTCTTTTCCCTTCCAGGTGATGCAGCATACGTACTTGAGCCCCATCTCATGACTCCATTCCGGAATCCCCAAACCAGAGGAGAGAGAAGATACAATGCTGCACACATATCTACCCGTGCAGTGGTGGAGTGCACATTTGGGCTCCTGAAGTCCCTTTTCGGATGCCTGGATCCATCCATCCATCTGTGCACATCACTCAAAAGAAAAATAAAGCTTGTACTCTGAGCTGCAAAAGTCCAGAAAGTCATCGGCTCCTCAATTGTCGTTGCGCTGGCTCGGGTTGGGGTCGGGGCATCAGGAGGAGGTGCATCCCCTGGCCTGTCACTCCTGGCAGATGTTGCCTGCATTGCCTCCAACGCAACGGCAATGCGTGTTAGTACACTGTTGGTCTCAACCTGCATCCACAGCTGCCTGCCGCAGGTCTGGCACTGGAGGCGCCTGTTCTGCTGACCCTCCGCCGTGATAGCAGCAGTGTTGGCCTGTACGACCACGCCCAGGCTCTTCACCTCCGCAACGATACCTGCTGCTGTGGCCTGCAGCTCCCCAATCGCCATGCTGTCCTGCACATCCGAGCCCTGGCCCCCAGATGGTGAGGGACCCCCTGCTACCATGTGGTGACGCATGGCCTCAAGGGTCTCGGATTGGTCACCCAGGCATGTGACCATGGCAGCGCAGTTTGCGCTCACCTCCTGCAGGCAGTCCGACATGGAGCTGGTATGGGCAGCCTGTTGGCTGAGGCACTGCTGCATAGCGGCTGCAGTGCCCTGCACAGCCACTATGCACGCAGCCTGGGTCTTGGCCGAGGACCTAACAAATGAAGACAGGCTGTCAGCGACACGGTGGAGGTCACATGCTATATCTCCCATGTGCCGTGTCTGGCGTGCCTGCTCCCTCTCCAGCCCTTCTTGTAGGGATCCGGGTACACCCCTGGTCTTCCTCAGAGCCTTCTTAGGAGATGGAGAGGCTTGTGTCCGTCTGGACGGGGTAGCCCTGGATGGGCATGGAGGTCTGAGAGGGACCTGGGAGGATGGAAGCCTCCTCAAGATAGAGGCATTATTCCAGATGGAGATCCATCTGCTCCTCAAGAACTACCTCTAGAGCAGAGGTGTGGGCACTCCCCTCCACCGATCTTACTTGGCTTCCCAGGGGGTCAGGCTCAGGATGATGTTCCCTGGATGGCGTGGGTTCGACACAGCCAGACGATGGCCCAGCTCCCTCCAGCACATCTGTGGATGACAAAAAGCATTCACATGTTGGTGGACCCACACACTTGTCACATGTTCCTCGACAAGCCTAACAAGGAACTCGTCGAGGAAAACGGTGTGTCTGAAACGTGTGTACGAGGCTTGAGGGGTCTCTGTTTCAGCTTGGCTGTGCTGTGGGCTCTCTCTCCAAGCACGACGGGGACTCAGTGATCGACTGAGTTCTCACTTCTGAAGAATCCCAAGCAAGTGTGGCTGTTTGGTGGGGAGTCCAGTTGAGGAGCGCCAATGAGAGGCTGGCGGTCCAACAGTATTGAGACGAACCACCAGGGATCCAGGTAATGGACACTGAGGGATTGACTCCTCTCTCAGTCGGTACCGGGGCGACGTTGAAGGAAGGTTCAGGCCAAACTTTACCAAGGAGGGGTTCCTCCATTTCTACAATCAGAGAAGGCCTGTGGCAGAGGCGATTTCCTGATGTTCATTCGGGAGAGTCTGTGGCAGAGACCTCTTCTCAAGTTCCGAGTGATTCTCTGGCTGCCGGGTCAGTGAGAGAGACCTGTCCGGGTCGGTGAGAGAGACCTGCCGGGTACACTACACCCACTCAGGCTGGAATGGTGAGAGAAGCGGAGTGACCCCGGAGAGACAGAGGACTGTTTCCCTATCCAAGGCCTGAATCTGCTGTTCTCCTTCCAACCTCCATCTGCCCATTTCCCTCACCTGTTACCTGTTGTTACCCCATCATAACCAGCAGCTCCTTCGGGGGTAGTGCTACATAGAAAATACTGAAAGTTACCGAATTGTCGCTTACCGGAATGATGATTGAAGCGCAGTACTAGAAAAAATCGCTGGTTGGTTCTTGATGGAAGAGAATTGTGAGTTAAAAAAAAGGGGTAGATGGGGAAAGGGAAATCGCAAGTTTTAACTATTAGTAGGAACATATATATTTGCTACTACCTCAGACCTATCATCAAATGATGACTATATTGCCGTAACCTATGTATCATTGGTAATAAATGGTGAGAAACAAAAAAGGGGGAAGGGACCAAGGTTAGGGGAAAGGACGGGGAAGGGTAGCGGTCTCAGGGGAGATCAAAGAGAAAAGGGGTTACTATTGGCAATAGTGTAAATGATCTGAAATCATATTTGATACAAAAAAGATTTTTATTATTAATATTAAGGTATCAAGACATAATTAGTACAAAAAGGGGAAGAGGGAGATTAAGTCTTTAAAAAGACATGTAGAACTTCTGAAATTTATTTCTGACCATGAACATTAATTTACAAACAAGACGCACAATTAACAACACAAAGACACAACACTAGTCCGGACCAAAAGAGCTCTGTTATCAATATCACAAGATTATTCTCAACAATGGAGGATTTAATTTTGATGGATTTAATAATATAAATAATAAGAGTGTGATCAGGGAAAACAATGTATCACCTGACTTCCAATCGAATAGTACCGAATTGGTATAGTATCTGGTAACAGAGCTCAATGTGTAAAGAGAGAGATATAGAGAGGTACAGAGGTATTAATTATCCTGCTGCAGCAAGGTGGAGGTTCTTGGCAATTCGGAATCACTTATAACTTGGGTCCATAGTAAGTTGTTGGGCCCATATACAAGTAATAATTGATTTCTATATAGTCCAAACAATAGAGCAATATAAATACTGAGATATTGTGGAGAGATGCCTAATTATTAGAACCAATCCTCAGGGTTATGTTAAGTTATAACTTAGAGAGATGAGAGCATGATATGAATCAAAAATGTGGAGCAGTGAAATGTCCCGTTATCCTGAGCACACATATAGCCGTTGAAGCACTGGTTGGCAAGATATGTTGGCAACATGCTGTTGATCAACATAAGAATGACACACAATAGTCAACACGGCATCATAAAGTCATACATTGTAAGGTCTCTGTACATTACCAAATGGAGGTTAATGTTGATCCAAGGCTGAATTGTATGTTGCTGCCGATCATTACTTTCTATGGTTGTACAGACCTGTATCCTGTGCATGACATGTTGCTCGGCTGCAATGTAAAGTGCTGATAACGTTGGTGCTCAATCCGGATATCATCCCTCTGTTGTAGGGTGTATGTAGCGGACGTAGTTATCCATGGAATGGAATTCCTTGATCGGGGACTGATTGTGGTTCACGCTCAAACATCTCCGTCCCTTCGTGTATCTCTCTCGTGTACGTTTGATCACGATGTCACGTGACTAGCGTCGGGTGATGACGTCGACGCGTTTCGCCGTACCCAATGGCGTAGCTTCTTCCTGGACGATTGGAAGTCAGGTGATACATTGTTTTCCCTGATCACACTCTTATTATTTATATTATTAAATCCATCTAAATTAAATCCTCCATTGTTGAGAATAATCTTGTGATATTGATAACAGAGCTCTTTTGGTCCGGACTAGTGTTGTGTCTTTGTGTTGTTAATTGTGCGTCTTGTTTGTAAATTAATGTTCATGGTCAGAAATAAATTTCAGAAGTTCTACATGTCTTTTTAAAGACTTAATCTCCCTCTTCCCCTTTTTGTACTAATTATGTCTTGATACCTTAATATTAATAATAAAAATCTTTTTTGTATCAAATATGATTTCAGATCATTTACACTATTGCCAATAGTAACCCCTTTTCTCTTTGATCTCCCCTGAGACCGCTACCCTTCCCCGTCCTTTCCCCTAACCTTGGTCCCTTCCCCCTTTTTTGTTTCTCACCATTTATTACGGAAGAGAATTGTGCGCTGGAATCTGAAAGGAAAAAATAAAAAAAAATCCCATCATTGCCCACTTCCTATCCAATTCTTATTAAAGAATCAGAAAAAGCTGACCAATAGATGGGGGATGGGCTAAAGAGTGATCAAAATTGTGTGCTTGACTATGAGGGACCGAGGCATTTACTTAGCGGTTCCTATGGGGGAAGGGTCCGGGGCATTTAGTTAGAGGTTCCTATGGGGGAAGGGTCCGTGGCATTTACTTAGTGGTTCCTATGGGGGGATGGGGGGAGGGTCCGTGGCATTTACTTAGCGGTTCCTATGGGGGAAGGGTCCGGGGCATTTAGTTTGCGGTTCCTATAGGGGGAGGGTCCGTGGCATTTAGTTAGTGGTTCCTATGGGGGGATGGGGGAAGGGTCTGTGGAATTTACTTAGCGGTTCCTATGGGGGGAGGGTCCGTGGCATTTACTTAGCAGTTCCTATGGGGGAAGGGTCCGTGGCATTTACTTAGTGGTTCCAATGGGGGAAGGGTCCGTGGCATTTACTTAGCGGTTCCTATGGGGGAAGGGTCCATGGCATACTGCTCCCACCATTCCCTCCACACTCCTCTCCTGTACATACTGCTCCCACCATTCCCTCCACACTCATCTCCTGTACATACTACTCCCACCATCCCCTCCACACTCCTCTCCTGTACATACTACTCCCACTATCCCCTCCACACTCCTCTCCTGTACATACTACTCCCACCATCCCCTCCACACTCCTCTCCTGTACATACTACTCCCACCATCCCCTCCACACTCCTCTCCTGTACATACTACCCCCACCATCCCCTCCACACTCCTCTCCTGTACGTACTACTCCCACCATCCCCTCCACACTCCTCTCCTGTACATACTACTCCCACTATCCCCTCCACACTCCTCTCCTGTACATACTACTCCCACCATCCCCTCCACACTCCTCTCCTGTACATACTACTCCCACCATCCCCTCCACACTCCTCTCCTGTACATACTACCCCCACCATCCCCTCCACACTCCTCTCCTTTACATACTACTCCCACCATCCCCTCCACACTCCTCTCCTGTACATACTACTCCCATAATCCCCTCCACACTCCTCTTCTGTACATAATACTCCCACCATCCCCTCCACACTCCTCTCCTGTACATACTACCCCCACCATCCCCTCCACACTCCTCTCCTGTACATACTACTCCCACCATCCCCTCCACACTCCTCTAGCGTGACCAGCGGCATCAAGTCACCCGCCAGTTGAGGATGCAGGCCCATACTAACCTCTATCTGAGCCGGATTGCAGTGGCCTTGGAGGGCATGCAGCCAACAGCTGCCCGGAGTGGCCCACCCGGGGATCAGCCTCCTCAAGATGCCCCCACACCCCCACCACCACCCACTCCCTCCAGGCAGCTGAGGAGCCCGAGAGTGCCCCCAAGGAGGAGCCCCCGTCATCCCAGATGAGGGTTTTTTTTTTATTTGGTTTATATTTTTTGTTTTTTTATTACTCAGGTTATGAGTTTTTTGTTTTTTTATTACTCAGGTTATGAGTTTATATTTTATTTTCTTGCTCAGGTTATGAGATTTTTTATTTCTTTTGAACTGCACACGGTCAGGAGTGCAGGGGACAGTGTGAATGGTGTGTGAATGTGAGGGGGTGGCACTACTGACAGTAAGGGGTGTCACCCTCGGCCGTGGTGGTGAAGTTAACCCCACGGCTGTATGAATGACGTGTGAAAGGTGTATGAATGGACAGTGACATCATTGGGGCCTTGACGCTGGCATTGCTGCTCCTACATGCTGGACTTGGGCTAATCCAATGTGATGTGGATGTGGTGTGTGTGATCTAGGGACATCAGTGGTGTACACGCGTGCACTGTCTGTGTGATTAATGTTTTGGTTTAGTGTCCAAAGATGCCTACGGCGAGGACCCTCCTGACTGCTCTTCCATCAGCAGACTGGGTGTCCTCTGGCAGGTGGGGACTGTGTGGGTCGGGGGTCAGGTCATCACGTATGTCAATCTGCAGGCCTTTTCTCATAGCAAAGTTGTGCAGAATGCAACATGCACCGATGATCTGACACACGAAGGTAGGGGAATACAATAGGGCCCCCCCAGACTTATCCAGGCAGCGGAAACGGGACTTCAGGAGCCCGAATGTTTGCTCCACCACTGCACGGGTTTTGATGTGTGCTTCATTGTATCTTCTCTCTCCTCTGGTTTGGGGGTTGCGGAAAGGAGTCATTAGATGGGGTCCCAGTGCATATGCAGAGTCACCTGTAAGGGAAAAGACAGGAGGATGTTAGTCATGCATGTGCCACTTGTGATGTGCATCACGGGAGGGGATAGTCATGCCTGACTCCCATGTCACTCACCAACCAGCCAGCTGTCCCCATACATGTTCTGGTTAAATTCTGCTGGGATGGGGCTCTGATTGTATATGAAGCTGTCATGGCTGGACCCGGGGTGTTTGGCACGGACGTGCCATATGAGGCGTTGGGCATCGGCTATCACCTGTACGTTGATGGAATGCCAATGCTTCCGATTGCGGTATATGTGCTCTGTGGCACTGGGAGGCTGTAGTGCCACATGTGTGCAAACAATGGCCCCCACAGTGCGTGGGAATCTGGCAATGTTGTAGAAATCTGTCATTGCCTTCTGCCGCAGCTCCTCAGTGGTGGGTCTGATGAACTGGTTGGACATGCGTCTGAGAATTGCAGGGACAACCTGGTGCACACATCTGCTCATGGAGGATTGTGACATCCCAGCCACCACTCCACTTGTACGCTGGAATGATCCACTGGCAAGGAAATGAAGTGTTGCCAGGACCTTCACCAGTGGCTGCACTGCTTGTGAGGGGTGTGTCTTGCTGGTGATGTCATCCTGCAGGGTTGTGGTTAGTTCAAGTATTGCATCAGGGCTGAATCTGAAGAGGCGATACACCTCCTCATCCCCCATGCCAAAGAGGTTCATGCGCATGCGGTATATCCTCTCACGTGCCCACCTCCTTCGTTCCGGGGGACCCATCAGTAGTTCTAGGACCACGATTGACCCTGGCATGTTGGCACACAGAGGTGTTGTCCTGCAAGTGTGGTTGTTCAGCTTGCTAGTTTCGTCGCTAACGCTGCTGTAGCTGCTCTCCTGCTGACCTGAGGCCGTCTGGAGTAAAGATAAAGCAGCCTTTTGTAGAAATAACTTTGCGCCGGACGGACGAGATACGCGCGGCGCATGTAGCCAGCGTATGGTGCTAATCCGTTCGTGAATTGGGAAAAATCCCTCATTTGCATATTTGCAGGGGAAATCAATAGGCGCGACTGATGCGCCGAGCGAAATTAAGCGCTGACGATACTCTGGCGTCGGAACGTTCCGCCGGTCGCAAATGACCCGTTATTGGGCGCATCTAGTTTGGTGGGTACGGGCACATAGAAACGACGGCGTATCATCACAGTTACGCGGCGCATATCGAATTACTTCAGCGCAACTCTACCTGAATCTGGCCCTATGTGAGCATCTTCTATAGAGAGAAGCCGAATGAACACAGTGTGAGCATCTTCTATGGAGAGAAGCCGAATGAACACAGTGTGAGCATCTTCTATGGAGAGAAGCCGAATGAACACAGTGTGAGCATCTTCTATAGAGAGAAGTGAATGAACACAGTGTGAGCATCTTCTATAGAGAGAAGTGAATGAACACAGTGTGAGCATCTTCTATAGAGAGAAGTGAATGAACACAGTGTGAGCATCTTCTATAGAGAGAAGTGAATGAACACAGTGTGAGCGTCTTCTATGAAGAGAAGCGAGTCCCCGCTGCGTGTAATCTCGCCTTCACTGCGCTCTCGCAATGTACAAACGTCTGTGAGATGTTTTCTTCCTTCTGAGAATTTACGGCTCTTTTCTCGTACTTTGGTAAGAAGATGTCATTCCTGCAGAGACGCGACAATCCGTCCATATTAGAGAAGACCCCTGAGAGGCGCGGACAGACGAATCACGCGCTGTGCTGGGAGACAGAACTTCTGTTCTCTTTGGTTTTGTCCCAAAATTCGACTTTAATTTGATTTGTAAGATTTCGGGATCCTGGAATGTGCCGGAAATCTGTAAATGAATGGAAAGTTTGTCGCGTGTTGGAAGTGACCTCATCACTAGAGGCTCCCATGTCATTCCTTATGAAGATAACAAGCCAATCAGAAACCTTCTAGCGTGCCTATTGGCTGCTCAGTGTGGTTGTCGGAGAATGAAATCTTCTCATAGAGTCCCGGACATCGGGGGAGGGGTCACACCGCTAGGACTTGTTATGCTCAGTGAACAATAAAGTTTATTTTGGAATAAAAATAAAAATCCACCTGTGGTGCGGTCCCGACCAACCACACGATCGGCAGATAGTAATCAATGTACACCACATCTCACCAATGTTCTGTACACACGATCGGATTTTCCCACCGCAAAAGTCCGATGTGAGCATTTTGTCAGAAATTCCAACCGTGTGTCGGCTCCATTGGACTTTTTCTGGCGGAATTTCCACCAGCAAAAGATTGAGAACAGGTTCTCAATTTTTCAGATGGGAAAAATTCCAATCGGAATTTCTGATTGGAAATTCTGATCGTCTGTAGCAATTCCAACGCGCAGAATTCCGACGCATGCTCGGAAACAATTGGACGCATGCTTGGAAGCATTAAACTTCATTTTCTCGTTTTGTCGTAGTGTTGTACATCACCGCGTTCTTGACGGTTGAAAGTTGAGAGAACTTTTGTGTGACCGCGTGTCTGCAAGACGAGCGCAATTCCTTCATCCAAGGTTTTTCCGTCAGAAAATCTGATGGTGTGTACGCGGCATTAGTGATAAACTTTCCAATACAACAGTACTAGACATGGTACAATCAGGCGGCGTACACACGGCCGAGGTTCTCGCTGAAAACCAGCGAGAACCTCGCTGGAATGCACATTCCAGCGAGGACCTCGGCCGTGTGTACGGTCTCGGCGAGCTTCCCGTCGGGAAGCCCGTCGAGCAGAAATAGAGAGCACGCTCTCTATTTCCTCGACGGCCCGCCTGGAAGAATGGCTGGTTGCCATTCCCGACGGGTGGGTCGCCGATTTCGACGGCCGGCAGGGAACCTCGACGGGCGGAACGATGTGTTCTGCCCGTCGAGATTCCCTGCCGTGTGTACGCCGCCTCACAATGATAATGGAGTCATTCTACCAATTGTTAGAATATATACGGTCAGAGACTAGGTCCCAGGGGGCGGAGCCCGCTACATATACCCAGGGGGCCACAATTTTTCAAACTTGCCTCTTTTGCCCCCTATGTTGATAAATAAGCTTCCCAAGTCGGATGGTCTCAACTATTTGGGTAATCCAGTCTCGCACCGTGACAGGTTCTGTGGATTTCCAGTGTCTAATGCCGCGTACACACGACCGTTTTTCGCGATGTGAAAAATGTTTTTTTTTTTTTATGTCATTAAAGTAGAAGTTCACCCAAAAATTTTTTTCTAAAAATACCTTGAGCCGACCAGTTAGACTGCGGGGAGGCTGTTTTTTTGTTCCGTACATACTGTGTTAGCGGTGTTTCATCCCTCGGCTTCCGGGTACGATTCTTGCGTGGCTGGGCATTCCTAGTTGATTGACGTTCCTCCGACCGATCTATATGGCGCCTGTGCAATGACGTTCGGCTTCTTTCGGAAAGTCGTGACACGCAGTATGCGCCGGTCGGAGGAACGTCAATCAACTAGGAACGCCCAGCCACGCAAGAATCGTACCCGGAAGCCGAGGGATGAAACACCGCTAACACGGTATGTACGGAGAAAAAACAGCCTCCTCGCAGTCTAACCGGTCGGCTCAAGGTTCTTTTAGAAAAAAATTGTGGGTGAACTTCCACTTTAAAAACGACCGTGTGTGCGCTCCAGAGCATTTTTCGCAATGTTAAAAATGGGCATTAAAAATGTAGAACATGCTCGTTTTGGTTTTTAACGTCGTAAAAAATGGTCGTTTGTAGGCTGTAACGACGTGAAAATAACGCACATGCTCAGAAGCAAGTTATAAGACGGGAGCGCTCGTTCTGGTAAAACGAGTGTTTGTAATGGAGATCGCACATTCATCAAAGACTGAAAAGCGCGAATCGTCTCTCATCAAACCTTTACTAACACAAAATCAGAAAAAGTGCCCCCAAATGGAACTTCCCCTTTATAGTGCCGCCGTACGTGTTGTGCGTCACGATTGTGTGTAGGCAAAGCCGGCTTAAAGCGGAGCTCCACCCGCATTTTTTTTTTCAAAGTCGGCAGCTATTAACAGTGTAGCTGCTGACTTTGAATAAGGACACTTACCTGTCCTAGGCGCCCGCGCTGAAGGCCCCCGCCGATGCCGATCCTCGATCCCGGCACCGCCATCCACAGTCAGGGAAACAGGCAGTGAAGCCGTGCGGCTTCACTGCCCGTTTCCTACTGCGCATGTTCGAGCGACGCGGCGCTTTGTGAATGGTCCGGCTGCTTTCTGGGATACACACAGTTCCCAGAATGCAGCGCGGCCCATTCACAAGAAGACACCCAGAAGAGGAGGAGGAAGAAAACAGCACCGCGGATCGTGAGGGCAGATTCGGGACTTCCGCATAGCAACAGCCTATTTAGGGTGAGTATTTTTTTTTTTTTTTCCATTTCATTTTTATTTATTTTTTTCAGATTTTTAAAAAAAAACTATATATCAGGGTGGAGCTCCGCTTTAACAATAATCGGGTTGAAAAAAACATCGTTTTTTCTAGACCATTAAAAATGGTGGTGTGTACGCGGCATTAGGCCTCATACACACGACCGGCAGATTCCTCGGCAGAATCCAGCAAGAACCATGTTGGGAGCCGTGTTTTGCCGAGGAAACCGCTCGTGTGTACAGTTTTCATCGAGGAAACTGTCGAGGAACTCGTCGAGCCAATAAGAGAGCAGGTTCTCTATTTTCTCGATGGGAGTCGAATTTGGCTCGTCGAGTTTCTCATCAGGCTGGTTTCTGGTAAGAAACTCGAGGGTGTGTATGGTAAGAAACCCGCACATGCTCAGATAAAAGGAGGAGACGGGAGTAAAAGTAGCATTTGTAATGGAGATAACACATTTTTCACGCTGTAACAGACTGAAAAGTGCAAATCGTCTCTCACCAAACTTTTACTTTACACGCAAACACATGAGATTAGCAACAGCAGCCCCAAGAGTTGTGCCAGTGGAATGGAACTTCCCCTGCCGTCCTATGTGGTGAAGTCACCGCGTTTGAGATTTGGTTTTTAACGTGTGTACGCAAGCCTAACAAGGAACTCGACAAGGAAAACAACGTGTTTCGACCAACGAGTTCCTCAGTCGTCTGTACGGGGCCTAAGAATCATTTTTTCAAATATGTAATTTTATTAAGCCCATCATGGGCTAAGAGAATCAATACAAGCATATACAGGGGAAACATTCAAAATGCAATAAGCAGGAGGGGGAATAGGGATGGGGAGAGACATCATCAACAGAACCACAAGGAGGGGGGGGGGTAGAGGTCCTGCGTAATCACAAGAAAGAAACGTATTGCATACCAAATCAACAAACATCACATAACGTGTCCCCACCGGGCCGCAGAAACCCGCTAAGAATGAGACCCCTAAACACCAACAACTGAGGTCCCCAAGCCCTGGCCACCCCCTACCCGAAAACAGGGTGGGGGCAGGACGAGAGGGGGGGCCATTACAATGATTTTACGGGCCTGAAAGAGAGCCCTAAAAATAGATTGTCTAGGAATGTCTTCTATTGGAAAATTGTCTAGAACACAGAGGAAGCAATTTTTAGAGGCCACTTGGAATCTCTACCTGGAAGACCCTATTAAAAGTGTCAATAATCTTCTTCCAATATAAGGGTAGCTTTGGATATCTCCATGTATGAAATCCCCATGATCCCTACAGCATCTAGAACAGGCGGAATCCGGTCTCACCCCAACGCCGGCCACTACTTCTAGATGGGTTTGTATTACTGGGATGTGTCTTTAAGAAAACCAAAGTTATTTATCCGTCGTATGCTATGGAATATTCCCGGATGCTTGACCCTCATGCCTAGAGTCATCCATGTCCTCCTGTCCAGGGAGGTTGGTTTCCTGCTAAAAAACCTTCTGCTACTTGGGGGCTAACTGAACCCAGGACCTCATCGCCACCGCCTGCATCCACCAACTGGAAGAACTCGGTTTGCAGCAACTGATAGAAGCTCCTAAGCATGGGTCAGGGCACACGCTCAACCTCATCTTCAAACAAAATCAACACACTGGATAACATGCCTGTACCATGGCCGGACCACCACGCGATCAATTTCAAAATCACCACCAACATTATTTTACTAAAACCGGATAACTCAATAACAACACATTGGACAAGATCTCAGAAGAAAATTCACTCCGATCTCTTCAAAACCACAACATCGGAGAAATTAGGAATGCCAAATTAAACCCCTTCAGCGGAACAAATGCTCAATTTCTTAAACAAAGCACTATGACAAACAGCAGATGCAGTCGCCCCGAAACGCAGAGTACTCATCCGCAAAAACAACTCCGGCTGGTTTAATCACACGCTTGCATTACTGAAGCAAGAACGAAGAAGAGCTGAAGGAGCCTGGAGAAGGAAAACCACACAAATTACAAAGCACTCACCAAGAAATACCACAAAGCAATCTTCAATGTAACAAGAGATCACTTTTCAAACACCATCTCAAAAGCCCTAAACCGACCCCCGGGAACTGTTCAAATGAGTCGCTCAGACTATGAACCCAGCCTCAAAAAGAGTGCTAATATGGCCCTTCCTTTAGTATTTTAGCACAGCTCAGCGCTCAGAATTGCACTATTGAGATCAATTTGCAACAGATCTTCAGATAAACAAATTGCAGCAGCTACTTAAAAATGACAATATTCCAAATAAAGCAGTGAAACAAAAACTTTTCTAAAACATGAAAGTCCCAGAAGTCTCAATGTAAACTGCAGCAGCGCTACTTCCGAACCAACGTCCGGAATACTTCTATATATCAGTCACATATATAGGAAATCAGATGATAGTGCAGGTTGATGCAATACACAGACAAAGTCCTTCAATCAGTGCTCCTTTCACCAAGGGGGGGTGTTCACCACGTGGGGGGTATTAACTCCCCTTTTGGGGATACACTCACCACAAGTCAGGAAATTCCGAGCATGGATTATCTATCCGTGTATGTCCTGGGAATTGCACTTTCCACCAGCCAGTCAGTATTGGGAATTCATTCAAACCGTGAGCCCATATAATGGAAAAAACGTATATAGTGTAATAAGGTTTAAACAAAGTTTATTAAGCCCCAAACCAACCCTTTGAAAATTGTGCGTACCACAAAATAATAATAACAAGCATATAGTGTTAGTACTGTGCCTGTATGCCTTTCCTGGAAGGACAGTGCGGAGGTTGTTGCTTCACCTCTCTCCTGTTCCTGCTCCCGGGGGCGTACAGTCTGTTAGGTCAATGGATAAGCGTCACGCTCTGACGCGTTTCGTCATTGGTTGACTTCTTCTGAGGGCGTGACTAAGCTTATCCGCCACATTAACTCGGATACATGCTTATTATATGCTTTATGTGTTGAAGTAGATATATATGACATATATGACATATGCCGAATTATTATTATTTTTCTGCATTTATGAATAAGAGTGACACTCCCAAATACATTGGCATTTATCCGATTTAATGTGGCGGATGTGCTGCTATTTTGAGCGTGCACCACTGTGTTAATATCAGACTAAGCCGTCATTCGTTTTGAATAGGACAATGACCCTATCAGCTGACCTGAATGGTGTATCATGGTTACCTATCCCTGAAACTGGGATTGGGTACTATTATCACGTGGGCGTGGTTAGGCGCGCACACGTGATCACCACTCGCCAATGAGAGTACATCCTGCGTCCCATAGAAGTCAGCTTGCGTGTCACGGCTGGGCTTCACTTGGAACGCGGAAGTACTCTGTCCTGAGATGGGTACGGGTCCGGTCAACCTCTACAGCGCATGTGTGGCTTGGAACGCATTATGCGTTTTACGCCCGCATCAAAACCGGAACTCTTTGTGGTGCGCAGGTCCGGAAAGTTGCGCTCACGTGACCGGATGTGACCAATGAGCGCATTACATGCGCTCCACGAGGGACGTTATATAACTGGTCAAGGATAAGCTTAGTCACGCCCTCAGAAGAAGTCAACCAATGACGAAACGCGTCAGTGCGTGACGCTTATCCATTGACCTAACAGACTGTACGCCCCCGGGAGCAGGAACAGGAGAGAGGTGAAGCAACAACCACCGCACTGTCCTTCCAGGAAAGGCATACAGGCACAGAACTAACACTATATGCTTGTTATTATTATTTTGTGGTACGCACAATTTTTAAAGGGTTGGTTTGGGGCTTCATAAACTTTGTTTAAACCTTATTACACTATATGAGTTTTTTCCATTATATGGGCTCACGGTTTGAATGAATTCCCAATACTGACTGGTGGAAAGTGCAATTCCCAGGACATACACGGATAGATAATCCATGCTCAGAATTTCCTGACTTGTGGTGAGTGTATCCCCAAAAGGGGAGTTAATACCCCCCACGTGGTGAACACCCCCCCCCTTGGTGAAAGGAGCACTGATTGAAGGACTTTGTCTGTGTATTGCATCAACCTGCACTATCATCTGATTTCCTATATATGTGACTGATATATAGAAGTATTCCGGACTTTGTTTCGGAAGTAGCGCTGCTGCAGTTTACATTGAGACTTCTGGGACTTTCATGTTTTAGAAAAGTTTTTGTTTCACTGCTTTATTTGGAATATGAAACCAGCCTGCCTAGAGCCGCCGGCAAACGATACTCAAGAATTCTGCAATGAATTATCGGATTTCTTTATCAACAAAATTAAAAACATTCAGGAAAAAATTCAACAAAAAAAACAACAACCCCAAGTCAGGTAAAGCAAGAAGAGGAAAACAATACAAATATTCCACAATCGGCAAATTTCTCTCTGGTTCCAATCACTGTCGACATCCCCAAAAACATCATCAGAATCCTCTGAGATCCCACATCACGAGATAATATCATTTCCACACAACTCCTAAAAGAATGGACCGATATTCTGGAACTCCCCCCCCCACCATAACACATCTTGTAAATCAATCTTTTACAGAAGGCATTGTTCGGATCTCCCTTAAACAAGGGATAATAAAACCCCTCCTAAAAAAAAAAAAAACCTTGACCCCCAAAGACCCAAACCACCGTAGACCAATCACAAGCCTGAACACCTTCTCTAAAATCATGAAGAAAGCAGTTAAAGTACAGCATCTACAACTCCATCTGGACACCAACAAACTCCTCGACCCACTACAATCAGGCTTCCGCCCCGACCATGGCACAGAAATGGCACTGCCCAGAATATGGGATAATGCCCTCGAAGCAGAAGATGACGGAGAATCATGCCTACTGGTACTACTGGACCTAAGTGCAGCATTCCACACAGTGGATCACAAAACTCTACTCATTCGTCTCCCAGAAGTAGGCAGATCTACCCTGGTTCGCTTCCTTCCTGGGAAATCGGTCCCAAACAGTGAAACTCGGAAGTCTTCACCTCGGAAACGCGCACCATCTCCTGTGGAGTCCCTCAATGATCGCGCCTGTCACCCGTGCTCCTCAACATCTACCTCCACCCACTCCTCAAAATCATCAGTGAGCAAGATTTGTGCTACCCCTCTGTGACGGTAGTAGAAAATATCCCCGTCATCCATTCCCTTCTTCTCTAATAAAAGAAAATCACCCAATATTCCACGAGTAGGAATATCCCTGGAATCGCCGAATAATCCACACATGAGCCAAAGCTTAATGCTGGATGTGACGAGACCCTTGCTCGCCCAGGCCCTGCTCTCCCGGCACTCCTCTGCTTTTATCGGATCAGATTGCAGATTGCAACATCTGATGGTCCAATCATCCAAGATTCCAGGATCCAACCGACAGCTTGGTGCCGATCGGACTCATCAAAAACACACATCAAGCAAGTTGTATGCATGTTCAAACAGGACACTCTTTATTGAAAACACAGCACATTTTTATACAGGATTTGGAACATCTCGCCCCCAACAACCGCTTTCTTATTGGTCCTTTTTAAAGTCCAGGCAGTCTCCCATCAGGTCCTCCTTAACCATGCAAATGAGGACTTGAAAATGACACAGCAGAGATTGGTCAGAAAGGTTTGAATAGAAAGACTGTTATGTATATTGAGACAAAAGCCCCAGGGGGGCAATCAATGTACACAATAGCCAGCCACAGAACAATGGAACCGTCTGGAGAGTTGAGACAGGGCAGAAGACATTTACACCTGATAATCAAAAGGTGTTAGATAGGGTTATCACACAATGGACAATGAGTATCTCTTCTGAGTCTATTGACCTGGTTGGGGTTCAGAATAAAATCTCCTGTAATCTCAAGACATCCTGGAATATGAACTATCCGTAATGTCCCATCTTCTGTAATACATGAATTAGGATTTCACGTAGAAACACTTCAGTATTTCATGGTCCATGACACCCTCCTACGCGGACGACACTCAACTTTACTTTTGGGTCACCAAAAAAAAAAACGACCGATATCACGAATTAGAAAAATGCCCGGCATTGATCGACGAATGGATGACTGAGAGCTCCCTCAAACTTAACGGATCAAAAACAGAACTACTTCTCCTCCACGCAAACCGAAACAGTACAACGAGGACCTCATGGACCCCATCCACCATCCTGGGACAGATCATCACCCCAAGTACCAAGGTCAGAAGCCTTGGGGTAACCTTTGATGCAGAGATGTCGATGGATGCGCAAATAGGAGTAGTAGTTAGCGGATCCCATTACCTTCTCTGCCTACTGTGCAGACTCCTCCCCTTCATCCCGGAAGAGAACACAGCGGTAGTAGTCGGAACAATCATCAATTCTCGACTCGACTACGCAAACTCCCTCTAGTTAGGACTACCGAAATACCAGATGTCACGCCTACAAGTCGTTCAGAGCACGGCAGCCAGACTGGTAACAGGAAAGAATCCCTGGGAATCCATCACCCCGCCCCTGAGGGCCCTTCATTGGCTGACAGTAAAGGATTGGGTCACATTCAAGACCCTCTGCCTCACCCACAAATGCACACAAGGAAAGGCTCCTCAATACTAATGCGAGAAAATAAAACTCTACACCCCCCATCACACCCTCCGATCATCAAACCAAAACCTCCTCCACATCCCCAAATCCAATTACAAATCGAAGGGAATACTGAAGATTTGCAGTCCAAGGACCACGGCTATGGAATGTTCTACCAACGGACATTCGCATGGAAGAAAACCATTGGGCCTTCAGGAAACGTAACACCCACCTCTTCTGAAGGATCAGGAAGATAACGGATGGAATTAGCGCCTGGAGGCGATTTAGTTTGCATGTGTAGCGCTATACAAGTCATTACTCACTCACTCTATAAACATGATATGAAAACACTGACAATACCCATAACAAATAATTTGCCTGGTTTACACTTAAAAAGTCAACACGGCATTACAAATTATAAGCCCCAGATTTTTACAAACTTAGTAAATTTACTGACGGTTGGCAACCCTGGTGGAGGCAGAGAGAGAGACTGACCTAGAGTGGTGTTAACACACATCTAAGCCATACAGTAATCTTCCCAGTGAAGTGCTGGTCAGCACAAGTCTGACCACAGGAGTACAGGCACGTTGTGTGTGAGCCCAGCATCTTGTATCTCTGAAGTAGAATTGAATTGAACTGAATTGAGATGGACAGGCTTCCATGCATGGCATGGAAAGCAGAGAGACTCACAGGATCTCCAGGCATTTTACACAGCAATAGGAAGCAATACAAAGAGAGCAGGATACATTTCCATACCAGTACACGGTAACACAGACATAGGTCGGAAATATAAAATGTTGGGGTAACATACACATTAGTCTTATGATTGGTGAAGAATAGAAGTCAAATAAATAGCTGGGCAATTACAAGTATGAGTAAGGATGCTCCACACTGCAGTTAGCTGTGGCAGAATTGTGGTGGTCCTGGTGAAAGGGATGCTTCAAAATACAATGCTTCTAGAATTCTGGTGGTCCTGGTGAAAGGGATGCTTGGAAATACAATGCTTCTAGAATTGTGGTGGTCCTGGTGAAAGGGATGCTTCAAAATACAATGCTTCTAGAATTCTGGTGGTCCTGGTGAAAGGGATGCTTGGAAATACAATGCTTCTAGAATTGTGGTGGTCCTGGTGAAATAGATGCTTGGAAATACAATGCTTCTAGAATTGTGGTGGTCCTGGTGAAATAGATGCTTGGAAATACAATGCTTCTAGAATTGTAGTGGTCCTGGTGAAAGGGATGCTTGGAAATACAATGCTTCTAGAATTGTGGTGGTCCTGGTGAAAGGGATGCTTCAAAATACAATGCTTCTAGAATTCTGGTGGTCCTGGTGAAAGGGATGCTTGGAAATACAATGCTTCTAGAATTGTGGTGGTCCTGGTGAAATAGATGCTTGGAAATACAATGCTTCTAGAATTGTAGTGGTCCTGGTGAAAGGGATGCTTGGAAATACAATGCTTCTAGAATTGTGGTGGTCCTGGTGAAAGAGATGCTTGGAAATACAATGCTTCTAGAATTGTGGTGGTCCTGGTGAAAGGGATGCTTGGAAATCCAAGGCTTTTGGATATGATTGGCTGTAGTGACTACATTGTAAATGATAGGATATCTTAGATTTATGAACAATGCCTAAATTGAGGGGTCTCCAAACTATTGCCATGCAGTTGTTCAGGAACTACAATTCCCATCATGCCTAGTCATGTCTGTGAATGTCAGAGTTTTACAAAGCCTCATGGGAAGTGTAGTTCCGCCAGAGCTGGAGGGACTTAGTTTGGAGATCCCTGAGCTGGAATAAATGATAGCATGGAGACTCTCTTCCAGTCATTTATGGAAAAAGAAACAGCAAATCCAAAAACATGGGTTACTGTAAATCCTAAATGTTCTTCTAATGAGTGATGGGAAAACATTGGGTTCACCTGATGTTTACCAGACAGCTTGTGAGGAGCAGTTATTACAAGCAAACCATTGGGGACAAAATGGTCCATTGAGGTCAGGCTTCTTAGCGTGGAATAGTGACCACATCTATTGTAGTGAGAAGTTGTATGAGATGTGAGATATTGGGAGCCAGACCACTGTGAACGGCATTTGGCCAGAAAACGTTTCATTTCAGTATCCTTGATAATCCGGAAATGTTATAAACTTCACACTTTGAGCCAAAGTCTTCAGAATAAGCATTTTAGAGCTTTCTAGTAATGACGAGGTTAATGTAGAAATTGGAACCCCAACCTATTGACGGACGGCCTGCTAATGTCTTTAATGGTTGATTTTCCTCTTCTCCTCTAACACAATGTAACACTTGGAAACAACGAGTCACACACTGGACCCAACTCCCAATGATTATGCTTAAGTACCCTGACCTTTGTTCTCCAAGTTCTGAAAGCCGCGTTGGATGCGTTTCTATATTATGGAAAATCAAAACTCGTTAACATTAAGAAAGAGCAGGACTCAAGAGCACTCCGATTAATCTGTACTAATAATAAAAAACATAGCAAAATAAAAATGATGGCGATGGATGAGAGAGTTGAATTCACCGTCTTGGACAGACGAGGAATTTTGGGGTGAGCTTTTCTTACTCGGAAAAAGGTTGGAATAAGAATGGATTTTTAGATGTCTGATTTTCCAGGTCGGCATGTTTTCTTACATATTAGCTGAAGTGTTCTGCTGCGGCTGTTTTGTTCATCTAATTCTGCTTTCCGTTAGAGATCCATAACGTCACACACAAAGATTATATACAAGACGATTTACTATCAAATGGAAATCAGATCCCCATCATAGTAAACGTTTGTGTTTCTCAGCCCCATGGGGTGTTTAGGACATAACAGCAGGGCAGTTCCTATTTCTATTGATAACACCTTTTCAAGGGCTCCGTTTCTAAGTCTGTCCAAGTAAATCATTTCAGTTTGTTGGCTAAAATTGTGTTCATCCACAGCCATGCATCAGCCAGGAGCTTCAGGAGTCTGGACCCAATACAAAGGTCGTATTTAAGGGAAGACCAGTGATAGGAAGCAAGTAGGGATGAGCAAAGCAGGCCAAGCATAGAAAAAAATCCGCTAACCCTAAACAGGTTGAAGTCTCAGAGAGATGGATTTTGTTGTTTTATTTCTGGCCCCTTTCAAAGTTTTTGTTAAAAAGTTCATGGGGAGCTGGTTACTGCCATGGGGGGACATGTACCAATGAAGAAAGAAATACAAATTTCAATCAGAAGGTAGAGGGTTTTTATTGTGGAAGAAGGTCAACTTTAAAAATATACAAATGCTTTGGAGATGACTTAGGCCCACACCTGAATTTACACAGCAAATGGGTGGGGAGTTGTCAGTCACAATAAGTGAGCCCCTCCCCTTTGTTTACACTGTGGGGACCAGGAGTTGTCATTCACAAAAGTGAGCCCCTCCCCTTTGTTTACAAGGGGATGGGTGTCATTCATCATGAGTGATGAGGATCTGCATCATTGGAAATCAGATTGATGATACATTGTGCTACATTTTCATTCATTTTTTTAATAAAGGACTTGTCACAAAGAGGGTGTCTTCTTTTAGTATTTTTGTGAATGAGTAGGAGTTCTATGCACTGATCGCCAGCCCCCCGAATCCCTAATAACCAGCAAGATGCGGTCACATTTAACAATGGTAGTCGGGGGGTCCCACTTCAGCTGGAGTTGTGGTTTGGCTGAATGAATGAATAAATGAAAACTTGCGAACTGAATCGCCTCTGGGCGCTTGTTGTTCCTGTCTCCTTTGATATCAAAAGAGAAAAGTCTTGACCTTTTTCCTAAATGCTAGGTGGTTCTCCTCCAACCGAATGCTGGTTGGTAAAGCGTTCCAAAGTCTGGGACCTTGGATCGCGAATCTCCTTTCTCCTTTTGGACTTGTAGTTGGCTTTCGGAACCTGGAGCAGGTTTTGATAGGTGGATCGCAAAACGCGATTGGGGTTATGAGCTTTTATTTTTTCGCATAAATAAAGGGGGGCATTCCCATGGACACATCTATGCGTAAGACAGAGTGCTTTGAAAGCAATTCTGTCTTTAACTGGCAGCCAGTGAAGGGATCTCAGTGAAGGTGAGATTGATTCCCAGGGTTTTTTCCCAGTCACAAGTCTGGCGGCCGTATTTTGAACGACTTGCAGACGAGCGATTTGGTACTTGGGGAGTCCGAGGTAAAGGGCATGTGCATAGTCCAGTCTGGAGTTTACAATCGCTCCCACCACGACCGCTAAACATCCATTGTCCTCCAAACAAGCAAAACTCAGTATGGATGTTGGAAGGGACCCGGCACTTTGTTTGCATGGGGTTTGTCAAACAGTCTCCTAGGAAATTGGGGGGGTTGGGGGGACCCTATGCCTTATGGGGTTTGTCAAACAGTCTGGTTGGAAATTAGGGGGGCTATGCCTTAGAATCCATACCAGAGCAGACACCATGCCACCCTATTGTTTACAGTCACATCTCAGCAGGGGATACGCCACCCAGTTGTAGGGATGCTGGTAGCCACCTACTTCCTAACAATCGGGATCCGTATGCGAGAGGCTGCCACATATAATGGTGGGAGTATTACTGCTTATGATTGTTTTCACTTTAGCCCAGCAAAATACCCGTTTAGTTTGGCCAATTGCCGAACCTCTAGGACCCCTTTCACACGGGAGCATAGATCAAGTTATCTGCCGCAGCTAAACTCAGACAATGCTTTCCAATGTCTACATTCACACACTGTGTTTAGCAATGGTTTCATCACATGGGGTTTGGTGCAGATTGGAAAAAATCGATTTGGCTGCGTCCAGGAACAATATAATAGGTGTACTATGTCACCTGCAGATAGCAGCGGCAACAAGGAAAGAAAAACAACAGCAAGCAATAAAACAGTGGAACAGAAATGGCAAGTGTAACGGTCAGGGTTTAACACCATTCACGATCTTCTATTCCACCAACCCAAGACAGCTTATCCGACACTCCACAATCCAGCAGACACGACCCATTCCATTCCCCAGAATAACGTGACACAAGCTCTGTTCTCTGGTTCCAAAATGAATGAATACTTTTAATGGTAAAATTCAAGCTTTATACAGTAGAAACTAAGTGAACAATGAATCAACCCCACCCACAACATTACACAATGAACTCAATACGCATTTTAAATCAGACTTTCTGGCACCGAATCTACAGGAGTTAATTACTACAGCTGGCAAGTCACATTCCACATCTATTATCAATAGAATTCACACAAAACAGTATTAGCATCACATAATGAGTTCCCCTCAATCCACATCTTAGACAGACGTTCTGACTCCGCGATAAACTATTCACCTGCTACATAATACACAGTCCTTTGTAGACGTAATTGGCAGGCTAATCCACTACAGCTGAAAAGTTAGACATCTGACCTTTCAGACTGCCAGCCCCTAACACATCTATCATCAATAGACTTTCACACAATACAGTGTCATTAGCATACACAATGAAATATCTTAGGAGCAGACTTAATTAGCACAATAGACAATAGGATGCAATCACAGCAAGCCCCATCACTACAGCCAGGTAGTTGAAGGGGATTAACATCAATTAACATCTTTCAATTAACCTGTTGGGGTCAGAATTAGACACCTTGTAATATTTCAAGATATCCTGCAATACATGAATTATCATTACTGTCCCATCTCATGTTATCTGAGATATTATTTCTCAGTCGTCCTATGCCCCTATAGGACATAGGATGACCCTAGACCCAAGAGTCATTGGTGAAGCTGGCACAGGAGTACACTGCATCCTTCAAACGTCTCTGGTTCCCACGGGCCCATTCCGTTACAGCAAGAATATTCCAGTGCAGCTAATCGCAATGTACAACTGCAAGTGAACGCTGTGCCAGGATTCTCTGAATTTCAAAAAAAAACAAAACATGCTTTTAACTGTTGCAGAACAGCCGTCCGTGTGAAAGGGGCCTAACATGAAAAACGCTGTCTGAACATGGCTAACCAAAGTTCCTACCAACATATATGTCACAGAGAGAGGTATCATGGGATGGGAGTAGTTTTTCCCTGTGACGAACCCTTTGTCCCCAAACAGAACTAGATCCGCCGTAAATGTTTCCTCTGTCCAGAACCAGCCCCGTCCAAGACTCTCCAGACCCCCCCCCCCCAAACCACCAGACTACTTTATTCAAGCACGTTGTACAGATTCCACTTCATAACACTTCCCCCCACCCTTGGAAAACCAAGGCGGGTTAAACTGTCCAATGACAATGAACACACAGGTCAGGTGCTGCTGGAGGAATCCCCCTCCCTCTTTCCTCACAGAAAGACACTTACACATCCCATAATAGTTCAGGCAGACACCACAATAGACAATCAAATACAGTCACACCCCAAACCATCCCAGTAAAGAGTCCAACAGCATGAGACAGCACACAATATATACATATATACAGCATTGAGTGTGACTATCACAGATCATAGTGGGGTTCCCAGCCCCCCTGAACCCCTATTAGAGACACAGGGGGATCTGCACATAAGAGGGGTCGGGGAAGCTGGACAAGGAGCCTCCAGAACTCTCCAGGGCAAGCTGAGTCGCACGACCCCCCCCCACCCCCACCCTGTCACATTCCCACATGCAACAGCCCAGGAAACCTGCTTGATAGAATGATGTACTGGACAATGTTTCAAACCATAATGATAAATGCCATTCCTTGAGTTCTGTCTCCATGTGGTATTGATTCTATTTGATTTACATATCTAAGAGACACACACATTACATTGCACAACCTCCTGAGGAGCTAATAACCACTTAAGGACCGCCGCACGTCGGTATACGTTGGCAGAATGGCACGGCTGGGCACGTGGACGTATATATATGTCCCCTTTAAGAGCCCACCCGTGGGTCGCCAGCGCGTCGTCGCCACTGGCGCACTCGTGACTTGGTTCCGAAGCTCCGTGATCGTGCCCGCAGACCCAATCGCCGCGGGTGTCCCGCGATCGGGTACAGAAGCGAAAGAACGCAGAGAGGCGTGTGTAAACAAACCTTCCCCGTTCTTCACTGTGGCAATGTCAGTGATCGTTTCCTGATATAGGGAATGACGATCACCGACCTCACACGTACAGCCCCTCCCCCTACAGTTAAAAAAACACATGAGGTCACACTTAACCCCTACAGCGCCCCTTAGTGGTTAACCCCTTCACTGCCATTGTCATTGTCACAGTAATCAGTGCATTTTTATAGAACTGATAGCTGTATAAATGACAATGGTCCCAAAAATGTGTCAAAATTGTCCGATGTGTCCGCCGCAATGTCACAGTCACGAAAAAAAAACGCTGATTGTAGCCATGAGTAGTAAAAATTTTGCGCAAACCAATCGATAAACGCTTATTGCGATTTTTTTTACCAAAAATATGTAGAAGAATATGTATCGGCCTGAACTGAGGATTTTCTTTTTATATATTTTTGGGGGATATTTATTGCAGCAAAAAGTAAAAAATATATTTTTGTTTTCAAAATTGTCGCTCTATTTTTGTTTATAGCGCAAAAAAATAAAAACCGCCGAGGTGATCAAATACCACCAAAAGAAATCTCTATTTCGCACGACCGCGCAATTGTCAGTTAAAGCGACGCAGTGCCGAATTGCAAAAAGGGGCCGGGTCCTTTAGCTGCATAATGGTCCGGGGCCTAACCAGTTAATGAAATGTGTTGGAAATTCTATTGTGAAGACCTTTATGTAATTTATTAGAACCGCAGATATTTGTAAATATTGCAGCACTGATATAGGCATTATGGATGGTAAGGTTGACATAGAAGTAGGGCCAAAACAACTAATCGATTATGAAATTAATTGATTACAAATTTCATAATCGATTAATCGGCCAGGAACATAATGGGGTCAAAAAAACTAAAATGATCCCTTTATAATACAAAAAATCAATCACTCTGTAAATATCACTGTCACTGTCCCACAGTAATAATAATGACCCCCTTACAGTGGCGATTATTTCTTCTTCTTGTATTTATTTTTGTTTTTTTACCCCCTATTACGTTACTAAACATCTCAGGCCTGGGGGGGGGGGGGGGGGGGTCACACCTCTGTGTTTCAGAAACACACTGCAGATCATTTCCATGGTTTCCTATCGGACACGTTCACATCCAGGATTTTTTTTCAGCTGATGCGTATTTGGAAAGGGGCGGGGACTTATTAATGCAAAACGGCGCTATTTTGTTTTTTTTGGTTCAATATACTTCAATGTCTGGTCAAGCATGTGGTGCCCAAGCGGGTGATGTTTTGGCCACACGAGATACGCTTGAGACATATGTTGTAAATAGCAGCGGTGCGATCGGATGCACTCGTCTCAAAAAAGGCCCACACCAAAGAACTTTTGGAATAACGCTGAGAGACAGCAGCGCCCTGCACAGGCGGAGCTCCCTCCTCATCACTGTAGAAAACCTGGCAGTATGCTCCAGCTGGGGGAACATGACCGCCAGATTGCTGTCCCTCTCGGGCACCCCCTCTCCCTGGGCTCACATCAATGCCTTCCTCTATCTGTGTTCCATCATCAGAGCCTTCAAAACGCTGCGCATCTTCCTGCAGCATGTACCCCACACTGTGGTCAAACAGTTCGGGGGAGGACATGGTGGGACTAGGGAAGGAGTGAGTGATGCCATTGTGCAGAGGGAAGAGGACGCCTTGGCAGCTGCTTTGCCAGACAAAGTACCCTGAGCCTGGGTGAGAGAGGATGAGGAGGATGAGGAAGGATTGGTCATCCACTCTACCAAGTCTTCCGCGTGTTGCGGCTCAACATGGCCAGTTGGCGAAAACAAGGACGAGCGTGTCCCACGGCCACGAGCTGATGAGGATGCACCGTGTCCACGACCAGCAGCACTGTTGCCTCTAGACGCAGAGCCTGCTTGCCCTCTTTTATCGCCTCGTGACTCTCTGCCTCTCCTTGTTGTCCTTCCAGACATACTAATGGCCTGCAGGGAGATGTAGCTGCACAAATACTGACAATACCTGCTGATCCCTGCCTGTGGTATTTGTATGAGAACACCGGCAATTGTAGTCAGGTAGCTTTAAGTGCACACTGTGCAAAGGACAATAAAATGGAATACTGTGTGTCCCTGCCTGTATTTGTATGAGAACACCGGCAATTGTAGTCAGGTAGCTTTAGGTGCACACTGTGCAAAGGTCAATAAAATGGAATACTGTGTGTCCCTGCCTGTATTTGTATGAGAACACTGGCAATTGTAGTCAGGTAGCTTTAGGTGCACACTGTGCAAAGGACAATAAAATGGAATACTGTGTGTCCCTGCCTGTATTTGTATGAGAACACCGGCAATTGTAGTCAGGTAGCTTTAGGTGCACACTGTGCAAAGGACACAGTACACTAAGTGAAAATACTGCAGCTAGCACAATCACCTGCCTGCCTGTCAGTATATTAGGAAGAGATTAACAGGAACGCATCTAGCTAAACTGAATACAGTATATAAATATATATACACAACACCTGGGATGCATATATATCCTCTAGACACTGCAGCTAACTGACTCGCCTGCCTCCTCTATCTAACTCAATTGAAATGACACCGTCTCTCCCTCTCTCTCTCTTTCACAAATGCCGCAACACACTACACAAGGCCGACTTCCAGGTGGCCTTATATAGTGTGGGGCGTGTACTAAATCCCCTGAGGCATAATTGGCCAGAGCAACCCCGCACCATAACGTTTGCAATTCGAAGGAACAGTTGGACATACAATGTTTGACTCAAACACAAAGCTCATCATTATGTTGCCATATGGTTTTTGGGTAATCTAAATTAGATAGCTGTATATGTATGTGTAGATGTATATATATATATAAATATATATGTTTTTATCTATATATATGAATATATATTGTAAGGGGTTAGCTCTTTAGCGGGTGTGTGTGACCCCCTGGATGGGTTCACTACACGCTGAACTATGAATGAATGAATGAATGAATGAAGAACTTGTATAGCGCAGCACATGCGAAGTAAATTGCCTCTGGGCGCTTGTTGTTCCTGTCTCCTTTGAGATCAAAAGAGATGAGTCTTAATCTTTCTCCTGAAGACTAAGTAGTTCTCCTCCAGTCGAATGCTGGCTGGTAAGGCGTTCCATAGTCTGGGACCTTGGACAGCGAATCTCCTGTCTCCTTTGGACTTGTATCTGGCTTTCGGTATCTGAAGCCGATTTTGATTGGTGGATCGTAGAATACGATTGGGATTGTACATTTTTAATTTTTCGCATAGATAATGGGGAGCATTCCCATGGATACATCTATGCGTTAGACAGAGAGCTTTAAAGGTGATTCTGTCTTTAACTGGTAGCCAGTGAAGGGATCTCAACGAAGGTGAGATTGATTCCCATGGTTTTTTCCCAGTCACAAGTCTGGCGGCCGTATTTTGAACGACTTGAAGACGAGCGATTTGGTACTTGGGGAGTCCGAGGTAAAGGGCATTTGCATAGTCCAATCTGGAGTTTACAATCGCTCCCACCACGACCGCTATGTCTTTCTTGGGAATAAAAGGCGTGAGTCTGCGTAGTAGGCGCAGCAGATAGTGAGATCCGCTGACTACTGCCCCTATTTGTGCGTTCATTGTCATGTCGGAGTCAAAGATGACCCCAAGACTTTTGACTTTGGCGCTAGGGGTGATGATTTTGCCAAGAATGGGCGGGGGGATCCAAGTTGTTGGCGGTTGATTCCTACGCTTGGCGTGAAACAGAAGAAGTTCTGTTTTCGCTACGTTGAGTTTGAGATAACTCTTTGTCATCCAGTCCTCTATCAAAGAGAGGCATGTCTCTAGATTGAGGTGGTGATCCTTTTTATTGCAAATGCGGAAGTACAGTTGTGTGTCGTCTGCGTAAGAGTGATATAGCAGTTTTTGGCTGCTGATGATTTCAAAAAGAGGACGCAGATAGATGTTGAATAACATCGGCGACAGGGGAGATCCTTGAGGGACCCCGCACGATAATGTGCGTTGTTCAGAAGTGAAGGGTCCTAGCTTAACTATTTGCGATCGGTTTTCCAAAAAAGAGGAGAACCAAGATAGATCGCTTTCTGCGACTTTGGCTATTTTAGCCAGCCGAGTCAATAACAGCTTGTGATCAACTGTATCAAAGGCTGCGCTTAGGTCCAGCAGAACCAGAAGAGAAGATTCTCCTTCATCTGCGGCCTCGAGAACGTCGTCCCATATCTTAAGCAATGCTGTTTCCGTCCCGTGTCCGGGACGGAATCCTGATTGCAATGGGTCGAGTAAGTTGTGGGTATCTAGATGCTGTTGCAGCTGCTGTACCACTGCTTTCTCCATTACCTTGGAGAGAACATTTAGGCCTGTTATGGGGCGCCAGTTGAGTGGATCCTTAGGATCCAGGGTGGCTTTCTTCAAAATGGGTTGAATGAAGCCCTCCTTCAGCTGGGAGGGCATTTTGCCCTCCCTGAAGGATTGGTTAATAAGCTGCGTGACCGGAGGTGCCAGGATGTCGGCGCATTCCTTCAGCAGTTTGGTGGGGATAATATCATTTGGCGCAGTGCTGTTGCGCAGAGTGCCAATGATATTTTTAGTGGTCTGAATGGAGATGGGTTCCAGCGTGAACTCACCTAACTGTGGTGAATTGCTGCCGGTACTGTGTAAATGACTACGGGGGGGGCTGGGAGAGCAATTGTTTTGCTGAATGCTTTGCCGGATTGCCATAATTTTGTTAATGAAGCAATCCGATAACTCATCGCAAAATTCTTGTGTGTCCAAGTTGGGGGCTTCAAGACATTTTGGATTCATGGTCTGAGTGACCAGCTTGAAGAGTTCGCGGGGGCGATTTAGGGCACCGTTGATAGCTTCAGAAAAATAGTTTTTCTTGGCTTCGAAGATTTGCTTGTAGTATTTTCTGGCTATTGCCTTGTAGATCGAGAGGTTCTCATCTGAAGAATTTCTTTTCCAGGCTGCTTCTGCCCTTCTGCGCTCTTGCTTCAGTAACGCCAGCTGGTTGTTGAACCAGCTGGAGTTATTTTTCCTGATCTGGGTCTTTCGTTTCGGTGCTATCAAGTCAGCTGACTGCAATAGTGCTGTGTTTATGGCCTCCAGTGTTTCTGCCGCTGTTTGGTGCGGCTGAATTGTGTTTAATTTTTTCCCTAACGTGGCTTTGAAGAGTTACGAATGGAGCTTCTTCAGACATCTGGTCCAGTGTGTTGTCACTGGATTTGATGTTTTTGTTAAGGGGGGAATTCGGAAATAATGAATTTAATTGCATGGTGATCTGTCCATGGCAATGGTTCATTTTCCAAGATTTTTATTTCCAGATCTTGTCTGAAAATAAGATCGAGCGTGTGACCTGAAGCATGTGTGGGCCCACATACTAGTTGCTGAAGCCCTAATCCTTCCAGGTGGTCGATGCAGGCGTCGGCAATGGGGTCTTGCGGGGAGTTGGCCCAGAGGTTGAAGTCCCCGAGCAGCAAAAGGTGTTTGCTATTCAGGGTATAGGTGGAGACAAAGTCCGTCAAAGATGGGAGCAGCTGCGACTTAGGGCCAGGTGGCCTATAGCAGAGTAGAATCCGGACGGTCTCCTGGCCGTTTACTTGCAGTTGAAGAGTAAGGGTTTCCATGAACGGAAGAGGGTTTTGGAGGCTTGGTTTTGTGATCGCAAGACGCGTCTTATGGATCACCGCCAGTCCTCCTCCTCATTGCCCTATTCTGTTTTCCGTTATAATACGGTAGTTTTCTGGCACCAATTCTCCTAGAATGGTGTTACAGTCGGCTGTGAGCCAGCTCTCTGTAATGAAGAGGCAGTCTAGGTCGTGTTGTAGAATGAAATCATGGATTTCAAGTCGGTGTTTTACTGCCGATCTTGTGTTGATCAGAGCACATGAAATGCGCTTAGGTTGGGGTAAACGGCTAAAATTTTTGACAGTCGATCGTCGATCGATCCTCAAAAGGTGCTCAATTCTTAGGGTCTTTTTGGCAGTATTGCGGCGAAACGCCTCAAATTCCAAATGGTTTCTGCGGAGTACCGCAGATTAGCCATGGTCGCCATTCACCGGGGGAAAAGTCGTTCCTTTTGGTGGCGATGAAGAGAGGATTCAGTGAATCCTCCCGGCTTGGTCCAGAGGAAGGCAAAAAACCCCTAACCATGCTATGCCAATTTGCTTTGGTAGGGGAAAAAATTCCTTCCTGATCCCTGAAAGGCGATCGGGCGAACCCCTGGATCAAGTACTATTAAATGGGAAAAAAGGGGGGGGGGGAGCTGACACTGCTGCTGGGTGTACCAAGATGGCCGCCGACCAGGAGCAGGGCCTGGGACCCAGGCTGGTGTGTAGCCAGCTGGGTGGATTGGTGAGCCAGGGGGGGGGGGGGCTGGTTGTTGAGGCCAGGGGTGGATGCGTACCTACAGGGGCTGGGGGTGAGCTCCTGGGGGCTACTACAGGTGATTTGGCCGAGAATGCGGCGCGCCGCTAGGCCGCGGATGAAGCCGCGGCCTTTCCTAAGATGCGGCGGCCGCGAATCAGTAACGGCTGGCGCGGTTCAGGGGAGAAAACGGGGAATCGCGGAGAGGCGCCAGGGGGAAGGTTGCATTGGCAGGTGGGTGGTAATGTGGGGTAAGGAGAGGGAAGGAGACCCCAGCGTTCAGCCGATTCGGCGGCTTATCCTGATAAGGACGGCCGCCAATCGGTTCCAGGGGAGGTGATGGAAAGTAGGGCCTACCTAACTATACAGAGAGGCAGCCGAAGACGGTTGAAAACAAAGATTATGGTTTATTCTTCCATATTGCTGGATACAAGTGCACGCATCCAAACAGCATGAACAAAACAAAAAATAAAATAAACCCTGGCCTACTGCTGGTCAGACAGCAGAAAAACAATAGTGTTTTTGATTTTTATCACACCGAAAAATCCACACCACCTCACCTCTTCAGAAGTCTTCAGAAGTCTTTCTCACTGCTCTCCTTAACTCAAAAAGCCTCATGATGCAGCAATCAGTAGTCATCCTTTGGATAACTTATAGAGGCCTTAATTGCCTCATTCTGAACAGCTGAAGTTTTCCAACGCCCTAAACCTCTCTGGCTACCTCTGTAGCCGACATCTAATAGTACCTGACTTCCTGTCACAATATATATATATATATGAATATATATTGTAATTATGAATATATTTCATCTAGTAGGGTATGGATTAGATTAGATTGTTCATTTAACTTGCTAATTCATGGCATTTAGCACTTTGTTTAACTAGACATTTCGGAATCAGTGACTTTCTGTGATGGACCCCATGCTGGGATGTGCCATGAAGATAGCCCCACCCTTGAACCCTGGGAAAATTCACTTCAATCTCCTGCCCGGAAATAGTCAGGAAAATGTGCATGAAAGGGGGGTGGACTTATGTCGACAGGCCTCCAATCCTGATCCTAGCTAGGCCAACCAATGGGACGTCAGCATAGAGAGATATACTCCACAGCAGAGGTGTAGGCAGCTCACTTTTATGGAGCATGGCCTGAAGGATGGGTCTAAAGGGTAACTATGGTATAGGTATACTTACATGTAGCAACTGCACACGCTTGTACTCTGAAGTTTTAGAGCAGGGGTCTCAAAGTACCGGCCCGCGGACCGGTAACAAATGGCCCGCAGGTGCATGAAGAGCAGTGCAGGAAGCGTCTGTCAGAGGTTCACTTCTCTCTCATGTCACGCTGCTACTCCCCGGCGGCCCCTCCTCTCTTCTCGTCCATCCCTATTTGCTTGTGACATCATCTGGGATGGATGGGAAGAGAGGAGGGGCCGCCGGGGAGTAGCAGCGTGACATGAGAGAGAAGTGAACCTCTGACAGACGCTTCCTGCACTGCTCTGCATCTGAAGAAAACAACAAGTAAACTCTGACCTTTGCCCTGATGTGCTCTCATGTGCCCTGATGTGCTCTGATTGTGCCCCATGTACCCTGATGTGCCATGTGCCCCATGTACCCTGATGTGCCTCATGTACCCTGATGTGCCATGTGCCCCATGTACCCTGATGTGCCTCATGTACCCTGATGTGCCATGTGCCCCATGTACCCTGATGTGCCCCATGTACCCTGATGTGCTGTGCTCTGTACATCAGGGTACCCTGTGCCCTGTACCCTGATGTGCCATGTGCCCTGTACTGATGTTCTGTGCCTGATGTGCCCCGGTGTGCTCTCATGTGCCCTAATTGTGCCCTGATATGCCCCATGTGCCCTGATTGTGCTCTGATTGTGGCCCATGTACCCTGATGTGTGCCATGTACCCGATTTGCTGGGCTTTGTACCCTGATGTGCTGTTTCATGTGCCCTGTACCCTGATGTACCATGTGCCCTGTCCTGTACCCTGATGTGCCATGTGCCTTGTCCTGCTATGTCCTTTCCTGATGTGCCGTGTCATGTACCCGGAGGTGTGGCCTGTTGTGCTGTACCCCTATGTGCTGTGCTATGATGTGCCAAGTACCCTGTTGTGCTCTGATGTGCTGTGCCCTGTACCCTGATGTGCTGTGCCCTGTACCCTGATGTGCTGTGCCCTGTACCCTGATGTGCTGTGCCCTGTACCCTGATGTGCTGTGCTCTGTGCCCTGATGTGCGCTGTGCCTTGTACCCTGATGTGCTGTGCCCTGTACCCTGATGTGCTGTGCCCTGTACCCTGATGTGCGCTGTGCCCTGTACCCTGATGTGCTGTGCCCTGTACCCTGATGTGCTGTGCCCTGTACCCTGATGTGCTGTGCCCTGATGTGCGCTGTGCCCTGTACCCTGATGTGCTGTGCCCTGTACCCTGATGTGCTGTGCCCTGTACCCTGATGTGCACTGTGCCCTGTACCCTGATGTGCTGTGCTCTGTACCCTGATGTGTGCTGTGCCCTGTACACTGATGTGTGCTGTGCCCTGTACCCTGATGTGCGCTGTGCCCTGTGCCCTGTACCCTGATGTGCTGTGCCCTGTACCCTGATGTGCTGTGCCCTGTACCCTGATGTGCTGTGCCCTGTACCCTGATGTGCTGTGCCCTGTACCCTGATGTGCTGTGCCCTGTACCCTGATGTGCGCTGTGCCCTGTACCCTAATGTGCTGTGCCCTGTACCCTAATGTGCTGTGCCCTGTACCCTGATGTGTGCTGTGCCCTGATGTACGCTGTGCCCTGATGTACGCTGTGCCCTGTATCCTAATGTGCTGTGCCCTGTACCCTAATGTGCTGTGCCCTGTACCTTGATGTGCTGTGCCCTGTACCCTGATGTGCGCTGTGCCCTGTATCCTAATGTGCTGTGCCCTGTACCCTGATGTGCTGTGCCCTGTGCCCTGATGTACGCTGTGCCCTGTACCCTGATGTGCTGTGCTCTGTGCCCTGATGTGCTGTGCTCTGTGCTCTGTGCCCTGATGTGCACTGTGCCCTGTACCCTGATGTGCTGTGCTCTGTGCCCTAATGTGCTGTGCCCTGTACCCTGATATCCGCTGTGCCCTGTACCCTGATGTGCTGTGCCCTGTACCCTGATGTCCGCTGTGCCCTGATGTACGCTGTGCCCTGTACCCTGATCTGCTGTGCTCTGTGCCCTGATGTGCTGTGCTCTGTGCCCTGATGTGCGCTGTGCTCTGTACCCTGATGTGTTGTTCCTTGTACCCTGATGTCCGCTGTGCCCTGATGTACGCTGTGCTCTGTGCCCTGATGTGCTGTGCTCTGTGCCCTGATGTGCGCTGTGCCCTGTACCCTGATGTGCTGTGCTCTGTGCCCTGATGTGCTGTGCCCTGTACCCTAATGTGCTGTGCCCTGTATCCTAATGCGCTGTGCCCTGTACCCTGATGTGCTGTGCTCTGTGCCCTGATGTGCTGTGCCCTGTACCCTGATGTGCTGTGCCCTGTATCCTAATGCGCTGTGCCCTGTACCCTGATGTGCTGTGCTCTGTGCCCTGATGTGCTGTGCCCTGTACCCTGATATCCGCTGTGCCCTGTACCCTGATATCCGCTGTGCCCTGTACCCTGATGTCCGCTGTGCCCTGATGTACGCTGTGCCCTGTACCCTGATCTGCTGTGCTCTGTGCCCTGATGTGCTGTGCTCTGTGCCCTGATGTGCGCTGTGCCCTGTACCCTGATGTGCTGTGCTCTGTACCCTGATGTAATGTGCCCTGTACCCTGATGTCCGCTGTGCCCTGATGTACGCTGTGCTCTGTGCCCTGATGTGCTGTGCTCTGTGCCCTGATGTGCGCTGTGCCCTGTACCCTAATGTGCTGTGCCCTGTACCCTGATGTGCTGTGCTCTGTGCCCTGATATGCTGTGCCCTGTATCCTAATGCGCTGTGCCCTGTACCCTGATGTGCTGTGCTCTGTGCCCTGATGTGCGCTGTGCCCTGTACCCTGATGTGCTGTGCCCTGTACCCTGATGTCCGCTGTGCCCTGTACCCTGATGTGCTGTGCCCTGTACCCTGATCTGCTCTGCTCTGTCCCCTGATGTGCTGTGCTCTGTGCCCTGATGTGCACTGTGCCCTGTACCCTGATGTGCTGTGCTCTGTGCCCTGATGTGCTGTGCCCTGTACCCTGATGTCCGCTGTGCCCTGATGTACGCTGTGCCCTGTACCCTGATCTGCTGTGCTCTGTGCCCTGATGTGCTGTGCTCTGTGCCCTGATGTGCTGTGCTCTGTGCCCTGATGTCCGCTGTGCCCTGATGTGCACTGTGCCCTGTACCCTGATGTGCTGTGCTCTGTGCCCTGATGTGCTGTGCCCTGTACCCTGATGTCCGCTGTGCCCTGTACCCTGATGTGCTGTGCTCTGTGCCCTGATGTGCTGTGCCCTGTACCCTAATGTGCTGTGCCCTGTATCCTAATGTGCTGTGTGCTGTGCCCTGTGCCCTGATGTGCTGTGCCCTGTACCCTGATGTGTGCTGTGCCCTGTGCCCTGATTTGCTGGGCTCTGAGCCTTGATGTGCTGTGCCATGTTGGTGAGTGGTCTGTCGGCAGTGTGCAGTGTAGTGGTCAGGGTTAATAATGCATCTGCTGACACCAGTGCTGGGGGTTAATAATACGTTCACTGACACCAGTACTGTTTTTGAAGTTTGAAAGTTTGCATGCGGCCCCCCATGGGATATGAAAACTTGTCTTGCGGCCCTCAGGTCATTTGAGTTTGAGACCCCCTGTTTTAGAGGAATATGCTTTGAGACTATAGATTTTAGGTTCTGTGTGTTTCATTAGACTTTGTATAAGCTCTAATAAATGTTTATTATATTGAAGCATTCATTTCTGGTCAAAAGAACCCTTACTTACCTCTTATCATAGCTTTGAGATATTAAATCTTAAAATATAGACTTATTGTCATCACTTAGTTCTAATGAGTCCGGTGTGTTTATGATACTATTACTGTGTATTATATACCAATATACCATCATACTATTATGTTATGGAATAAAGTCTTTTCATGTTACCATTTTATATGTATGATTTATAGTCATAATTCATGGTATACCTACCAGGCACTTTTATGTCGTTGGGTCTCCTTGGGTGCATTTTTCACATAAAGTCCAGAACTCTGCTCCCATGTATTCCTCATATTGGGGGTGGAGGAACAGTCCTTGGCCTCAGATAAAGTCCCAAACATTTTGGGCCAGATTCAGGTAGATGGGCGCTTCTTTACTTTGGAGTAACGCTTCTCATTTACGTTACTCAGCCGACCCTTTCAGCGCAAGTACTGTTATTCACATAGCAGTTGCGCGTAAACTTGCGCCAGAGTAACGATAATGCGCTGGCGTAACCCGACGCAAGGGAAAGTGGGTGTGATCATATGTAAATGATGGGCGGAGCCCAGCGCAGAGGCTTACGTTCAGCGCATCATCCACGGAGCATGCGCAGTAAGTGAGGCTTCACTCGGCCCCTTTGTGCGCATGCTCACAACTTCCATCGGCACCACTTCACGGGAAACGTCAGCGCAATGCGTTCCGTTGGGCGTTTAAATGCGCCCGTAGATGCGCCATTCCGGCACTAAAGTATATCCTGTTCCCCCTCCCCGCAGTGAAGTTACTTTTGTTCTGAGATGGCTGCTCCCGTTCCCCGCAAACACACAGGAGAAAGCTGAACTCTAAAGGCCAGGAGCTGTCAGCCATCATCTCGGCTATGGAGACCTATGATGTCTTCCTCCATGGCTGTATGACAGACAAGCATGGACAGAGGTGTTGTCCTGCAAGTGGGGGTGCTCAGCTAGCTCTTATCGTCGGTAACGCTGCTGCTGTAGCTGCTCTCCTGCTGACCTGAGGCCGTCTGGAGTAAAGATAAAGCAGCCTTTTGTAGAAATAACTTTGCGGCGGACGGACGAGATACGCGCGGTGCATGTAGCCAGCGTATGGTGCTAATCCGTTCGTGAATTGGGAAAAATCCCTCATTTGCATATTTGCAGGGGAAATCAATAGGCGCGACTGATGCGCCCAGCGAAATTATGCGCTGACGAGACTCTGGCGTCGGAAAGTTAAGCCGATCGGAAATGGCCCGTTTTCTGTCACATCTAGTTTGGTGGGTACGGCCACATAGAAACAACGGCGTATCTTCACAGTTACGCGGCGCATATCGAATTACTCCAGCGCAAGTCTACCTGAATCTGGCCCTTTATGTCTTTTTCAGTAGTCACAAATATTTTCCATTGATTGAGCACTGGAATAGATAAAAATTTTGGTTTAGCGGGTAGAAAACACTCGAAATTTTGCAACTGAAAAGCAGTTACAGAAACATTTTGTGCAACATCATGGCAGAAGAAATACAAATGTGGCAGATTATAAAAATCCTATACATGGGAAAATAATGATTTATTCTAACTCTGTGCCTGGGAGGAGGAGGAGGAGGAGGAGGAGGAGGAGGAGGAGGAGGAGGAGGATGAAGACTTTCTTATCCTCTTCTCCTCATCCTCCAGTGCCAGAAAAATGGCCGACGTGTCCCACCTCTCAAAGGTGCAGCTCAACCACCACTTAGATAAAGGGAAAACCGCTACTCCAGACGACATTCTTCAGTGGTGAGTAAGGTTCAAAAACCCAAATGGGTGCAGGCAATGCGTGGTGCAATTTAAGGAAAGAAAAATGGACAGCCGCACTCCAATGGATGAAAAGACCACCACTTAGGCCTGTGAATGCAGAACCCTTTCACACCTAGAACCTCTGCCTCTCCCTTTAGGCCTACAACATCTTGGTAAAAACAGAGAATTTCTAATTTTACTACCAGTTGTGACAATATGTTAATAGAGGATGTCGTGCTTTCTCCCCATGTGGTGGTTTTGTGCAGTACACTATATAAAGGCATCTTTCTCTGTGTCAGCAGAACTGGATCCTAAAAATACAGGGCCAGATTCAGGTACAATTGCCCTGGCGCAGAGTATCAGAGATTCACTACGCCACCATATTTTACCTGGCTCTAAGACGAATTCAGGTAGATTTCGGCCCGTAAGGTACGGCGGCGTAGTGTATTTCTCGCGGCGGAATCGAAATACGCGATTAGGGGGCGTGAAGCATTTAAATTAGGTGCATCCCCACGGCGATCAAACTGCGCATGCTCCGTTCAGAAATTTCCCGCCGTGCATTGCGCGAAATAACGTTGTTACGTCAGGTTTTTTTTTGAGTAGCGTCGTTTACGTACATTACTATTCCCAGACGACTTACGCAAAAACAAAACATTTTTTTGAAATTCGACGCGGGAACGACGGCCATACTTAACATGGGCTGTCTAACGTTAGACCAGATTTTTGCTTCCCTAACTTTACGCAGCAAAAAGATGACTACAGATGCCGTAAGAGAATGCGACGGACGATTGTAACTTCGTGGATCGCCGGAAAAAGCTCATTTGCATACCCCGACGCTGAAAATGACGCGAACTCCACCCAGCGGGCGGAAAAAGATTGCAGCGTAGATCCAACGGCGTACGAAGACGTAAGCCTGTCGGATCGAAGCCCGAAGCCGTGGTATCATGGTTGGAGGATTCTACTAATGATACGACGCGGGTAATTTGAAATGACTCCGGTCTTACAGGAGATACACCGGAGTAATGGCTCTGTGAATCTGGCCCACAGTTGCTGAAAAGTGAAGTGGCATTAGGTAAGGTGACCATATTTTTAAAATGAAATCAGGAGACATATTTTTTTTTTAATAGTAATGGCGGCAATCAGTGACCCTTTGCCCGCCACCGCCACCCTCACAGCCTTTCCCAGCCATTCTCCAGGCCCCGGCTACTACAGGGTGAGGAGCGGAATAAGATCACTCCACTAGAGAAGGCAAGGAGATAGGCAGGTGGCTGGCCAAGATGTGAGCCATGGCAGAAGAAAATGTGAGCGGAGAGGAATGGGCATGCACCCGAAACTGAATAAATATTCACTCCATTCTGAGCAGCACATGATCATCAGAAAGGGGCACAGATAATAGAAACTAATACCCCCTGTAAACGTTGGGGGTAATTAACTCTTGTGGCAGATGTGTTTTTTGTGCAGTGAGTCAACACCAAACAGGCATATAACGTTAAGGGCCTGGTAGCCCACGTTTATTAAAGGAGAAAAAAGAAACAAAAGTCCATTCAGGAATCCCACGCAGGGGTTTAAACGTTATCCAAAAATAAATGAAAATACCAGCCCACCTGGCTACTCTTCAACAGCACTGCTGTTATAGGTATTGGTTCCTCACACCATAAGCTCCTCCAGACCCACGGTCCTGGATGCACAAGTTTTGGGCTTCTTAAACGCACACAGCTTGAAGTCCCTTAATGCACACAGCTTTAGGCTTCTTGGGAGCACACAGCTTTGAAGCCCTTCAACGCACACAGCGTTTGTCCTCACACAGAGACACTCACCAGCAGCCACTGCTCCAACTCTACCTTCCTCTCTCCTTCCTTCCCAGCCCTTCCTTTAATGAGCTGTCTGCACCTGGGAAGGAAGCTTGCAGGCTATCTTAAAAACCTGGACACAGGTTGGAGATCCCGTGTAGCAATAGGAAAAATATGAGAAAACTGCCAGCGCAGTTTTCTCTGTTTTTAAATTTACCCTCTGCAATCTGGCTATATGCAGACCGTGTGTCCATTTCATATCATTTTTATAGTGACAGAGCCACGCTCTGCCACACCCCCCTAAGCTACTAGGCGCGGTGGAGGTGTAATTCCGATATTTTTTTTTTATTCTGCACTGACTGTCTTTGAAATTGTTCCAGCCCCTGTTCAAATCCAATCTGAGGACAAAACTGGGGACAGACTTGGTCTGGGGACAGTGTCCTCAATCCGGGGACTGTCCCCTGAAACCGGGGATGTCTGGTCACCGTACATAAGGGGTGTTTGGAAAGGGAAATGAAGTGTGCCATCTCACTGAAATGGTATAAAACATACTAAAGTGGCAGCAGAGGAGACTTACCACCACGGATCACTTCTGATGAGGTCCACCACACATTCTGGAGCCTGTCTTTTGATGTTGGAACCTTTTCCTCAATACCGGATTGGGCTCATCCTCCAAACATTGACCTTTCCTTGGTGGTTCCCTTTGTGGTACTCCCTCATGACTGCCCATTTGACTCACATGCTGTACAGTATATGAGTCCACCATTTCTGGTAAGTGTTCCAACCTTTTGTTAAAAGCACCTAAAGATCGACTTTTCATTCACTTTGATATACACAAGAAACTTTTTGATGCACATAATTGCTTCTCCTTCTCATAAAGAATGAGTACAATGCATGGGTAAAACTCGTAGACTGGAGAAGTACCATATTTTTCGCCAAGACGCACTTTTTCCCCCCAAAAATGTGTGTGCGTCTTAGGAAGCAAATACTGACCAGGAGAGCCCTTATTAAGGGGACCTTTTCAATGGCAGAACGATGCCCTATGCATAAATCCTGTTTCTCCCCTGCCTTCAGCTGCTATGGGGAGAGAAACAAAAGGGTATTGTTCTTTATGTAACCCCCACAGGATCGGCATTAATATGTAAATTTTGTGGGCATTGTTATGTTAATTAGGACTACCGTCGCAATTCATGGGTGTCTTATGGTCAGGTGTGTCTTACGGTCAGGTGTGTCTTACGGTCAGGTGCGTCTTATGGTCAGGTGCGTCTTATGGTCAGGTGCGTCTTATGGTCAGGTGTGTCTTATGGTCAGGCGTATCTTATGGTCAGGTGCGTCTTATGGTCAGGTGCGTCTTATGGTCAGGGGCGTCTTATGGTCAGGTGTGTCTTATGGTCAGGCGTATCTTATGGTCAGGTGCGTCTTATGGTCAGGTGCGTCTTATGGTCAGGGGCGTCTTATGGTCAGGGGCGTCTTATGGTCAGGTGTGTGTTACGGTCAGGTGCGTCTTATGGTCAGGTGTGTCTTACGGTCAGGTGCGTCTTATGGTCAGGTGTGTCTTATGGTCAGGTATGTCTTATGGTCAGGTGCGTCTTATGGTCAGGTATGTCTTATGGTCAGGTGTGTCTTATGGTCAGGTATGTCTTATGGTCAGGTGTGTCTTATGGTCAGGTGTGTCTTATGGTCAGGGGCGTCTTATGGTCAGGTATGTCTTATGGTCAGATGTGTCTTATGGTCAGGGGCGTCCTATGGTCAGGTGCGTCTTATGGTCAGGGGCGTCTTATGGTCAGGGGCGTCGTATGGTCAGGGGCGTCTTATGGTCAGGGGCGTCTTATGGTCAGGGGCGTCTTATGGTCAGGTATATCTTATGGTCAGGTATGTCTTATGGTCAGGTATGTCTTATGGTCAGGGGCGTCTTATGGTCAGGTGTGTCTTATGGTCAGGGGCGTCTTATGGTCAGGGGCGTCTTATGGTCAGGTATGTCTTATGGTCAGGTATGTCTTATGGTCAGGTGTGTCTTATGGTCAGGGGCGTCTTATGGTCAGGTGTGTCTTATGGTCAGGTGTGTCTTATGGTCAGGAGCGTCTTATGGTCAGGTATGTCTTATGGTCAGGTATGTCTTACGGTCAGGTGTGTCTTATGGTCAGGTGCGTCTTATGGTCAGGTGCGTCTTATGGTCAGGTGTGTCTTATGGTCAGGCGTATCTTATGGTCAGGTGCGTCTTATGGTCAGGTGCGTCTTATGGTCAGGGGCGTCTTATGGTCAGGTGTGTCTTATGGTCAGGGGCGTCTTATGGTCAGGGGCGTCTTATGGTCAGGTGCGTCTTATGGTCAGGGGCGTCTTATGGTCAGGTGTGTGTTACGGTCAGGTGCGTCTTATGGTCAGGTGTGTCTTACGGTCAGGTGCGTCTTATGGTCAGGTGCGTCTTATGGTCAGGGGCGTCTTATGGTCAGGTGCGTCTTATGGTCAGGTGTGTCTTATGGTCAGGTATGTCTTATGGTCAGGTGCGTCTTATGGTCAGGTATGTCTTATGGTCAGGTGTGTCTTATGGTCAGGTATGTCTTATGGTCAGGGGCGTCTTATGGTCAGGGGCGTCTTATGGTCAGGTATGTCTTATGGTCAGGTGTGTCTTATGGTCAGGTATGTCTTATGGTCAGGTGTGTCTTATGGTCAGGTGTGTCTTATGGTCAGGGGCGTCTTATGGTCAGGTATGTCTTATGGTCAGATGTGTCTTATGGTCAGGGGCGTCCTATGGTCAGGTGCGTCTTATGGTCAGGTGTGTCTTATGGTCAGGGGCGTCTTATGGTCAGGGGCGTCTTATGGTCAGGGGCGTCTTATGGTCAGGGGCGTCTTATGGTCAGGTATATCTTATGGTCAGGTATGTCTTATGGTCAGGGGCGTCTTATGGTCAGGTGTGTCTTATGGTCAGGGGCGTCCTATGGTCAGGTATGTCTTATGGTCAGGTGTGTCTTATGGTCAGGGGCGTCTTATGGTCAGGTATGTCTTATGGTCAGGTATGTCTTATGGTCAGGTGTGTCTTATGGTCAGGGGCGTCTTATGGTCAGGTGTGTCTTATGGTCAGGTGTGTCTTATGGTCAGGGGCGTCCTATGGTCAGGTATGTCTTATGGTCAGGGGCGTCTTATGGTCAGGGGCGTCTTATGGTCAGGTGTGTCTTATGGTCAGGTATGTCTTATGGTCAGGTGCGTCTTATGGTCAGGTGTGTCTTATGGTCAGGTGTGTCTTATGGTCAGGTATGTCTTATGGTCAGGTATGTCTTATGGTCAGGTATGTCTTATGGTCAGGTGCGTCTTATGGTCAGGTGCGTCTTATGGTCAGGTATGTCTTATGGTCAGGTGCGTCTTATGGTCAGGTGCGTCTTATGGTCAGGTATGTCTTATGGTCAGGTATGTCTTATGGTCAGGTATGTCTTATGGTCAGGTATGTCTTATGGTCAGGTATGTCTTATGGTCAGGTGCGTCTTATGGTCAGGTGCGTCTTATGGTCAGGTATGTCTTATGGTCAGGTATGTCTTATGGTCAGGTGCGTCTTATGGTCAGGTGCGTCTTATGGTCAGGTGTGTCTTATGGTCAGGTGTGTCTTATGGTCAGGTATGTCTTATGGTCAGGTGTGTCTTATGGTCAGGTATGTCTTATGGTCAGGGGCGTCTTATGGTCAGGGGCGTCTTATGGTCAGGTGTGTCTTATGGTCAGGGGCGTCTTATGGTCAGGTGTGTCTTATGGTCAGGTATGTCTTATGGTCAGGGGCGTCTTATGGTCAGGTGCGTCTTATGGTCAGGTATGTCTTATGGTCAGGTGCGTCTTATGGTCAGGTGCGTCTTATGGTCAGGTATGTCTTATGGTCAGGTGCGTCTTATGGTCAGGGGCGTCATATGGTCAGGTGTGTCTTATGGTCAGGTATGTCTTATGGTCAGGTATGTCTTATGGTCAGGTGTGTCTTATGGTCAGGTATGTCTTATGGTCAGGTGTGTCTTATGGTCAGGTGTGTCTTATGGTCAGGTGCGTCTTATGGTCAGGTATGTCTTATGGTCAGGTATGTCTTATGGTCAGGTGTGTCTTATGGTCAGGTATGTCTTATGGTCAGGTGCGTCTTATGGTCAGGTATGTCTTATGGTCAGGTGCGTCTTATGGTCAGGGGCGTCTTATGGTCAGGTGTGTCTTATGGTCAGGTGTGTCTTATGGTCAGGTATGTCTTATGGTCAGGGGCGTCTTATGGTCAGGTATGTCTTATGGTCAGGTGCGTCTTATGGTCAGGGGCGTCTTATGGTCAGGTGTGTCTTATGGTCAGGTGTGTCTTATGGTCAGGTGTGTCTTATGGTCAGGTATGTCTTATGGTCAGGGGCGTCTTATGGTCAGGTATGTCTTATGGTCAGGTGTGTCTTATGGTCAGGTATGTCTTATGGTCAGGTGCGTCTTATGGTCAGGTGCGTCTTATGGTCAGGTGTGTCTTATGGTCAGGTGCGTCTTATGGTCAGGGGCGTCTTATGGTCAGGTGTGTCTTATGGTCAGGTGCGTCTTATGGTCAGGTATGTCTTATGGTCAGGTGCGTCTTATGGTCAGGGGCGTCTTATGGTCAGGTGTGTCTTATGGTCAGGTGTGTCTTATGGTCAGGTATGTCTTATGGTCAGGTGTGTCTTATGGTCAGGTGCGTCTTATGGTCAGGGGCGTCTTATGGTCAGGTGTGTCTTATGGTCAGGGGCGTCTTATGGTCAGGTGTGTCTTATGGTCAGGTGTGTCTTATGGTCAGGTATGTCTTATGGTCAGGTGCGTCTTATGGTCAGGGGCGTCTTATGGTCAGGTATGTCTTATGGTCAGGTGTGTCTTATGGTCAGGTATGTCTTATGGTCAGGTGCGTCTTATGGTCAGGGGCGTCTTATGGTCAGGTGTGTCTTATGGTCAGGTGCGTCTTATGGTCAGGTATGTCTTATGGTCAGGTATGTCTTATGGTCAGGTATGTCTTATGGTCAGGTATGTCTTATGGTCAGGTGTGTCTTATGGTCAGGTATGTCTTATGGTCAGGTACGTCTTATGGTCAGGGGCGTCTTATGGTCAGGTATGTCTTATGGTCAGGGGCGTCTTATGGTCAGGTGCGTCTTATGGTCAGGTGTGTCTTATGGTCAGGGGCGTCTTATGGTCAGGTGCGTCTTATGGTCAGGGGCGTCTTATGGTCAGGTATGTCTTATGGTCAGGGGCGTCTTATGGTCAGGGGCGTCTTATGGTCAGGTGCGTCTTATGGTCAGGTATGTCTTATGGTCAGGGGCGTCTTATGGTCAGGTGTGTCTTATGGTCAGGTATGTCTTATGGTCAGGGGCGTCTTATGGTCAGGTGCGTCTTATGGTCAGGTGCGTCTTATGGTCAGGGGCGTCTTATGGTCAGGTATGTCTTATGGTCAGGTGTGTCTTATGGTCAGGTATGTCTTATGGTCAGGTACGTCTTATGGTCAGGGGCGTCTTATGGTCAGGTACGTCTTATGGTCAGGGGCGTCTTATGGTCAGGTATGTCTTATGGTCAGGTGCGTCTTATGGTCAGGTATGTCTTATGGTCAGGTGTGTCTTATGGTCAGGTGTGTCTTATGGTCAGGTATGTCTTATGGTCAGGTGTGTCTTATGGTCAGGTATGTCTTATGGTCAGGTGTGTCTTATGGTCAGGTATGTCTTATGGTCAGGTGTGTCTTATGGTCAGGTATGTCTTATGGTCAGGTGTGTCTTATGGTCAGGTATGTCTTATGGTCAGGTGTGTCTTATGGTCAGGTATGTCTTATGGTCAGGTGTGTCTTATGGTCAGGTATGTCTTATGGTCAGGTACGTCTTATGGTCAGGTATGTCTTATGGTCAGGTACGTCTTATGGTCAGGGGCGTCTTATGGTCAGGTATGTCTTATGGTCAGGTGCGTCTTATGGTCAGGTATGTCTTATGGTCAGGTATGTCTTATGGTCAGGTATGTCTTATGGTCAGGTATGTCTTATGGTCAGGTGCGTCTTATGGTCAGGTGTGTCTTATAGTCAGGGGCGTCTTATGGTCAGGTATGTCTTATGGTCAGGTGCGTCTTATGGTCAGGTATGTCTTATGGTCAGGGGCGTCTTATGGTCAGGTGTGTCTTATGGTCAGGTATGTCTTATGGTCAGGGGCGTCTTATGGTCAGGTGCGTCTTATGGTCAGGTGCGTCTTATGGTCAGGGGCGTCTTATGGTCAGGTGCGTCTTATGGTCAGGTGCGTCTTATGGTCAGGTGTGTCTTATGGTCAGGTATGTCTTATGGTCAGGTGTGTCTTATGGTCAGGTATGTCTTATGGTCAGGTACGTCTTATGGTCAGGGGCGTCTTATGGTCAGGTACGTCTTATGGTCAGGGGCGTCTTATGGTCAGGTATGTCTTATGGTCAGGTGCGTCTTATGGTCAGGTATGTCTTATGGTCAGGTGTGTCTTATGGTCAGGTGTGTCTTATGGTCAGGTATGTCTTATGGTCAGGTGTGTCTTATGGTCAGGTATGTCTTATGGTCAGGTGTGTCTTATGGTCAGGTATGTCTTATGGTCAGGTGTGTCTTATGGTCAGGTATGTCTTATGGTCAGGTGTGTCTTATGGTCAGGTATGTCTTATGGTCAGGTACGTCTTATGGTCAGGGGCGTCTTATGGTCAGGTATGTCTTATGGTCAGGTGCGTCTTATGGTCAGGTATGTCTTATGGTCAGGTATGTCTTATGGTCAGGTATGTCTTATGGTCAGGTGCGTCTTATGGTCAGGGGCGTCTTATGGTCAGGTATGTCTTATGGTCAGGTGTGTCTTATGGTCAGGTATGTCTTATGGTCAGGTACGTCTTATGGTCAGGGGCGTCTTATGGTCAGGTACGTCTTATGGTCAGGGGCGTCTTATGGTCAGGTATGTCTTATGGTCAGGTGCGTCTTATGGTCAGGTATGTCTTATGGTCAGGTGTGTCTTATGGTCAGGTGTGTCTTATGGTCAGGTATGTCTTATGGTCAGGTGCGTCTTATGGTCAGGTATGTCTTATGGTCAGGTGTGTCTTATAGTCAGGGGCGTCTTATGGTCAGGTATGTCTTATGGTCAGGTGTGTCTTATAGTCAGGGGCGTCTTATGGTCAGGTGTGTCTTATGGTCAGGTACGTCTTATGGTCAGGGGCGTCTTATGGTCAGGTATGTCTTATGGTCAGGTGCGTCTTATGGTCAGGTATGTCTTATGGTCAGGTATGTCTTATGGTCAGGTGCGTCTTATGGTCAGGGGCGTCTTATGGTCAGGTATGTCTTATGGTCAGGTGCGTCTTATGGTCAGGTATGTCTTATGGTCAGGTGCGTCTTATGGTCAGGTATGTCTTATGGTCAGGTGTGTCTTATGGTCAGGTATGTCTTATGGTCGGGGGCGTCTTATGGAGCGAAAAATACGGTATATCTACCAACACAAAGACTTTTTAAGGACTAGCTCAGTACCAACTTAAACAGCGTATACTCAAAGATTTATACAAAAGACTTTAAAAACAGGATATCCAGATACTTAATGAAAAACATCATAAAAAGTTCTTGATACGGAGAGGAGACTCTCTCTATGGTTGAGCGGGTGGGGACCGACCCCCCAGCCTTTTCCCTTCCAGTTGGGGGATGGTACACCACACTTAGGGCCAGATTCACGAACACTTGCGCTGGAGTATTTGGATATGCGCCGCGTAACTGTGATGATGCGCCGTCTTTTCTATGTGCCCGTACCCACCAAACTAGATGCGCCCAATAACGGGTCATTTGCGACCGGCGGAACGTTCCGACGCCAGAGTATCGTCAGCGCTTATTTTCGCTGGGCGCATCAGTCGCGCCCATTGATTTCCCCTGCAAATATGCAAATGAGGGATTTTTCCCGATTCACGAACGGATTAGCACCATACGCTGGCTACATGCGCCGCGCGTATCTCGTCCGTCCGGCGCAAAGTTATTTCTACAAAAGGCTGCTTTATCTTTACTCCAGATGGCCACAGGTCAGCAGGAGAGCAGCTACAGCAGCGTTACCGACGATAGGAGCTTGCTGAGCACCCCCACTTGCAGGACAACACCTCTGTCCATGCTTGTCTGTCAAATTTTACAGCCATGGAGGAAGACATCATAGGTCTCCATAGCCGAGATGATGGCTGACAGCTCCTGGCCATTAAAGTTCAGCTTTCTCCTGTGTGTTTGCGGGGAACGGGAGCAGCCATCTCAGAACAAAAGTAACATCACTGCGGGGAGGGGGAGCAGGATATACTTTAGTGCCGGAATGGCGCTTCTACGGGCGCATTTACACGCCCAACGGAAGGCATTGCGCTGACGTTTCCCGTGCAGTGGTGCCGACGGAAGTTGTGAGCATGCGCACAAAGGGGGCGAGTGGAGCCTCACTCACTGCGCATGCTCCGTGGTTGATGCGCTGAACGTAAGCCTCTGCGCTGGGCTCCGCCCATCATTTACATATGATCACACCCACTTCCACTTGCGTCGGGTTACGCCAGCGCATTATCGTTACTCTGGCGCAAGTTTACGCGCAACTGCTATGTGAATTACAGGACTTGCGCTGAAAGGGTCTTCAGAGTAACGTAAATGAGAAGCGTTACTCCAGAGGAAAGATACTCTCATCTACCTGAATCTGGCCCTTAGTTTGTATGTAATCTACATTAACCACTTAAAGACCCCCGCATGCACATATACGGCCACAGAATGGCTCGTACAGGCACAAGGGCGTAAATTTACGTCCCCGCCTTCGTGCGGTTCGGGGGTCCCATCGGGACCCCCTCTGCGTCGTGCGGGGGTCCCCCTGGCTCCGGGAGCGATCCGGGACGAGCGGGCGGATGTCGGCGTTTACCCGCCCCCCCCCCGCGATCGCTCCCAGCCAATGCGCGCACTCCCAGTCTCTGTAAACACAGGAAGGGGGAAGTGATGTATTTCCAACCGCTGCGATGGGAGAAACACCTCACAGTAAGTCCTGCACCAACATTACACTGACACACACACACATAGGCATACTTAACCCCTTGCGATCTGCCCCCCCCCACCCCCCCTGTCACAGTGTCACTGAATGCAGTGATCTAATCACTGCATTTAGTGTCAGTGTGACAGGCAGTGTAAAATCAGTTAGTGTTAGGTTCAGGGTAGCCCCCCCACCCCCCCTAATAAAGTTTTAACCCCCTGATCACCACCCTAGTTAACCCTTTCACTCCCTATTGCCAGTGTCACTAAGCGATCATTTTTCTGATCGCTGTAAGAGTTTCGCTGTTCCCGCTAGGTAGCTATTTTTTTTTATCGCGATTTTTTTTTTTTACTAAAGACATGTGGCTAAATAAATTTTGGCCTAAATGTTTGACTAAAATTTAGTTTATTTGATTTTTTTTTAACAAAAAGTAAAAAATAGTGTTTTTTTTTTTCAAAAATGTCGCTCTATTTTTGTATATAGCGCAAAAAATAAAAATCGCAGAGGTGATCAAATGCCACCAAAAGAAAGCCCTATTTGTGGGAAGAAAAGGACGCAAATTTTGGAGCCACGTCGCACGACCACGCAATTGTCAGTTAAAGCGACGCAGTGCCGAAATGCAAAAACACCTTGGGTCATTTACCAGCGTATTGGTCCGGGTCTTAAGTGGTTAATAGAAGCTTTTGTTTCTTGTGCTTGTTAAATGTTATGTGAGAAGTTTTCTGATTCTGGTCTTGGAATTGTTGTAAACACCGATACCGGTGTGGCAGGCGCAGCACTATGAAGAGCCTCATGCACTGTGGCATTAGAAGAATTGTGATATCTCTGACTTTTCAGTCCAACAAGACTGTCTATTGCTCTGAAATTCCTCTATTGCCGTTTTTCATGGACCATGAAATACTGAAGTGTTTCTACGTGAAATCCTAATTCATGTATTGCAGAAGATGAGACATTGTGGATAGGACATATTGCAGGATGTCTCTGTCTGTCTAGATGTGGATTGGAGTGCAGCCTATTGAGGACTATTGGAATGCTAAGTGGCTTGTGAAATACCTTTCCATTGTGTTCTGCAGATGAATAGCCGTTGTCAGAGACGAGACGCCTAGCCACCTCGTCCGGCTACCTGAATAGATAATTGGCTCATGTTAATTGTTGTTCTGATTGCTTCATTGTAGTAATTACCCCCTGGGGGCTTCTGTCTCAACACACATAGTCATGCTATTCAAGCTTTGGGACCAATCTCTGCTGAGACATTTTAAAGTCCTCATTTGCATGGGAGAGGACCTGATGGTAGACTGCCTGGACTTTAAAAAGGACCAATAAGAAAGCAGTGGTTGGGGGCAGGATGTTCCAAATTCTGTATAAAAGTGTGCTGTGTACTTTCAATAAAGGAGTTCTGGTTGAACATACATACAACTCGCTTGGTGTGTGTTCTTAATAGGGTTCGATCGGCACATAGCTGTAGGTTGGATCCCGGAATCTTGTATGACTGGACCATCAGATGTTGCAAGCTGCAATCTGATCCGATAGAAGCAGAGGAGTGTCGGGAGAGCAGGACCTGGGCGAGCAAGGGTCTCGTCACATTGGTTGGCAGCGGTGGGATTTGCTCTCCAGTTTTTGGGACAACTCCAAACCACCACCATGAATGACCAGCTATGCAGCCTGCAGGAGAACCATGCTAAAAGACTTGCTTGAGAGCCGTGGAGGGACCGATGGGAAGAACAAGGCCACCCTGATCATTGCGCTAGCCGAGATGGATCAGAGGGATGGTGATGCAGGACCCCGGTCAGTTGAAGACTTGTTCCAGCAGTGAGTTCAACAGCAGTTGGCATTATATGGTGCTAACCCATCAGAGACCGCCAGACAGGAGGCCATTAGAGACATCCAGCTGCAGGATGAGCAACAACAGAAAGAACGAAAGCGACAAGAGAGAGAACGAGAGCGGCAACGTGAGCTGGAATTTGCCTACAAACAGCTGCTAGACTCAGCTCAGCAGCAGGATGGGGCTCCCTTTACCTGGGTCTATGAGGAAATATCAGCTGACAACACTGAAATCCTGGCTGAAGAATCATCCATGTGGCAGGGTAACAGTGTGCTTTGCCAACCTGCCCCTGCAGCTATGGACCCGGAGGTCTTATGGCGGATGCAGCAAGTGCTGACTGACCTTGATGATCCTGTTTCGGCAGGGAATGATCTTGAATGGAGGAATGTGCCTGTCCAGCAGTATGCCAGTGAATCGGCAGTGGAAAATCTGGAGATTGCCACTCCCAAACCTGAAGTGCTGACCGCAGGGCCGAGCTCTGCTAACCTCTGCTCAGTACCTAGAGCATCTTCTGGGTTACATGGACAGGAGATGGTGACCCTCTATCCCCAGACACCAGTTGCAGAGACAGGGGATTTAATAGATTTTTCTGCTGAGGAAAAACAAACTGATGGGCCTCCAGCAGAAGAGCTGGGATCAGGGCCAAACATCACTGTGCTCTGCCCAGCACCAAGGGCAGTATTTGTGGAGTTACAAGGAACTTCCCCAGCTGAAGCGCTGGTCACCGGACAGAGGGATGAAGACCCCTGCCCCACCCCTGTGGCAGTTCAGGAGGCTCAGGGTGAGAAGATGGCGATCACTCCCCAGCCACAGATTACAGAATGTATGGACTGTTCAGAGGATGTTATGGATTATGCACCCCCAGCAGAAGTGCTGGCAACAGGGCAGAGTGCCAGCCATCTCTGCCCAGCATCGGGACCAACTGTGGAGTTCCAGGGAGCCGGGGCAGTTGTCCCCCCTCCCCAGCAACCAGCTGAGGTGGTGGAGCTCTTACTCCCAGCTGAATCACTGGCAGCAGGACAGGATGCTACTGGCGGCTGCACCCCACTACAGCTTGTGCGGATATCGGTGGATGGGACTGTGGTCTCCACTCACAGCAATCCAGCGGAAGAGCTGGCAACAGAGCAGAGTGACCCGGGCCTCTGCTTTTACCTAACAGAAGAAGGGGTTCCTGTGGTAGTGGATGGGACTTCGATCTTCACTGACTCAACCCCAGAAAATGATACGGCCCAGAGACAGGAGGATGTCGGTTTTGCTTTGCAAGCACCGGGGGATTTTCACCTAGCACCAGTGGATGGGACTTCAGTCTCCACTGGTATACCCCAGAAATGGTGGCCAGTTGGCCCAGAGCCCCAACAGCATGACGAACTGAGCCCAGCCACCCTGTCTGCTCTCCAGTGGCTGAAAGGACTCCAGGGAGAAGGGCCAGTCCAGGCCCCTCCCCAGCAGCAGGCGTGTTCCCTGAGAGAGGCAGAGGATGGCGGGTGAGTAATGCTCTGTCTGGAGTTATTTGGGGTACTGTATGGATACCGGCCTTGGGGGACTGGAACTACTGACTAAATTCAGAGACAACCCATCTGGTGTCTCCTACTGTGTTAGTCTCCTGCCAAAAGGGGAGCTGTGTGCCAGACCTAGCCAGGACAGGGGCTTTTGTAGAGGACTGAATGCGAGCCTCTTGCCGTCCGATTATGGGCCAGGGCCTCAAAGCAGGAAGGCGTATGGGTTATCCCGGCAGACGGTCCTGGAACCTTAAGACTACTTGTCCAACATCCTCGTGTTGACCCGTTTGGGTGCCACTGTGGATGTTGAACTATTTCCCAGGGGGAGTAATGTCATTGACAGTGAAATACTGAAGTGTTTCTACGTGAAATCCTAATTCATGTATTGCAGAAGATGAAACATTGTGGATAGGACATATTGCAGGATGTCTCTGTCTGTCTAGATGTGGATTGGAGTGGAATTAGCCTATTGAGGACTATTGGAATGCTAAGTGGCTTGTGAAATACCTTTCCATTGTGTTCTGCAGATGAATAGCCGTTGTCAAAGACGAGACGCCTAGCCACCTCGTCCGACTACCTGAATAGATAATTGACTCATGTAAATTGTTGTTCTGATTGCTTCATTGTAGTAATTACCCCCTGGGGGCTTCTGTCTCAACACACTTAGTCATGCTATTCAAGCTTTGGGACCAATCTCTGCTGAGACATTTTGAAGTCCTTATTTGCATGGGAGAGGACCTGATGGGAGACTGCCTGGACTTTAAAAAGGACCAATAAGAAAGCGGTTGTTGGGGGCGGGATGTTCCAAATTCTGTATAAAAGTGTGCTGTGTACTTTCAATAAAGGAGTTCTGGTTGAACATACATACAACTCGCTTGGTGTGTGTTCTTCATGGATCCAATCGGCACATAGCTGTAGGTTGGATCCCGGAATCTTGGATGACTGGACCATCAGATGTTGCAAGCTGCAATCTGATCGAATAGAAGCAGAGGAGTGTCAGGAGAGCAGGACCTGGCCGAGCAAGGGTCTCGTCACACCGTTCTATGGAAGCAGTAGGTTTAAAGAGCACACCAAATGCTTAAAATAACTTCTTTAATAACTTCACTTTTCTTCATATAAGATACTGCGGCTTTGCAGCAGACAGTCCATGTACAAACACGTGATGAATAAGTATAACAGAAAATGGTGGTTGAAATATTCAATCTTGTCATTTAACATAAGATGGTGGATATATTTCTTTCTTCAGTATTTATACTCTCTCTCTCTCTCTGTAAGTTATCAAAGCATTCTCTGATTTCTCTGAAAGGTATAACTCTGTGGTTTGCAACTTGGTTTGGTTTAGTTCAGTTAGATTTACAGAGTTTGTTAGGTTGCAGATTTGGTGAGGTTGATTTAGTTCATGAATTAGTTTGGTGGAACTACAAGTGAACACATAACTAGTTCAGTATACAGTTCTAAATCACATTATTTACAATATGAACATATATATAACTGTATGACATACCTATCTGGCCCCTTTGCTTCCATAAAACTGAACTCTGGTTCTGTGCCTGTTCTTTTCTCTGTCTGTGGCATGATTTCCAGCTCATGTGCTGGGAACTTTCCAGACAGAATGGATGCAAAGGTGGTTGTGACTGGCCAAGACTCCTGCTCAATGTGAGATTTGCTGTGATTGGCCAAGGCTTCTGATGAGTCACAAAGACTTAACTCTATACTTTCTGGTATGAATTCTACTGTGTTATTGCTTAACTCTTCTGTCCTATAAATAAATGACTCTTAAAGCCATATTTTTTCTTTTGCTTCTGTGAACACAACATACAACTGTTATATGACATCCAAGCACAAAATCACAGTGAATAACTCTGCTTTTGTCTCTCACTTACTCACGTGCTCTACATTTAGGTTCTTAGCAGGTCTAGCTGTATATACATGTAGGTTATATTAGCTACCTAGGACAGGTTCTAGCTGGCCAGCTACACCCTGTGCCTCAATTTTTCAATACAAAGTTTACCGAATAAAGCAAAAAACAACGACCTAGATGGTGGTATCACCCTGAGTTGAAATTCGTGGCACGGCAAGTCCAGGGCAAGTAGGGATGGGAGGATGTAATCAACAGGCGTAGTCCTGGAAGATTTGGAATGTGCGCAAAAGAATATCCTTATTAAAGATAGGAAACCACATGTCTAAGAACACTACGAAGTGAGTCTTCTTACTACCTGAATGAGCAGAAATGTTACAATTATGGGTCTCCGACAGAAACTTAGATACTAATGCAAGTGGTAGAACAGTTTAGTGCCAAGGAGGTCCTTAGGAGTAGACGTTTAAGCTTGCATAAGGGGGGGGGGGGTGATGGATCCAAATAAAGATCCACAGAGAGGGCTGCGATCACAACCAAGGAGGCAGAATATTATTGATCTCCTGACAATCCTCAGAAAGGGGTTCAAATCTTTGCTAGAGAGCATCTGCCTTGGAGTCCTGGGCTGCAGGCTGGTAAGTAATCTGAAAATTGAAGAAAACAGACCATTGGGTAGTCTTTTGGCAGTTTTGATATACTTGAGGTAGTTGTGGGTGGCGTGCCCCATGGCATGCTCTATGTTACTAGCCAAATTTAACACAAGAAGATGTATTGTGCCTCTTCCCCTGATCTCTCTGTCAAAATTAATGGCACAGCTATCAGCCCATCCCCCACATGCCAAGGTCCTAGGTGTAGTCCTGGACTCTGAACTGTCCTTTAAACCTCACGTTCAATCACACCAAATCTTGCTGCCTCAACCTTCGCAACATCTCCAAAATACGCCCCTTTCTAACCAATGACACCACAAAGCTCTTAATTCACTCCCTGGCCATCTCTCGCCTTGATTATTGCAGCTCCCTCCTCATTGGCTTACCTCTACATAGGCTCCTCCCCCATTCAGTCCATCATGAATGCTGCTGCCAGATTGATCCACCTTACCAACCGCTCTGTCTCTGCTGCTCCTCTCTGTCAATCCCTCCACTGGTTTCCACTCAAAGAAATCAATTCAAACTACTAACAATAATCTACAAAGCCATCCACAACTCTGCCCCCAGCTACATCACTGACCTAGTCTCTAAATACCAACCTAATCGTTCTCTTCGTTCTTCTCAAGACCTCCTACTCTCTAGCTCTCTCATCACCTGCTCCCATGCTCGTCTCCAGGACTTTTCCAGAGCCTCTCCAAGCCTATGGAACTCCTTACCCCAATCTATCCGCCTATCTCCTTCTCTATTAGCTTTTAGAGGATCCCTGAAAACCCTCCTCTTCAGAGAAGCCTATCTTACCCACACCTAAAAACTGTATTTTCATTTGAGTCCATCTGATCACCCCCCACAGCTACTACCCTTTGTTCCACTTGACCCTCCCTTCTAGATTGTAAGCTCTAACGAGCAGGGCCCTCTGATCCTTCCTGTATTGATTTGTATTGTGAATGTACTGTCTTCCCTGATGTAAAGCGCTGTGCAAACTGTTGGTGCTATATAAATCCTGTATAATAATAATATTATTGAGAAATACAAACATGGATGTGGAAGATTGCCTAGAAGGCTCCTTTGGGATGAGACAACTCCCACCTGAGAGGCACTAACCTCAACCACAAAGGGTAAGATCAGCAGTTAGGCCTTGCATGCGCTGTGCATCACATTTTGATATAGGAATGGATGTATATTCTCCACTGTGTATGAGACTTTAGGTCAGCACCTAGAGGTCCTGAAGGGGACAATTATGCTAAACATGGTATGTGACCATAAACCACCTACAAGATCAGTTACTTTAATATTTTTGTCATAGCTTTGCTTTCAACTACTATAGACACATGCAGGGGCGGACTGACAACTCATGGGGCCCCCGGGCAATAGAAGACTATGGGGCCCCTGGGTTTACAGATGGCCACCACGCCAGGAGGCAGTGCAGAGGCGGGCCGCTAAAATCTCTGGATTTTCACATCAAAAGCATGTCAGTTTTGGACATATCAGGGACAGATGTAAAAAAAACACAGATTTCTACATACTGTCCTTGGTTTTACTGAGCCTGGCAACCCTGATGGGGCCCCTAGTGGCATGGGGCCCTCAGACAGTGCCCGAGTGACTCAATGGTCAGTCCACCCCTGGACACATGGCAATGATGGTACAGAGACTTTTACCTGGTGACATATTCAGAGGCTTTGGGACATTCCCACATAAAGTGGACCTGTCATGTAGTCTTGTATAGAACAGCTGAAGCCTCACTGAAGGTTCCCAAATTAACATTTAGAAGCTCAATTTGAACAATTTGAGAGTTTTATTTATTTTTTCTTCTTAAAAGAAAGGAAAAAAACGTTTGAATTAACGTCAATCCATATCCCATTGTGTAAGACGCTGATTCATAGAGCTTGACTTACAATAGAAGGAATGTCCACATTTGCTATGGAAATCTTTTTTGTCAGGAGAACTGATGTATTCCTCTGTTCCTGTGGGGCCCTAAAATAGCACTACCTCGGCATTATAACATGAAAGTAATGTTGCTAAAATTAATAAGCTTTTTATTGCAGAAAGAAGAATTTTCCAGCTGTTTGGAACTTTGTCTAGGGAAAAAAATAAGAAAAAACTCCCATGTGGGAAGTTTTATTGGTAAATTACATGAAAAGGGATAACCCTGATGAGAAAGCGAGCGTCATAAGAGATGAGGAAGTCTGATGAAAAATAGCTTTTATGAACTGAAGATCTGAGTAAAGGAACATTCTCACTTTTTCTATTAATGATATCGTCAATTTGGAAATTGCAAACAGACAAAAATATCCTTTTAGAACGGTCAGAAAAAACGAAGCGCCCAAGTAAGAGATTTCTGATAAACTCTGCTTTGCTATATACTGTTATTTTGTAATGTATTGTTATATATATATATATATATATATATATATATATATTGTAATATTGGGGGTTGTTAGCTCAAGTGGGATATGCGTTTTTAAGCGATTCACGCCAGTCCAGAACTCTCTTTAAGGGCTTGTTGGCCCACTTTTATTGAAAAGGCAAAAATAAACAAAAGTCCAAACATAAGTTTCCCACGCAGGGGGTTTTCACTGTCCACAAAAATGATACCTTCAGCCTCCTGGCTTACACGTGCAAAAGAAAATACAGAGCTACCTGGCTCTACTTAGCAGTAGCACAACTGCTCAAGCTCCAGCATGGAACCTTCCTGACTCCTGTCAGCAACCTCACTCAGGTCTCACAGTGCAGCCTGCACTCTCCAGCTCCAGTGCACACCTGCACTCTCTGGGTCTCCCTTGCAATCCTGGTCTCCTCGGGAGGGTGGAGCCCAGAATCATTGTCAGGTGTCCATAAGTAGGCCAGCACACACCTGACCAGTCTGTGTGCTGGAAACCTTGAAAATCTGGACTCAGGACTGGGGATTTCATCCCACCCCGAACTCTTTGAAATCCCCGGGCTCCAGATCCCAAAGTGGACTTTATTAAAATGAGAAAACTGAAACGCCAGTTTCCTCTGTAAATTACTAGTTTCCTGGAGCCCCTCAACCAGACCGGCTGAGAACCCTGAGTCACCACATCCCTGGGGTACCAGACTACTACAATATATATATATATAGCCTCTCAGTAGTAAATATACATTGTACCGAACTAGTCAGCTCATCCACCATGGAATATGGACCTCCTAACTTTACACATCTTCAAGAATAAATCCCTGACATCACAATTAGGGATGGGCCGAACGACCCCCTGTTTGGTTTGTGGCAGAACATTCAAACATCGCAAAAATTCAAAACCGAACAACAAACCCCATTGAAGTCTATGGGACCCGAAAAATCTAAAATGCCCATTTTGAAGGCTTATATGCAAGTAATTGGTAATACAGTGGTTATGGGAGGTCCGGGTACTGCCCTGAGGGACATGTGTCAATGAGAAAAGTTTGTAAAAAAACCAAAACGTTTTTTACATGATTAGTGATTTAATGATGCTTAAATTGAAAGCATAAAAATGAGAAACAATAATAAAAATGAAAAATCCCTTGAAATATAGTGCCTGGGGGTCCCCTTAGTCTGCCTGTAAAGTGGCGCATCTGTACTGTGTATAGAAGCTGCTGCAGCAATGATTGCATTTCTAAAGCCAGAGAAATTCTTTCTTTATTGTATAAACAATGGCTTGAGGAGTCGGCCTGTGTGACAAGGCCACAATGTAGTGCACGGGGAACAAGATCAGAGATTTTTTGGTTAAATTCTGGTGTCTCTTCCACAGACTTTGGATTGAGGTGTGGAAAAGTTGTTCTTTGGGTGTTGTTGGCGTATTAACTCCGTAACCCTATAGAGGTACTCTTGATAAAAAGGTAGCATTGGCATTACTGTCATAAATTTAAATGATAAGTGCCTGTCAAGCAGGTGTGGAAAAATTGGTCATTGGGTGTTAATTGTGCCCATGTAACCTACACTAAAAATGTTCTTCCAGATGAAAGCAACACCCACAACTCTAGGCAGCCTAGAAGTCCTGCAGAGATTCCACATCCCAAAAACAGTTCATTGGTGACATTGGCATTAGGGGCTTCATAGCTGCTGGTAATCCAGGACTGATTCATTTTGATAAATGTCAGACGGTCCAAAGAGTCTGTGGACAGACAAGCTCTATTCTCTGGCAGCACTGAATGGCACGAAAGCACGCTGAACGCAGGGCAGTCCAGCAGCTCAATTGCATACTGGGCAAGTTCTGGCCAGTGGTATATTCTCCTGACCCAGTAGCCCAATGTGTCCTCAACAGTCATTGGTGTGGGGAAAAAGCTAAGCCAGCTGGGGCTTGTCGTTGTGCCATACTCACACAGGTAGGCGTTGACCGCCCTGCAGCATTACCAAAGTTGATTTCCACCTGATGGGCATGTCACAAATCAGGTGGTTTGCAGGCAGGTGAAATTCCTGCTAAATTCAAAATACTAACCACAACTTACAAAGCCACCCACAACTCTGCCCCGAATTACATCACCAATCTTGTCTCCAAACATGTCCCAAACCGTCCTCTCTGCTCTTCTCAAGGCCTCCTACTGTCAAGCTCTCTCGTCTCCTCCTCCCATGCTCGCCTCCAGGATTTCTCCAGAGCCTCTTCCATCCTCTGGAACTCACTACCTCAACCTATCCAGCTATCCACTACTCTTGCTACCTTCAGTGGATCCCTGAAAACTCATCTCTTCAGGGAAGCCTATCACATCTTCAACTAATCATATACCACTTCAATCAGTTTATTCCTTACAGTTACAACTGAATCAAAAAAGGGGAGGGAGGAAAGGGGGGAGGAGGGAAGGGGAAGAAAAGGAAAGGGGAAGGGAGGGGGCAGATGGGACAGGATACACACGAGAGGCACTCACATAAGCCACATCCGTATATTTTTGTGACATGGTGCTAGAAGGAACCACCATTCGATTACCGAATGGTCAAATCCATATACGGCAGCATATTACATGTCAGACTAAAGGAGTTATCTACATCATTTTGTGCCAATGTGGCAGCTTCTATGTAGGGAAGACCATACGTCCCTTCGGGAAGAGAATCAAAGACCACGTATATTATGCCACTAGTGGCCTCCCTAATACCACAATGGGTCATCATGTCGCATTCAAACATAAATACGAACCTTCCCTTTTCAAATTTTCTGCCCTGCAATGTGTTCCAGAGGACTCACGAGGTCATTTTGATTAAGTGGTATTGCAATGCGAAACAAAATGGATTTATCGCCTTCGGGCTAATTATTTCCCGGGTCTGAATGAAGCCATCAGCTTCAAATCTTTCATTCATGTCCAAACTGTAGTCTTCTTCTACTCATTAACCCTGCATACTGTCCCTTTAAGAGTTTGCTATAATTGTGACAGTCCATTGTTGTTTAAGTAAAATTTTAATAAGATTAAGGACCAGGCCAATTATAAAAATACTTGAGGTACACCTTCTAATGATTTCTAACAGTAGAGGTTCATCAATATTGGCTGGTATTATTTGATAGATCATTCTCTGTTCATACTATACCATTTCCACATTAGTGTAACACTAATTAGGAAGTATTTTAATTTATCTGCATTTAAATATTCTGCTTTTATATCATTTGGGATGTTATATGATCTATATTGTACGAGTGTGGTGAAACGTCTATTGCATCACTTACAAGCACTCCATCTATTTATTTTTTCATATTTGTCTGGCTAAATTGTATATTCCCTTTGGAATGTGTTCTACTCCTCTTTCTTCCCCTGTCCATTATTGTTGGTCTCTATGATGCCGCATTCACCGCTCCTTCCGAGGCTGCCAGTTGTGGTGCATGTGCATGGCGTACATGGTGCCCTGTGGCCACTCTGGCTTTGATATGTGCTTTATATATGTCATACTGGCAGTGGATTCTTTGCTGCTGGGGGTGACATCGGCACTTGCAACCACTGTGTTATGCAATCGTATGCTCTAAATATGTCCTGCGGGCCACTTGGAGATGTTTAAGGTTATTTCATTATGCTATCCGTCGCGCCGGTGTACCGTCATACTCCGCTCCCCATCACAGACTGCTCCGGAAGTGCTGTGGCGGCCAACTGCGCATGCGCGATGCGTTCCAATGCATTTACGACACTGCACACCAGCGAAACCTCGTTCGGCATCCAGGCTCTTTCCTTAACATCCCCGTGGATTAGAGGATGTTAAAAAAAGAGCCAGGAGGCCGAGGGAGCAAAGTGAGCTGTCCGAGCAAAGCGAGGACGTGAGGCCGACTGGCCACTTTCCCCTAAGTCCACGTTGCTCTGAATGACGGCTTCACTGGTGTGCAGTGTTGTAAATGCATTGGAACGCATCTCAGATGCGTTTGAAACGCATTGCGCATGCACAGTTGGCCGCCGCAGCACTTCCGGAGCAGTCTGCGATGGGGGAGCCGAATATGACGCGTCACCGGCACCCCGTTTCTGTCCTTTTTACTTATTTTCTGTGGAAATTAGGTCTTTGTGCTTATGTGGGCGTGGCGCATATACGCGGCGTTACCATATTCATCTCGCGGTCCACGAATTACCCGGGTGCTTGGATACACCCCCCCCCCCCCAGCCAATCGGAGACGCTAGATGCGGCTACATCAGGCTATCTGCTACGCCCGCTCTCCTCCTTTCTAGACTGTCCCTTTGTTTATGCGCCGCCGTCGACGTGACGCATAATAATGACGCCATTACGTTCAGCTCGCGGCCTATTTAAACCCAGCCGACAGAACCCACACACAGGTTGTGACCCTGGGGCACACACAGACGATTAGTAAGTATTATTCCTGCATTTTATCAATGTATTCATTGGATAGTATGGTGATGGTATGTGTTTGCTTTTGCTCCCCCAGCATTGTTTTTCTGGCGCAGGTCACACTGATGGTACAAAGTGATCTTTCAAATGATGTTTTGGATCCTTTCCCTGCATGGCTACTTGACTCTGTGTATGAACTGGCCCCAGTTGTAACGCCACCATAGGATTGTTCAGGTACTTTCTTGTATACACCGTCAGAGCAAGTACCTGTCCCTCTTTGAGGATGTGGATGCAATAATGTAGGGGGACTTGCATGAACGGATAGATTCAATCACTTACCTACTCTATTTCTATATATCCCTTTACAGAAATGGGGGCTGCTTTCTAACTGCTGTCATCGTGGCAGAGCCCCCGGAATCTACCTTGGTGGCTTGGTGTATTATATACTCTGGGATTATCACCACTGATCTTACTATATGGATTACTGGTATGTTTGCTTGGCAGTATTCATCACCTCTATACTATACATACCTCTCTACTTACCCATTTTATACAGTACAGCTCTTTTCTTTCTTTATTCTGTTTCATTCTTGAGAAATCTCCTGTAACCTTGCCACCAACAGTATATATTGAAAATGATATATTCTATTTTTATATCAGATTTTTCCACAACGTCATAAGAAGTGTCTCTGCCTATACTTGAATGTTGATGTCCGGAGCCCTGTGGATGAATATACTTACTAGGTGACGTAGCCACACTGTACACATATATGTACACATGTAACCTCCTTCCTTGTTTTTCCTTATGTTTTATATTAACCAGAAATAAAGTTTCAATACTGTACTAATGTTACATATATTGTTCCAGATTATACAACAATATCTATATTCTCCCAAAAAAATCCTGTTTGTCTCGTCCTGAAAAGCTCAGGGAAGGGATCTCAGCGAAGGGATCTCAGCGAAGGGATCTCAGCGAAGGGATCTCAGCGAAGGGATCTCAGCGAAGGGACCTCAGCGAAGGGATCTCAGTGAAGGGATCTCAGTGAAGGGATCTCAGCGAAGGGATCTCAGCGAAGGGATCTCAGCGAAGGGATCTCAGCGAAGGGATCTCAGTGAAGGGATCTCAGCGAAGGGATCTCAGTGAAGGGTTCTCAGTGAAGGGTTCTCAGTGAAGGGATCTCAGTGAAGGGATCTCAGCGAAGGGATCTCAGCGAAGGGATCTCAGTGAAGGGATCTCAGTGAAGGGATCTCAGCGAAGGGATCTCAGTAAAGGGATCTCAGCAAAGGGATCTCAGCGAAGGGATCTCAGCGAAGGGATCTCAGTGAAGGGATCTCAGTGAAGGGATCTCAGCGAAGGGATCTCAGTGAAGGGTTCTCAGTGAAGGGATCTCAGCGAAGGGATCTCAGTGAAGGGATCTCAGTGAAGGGATCTCAGGGAAGGGATCTCAGTAAAGGGATCTCAGTGAAGGTGAGATTGATTCCCAGGGTTTTTTCCCAGTCACAAGTCTAGCGGCCGTACAACTTGCAGACGAGTGATTTGGTACTTGGGGAGTCCGAGGTAAAGGGCATTTGCATAGTCCAGTCTGGAGTTCACAATTGTTCCCACCACGACCGCTACGTCTTCTTTGGGAATAAACAGAATAAGTCTGCGTAGTAGGCGCAGCAGGTGGTGAGACCTGCTGACTACTGACCCTATTTGTGCTCCATTGTCATGTGGGTGTCGAAAATGACCCCGAGACTTTTGACTGTGATGATTTGGCCCAGAATGGGCGGGGGTGTCCAAGTTGTTACAAGTTGATCCTATGGTCGTGCTGAGGTAGTTCAGTGACAGTTAAAGGGGTGTTCCTCCCAAATGTAATGTTTATTAAAAGTCAGCAGCTACAAAAAGTGTATCTGGGGGCTTTCAATAAACAGACACTTACCTTCTCCACGTTCCAGCGACGCGCCGACTGGGGCTCCACTCCTCTCCCCCCCTCCCCGGCCGGCATCCTCATTGCGATTGTGGGCACCCAGCCGTGACAGCCTTCAGCTTCACGGCCGGGCACCCACTGCGCATGCGCGAGCCGCACTGCGCATGCGCGCGCGGCCCGCCGCTGATTGGACAGGCAATCGTCTAGGACCTGTCAGTGTCCTAGACGATCGCCAAAGGGAGGGGCTGCAGTAAGGCGATTAGGCCTAATCGCCTTACCAGCCCCTCGGCGGAAGCAGGAAGTGGGACAGGAAGTCCCACTCCTACTGAAGCCCCCACTCCTCCCCCAAAAAAATGACATGCCAAATGTGGCATGTAGGGGGGAGGGGAGGGGATTAAGCGAAAGTTACTTTTTAAGGTGGAACTCCACTTAAAGTGACCCAGAAAACAATGGTTCTGCAGTGTGGGCCTTTTTTTTAGATTAGTTTAGTTGTACTATGCGTGCAATGAAGGGGGATAGGTAGAACCCGCGCTACGGATCAAATTATCAAGTATCAATAGCTACCTATAAGACTGGTAGCAGTGCTTAAGTGGCAGCCCCTACGTGAAATTTCACCTAAATGGAATTGTATAATGAGTGGGGGTGAGGTAGTAGGTGTTGGCGCCTCTTTATATGAAAAAGTGATGTTGGGTAAATAAAATGCAGCCCTAAAACAAATATGTGCTTACATCCACATTGGGTAAACCATATAAATAAAAATGAATACAAAAATAAATAAATAAATATACACATGTAAAAAAACGTGCTAATAGATGATATAATATAGTATTATAAGGTAGACATGTGCACAGAAAAAAAAAATCGTTTTTTTTTGTTCCGTTTCGTATGGTCCCGTCTGTTCGTTTCCGTTCGTTTTTCGTAAGACGTGATTTTTTCGTATTCCGATCGTTTCGTATTTCCGTTACCGTTTTATTTTCGTACATGCGGGATGATTCGTTATTCTGTTTAATTCATGTTTGTTTCTTGTTAGACAATAGTTATCGTGAATTTTCGTCAATTTGCATTCTGTGTATCTTGAATGCTTTTCTTTTGTTAGTGTCAGTTGTATGTTCAATGACATCTATAACAAAAGAATTTCATTATGTGTATTGAATGAATTCCTTTTACTGTTTTCTGTGTATTCAAAATACTGAAAGCAAATCTTTTGTTATAGGTGTCATATTAACATACGAAAATAACAAAAGAAACGTGTTCAAATGCAAATCTTTTGTTTATGTTTTTTTTAATGGGCAGAGAGTTAGGCTGGCCATACATGATACAATTTTCTGTGCAATTTTCTTTAGATTTACCTTCAACTATGTAGTGCAAGGGCCTGCCTGATTGCATACAATTGAAAGTGTTGTTTAGTTTGACCTCATATTATATGGTTTTTGGTAAATCTAAAAGAAAATTGTACAAGAAAATTGAACATGTATGGCCAGCCTCAGTGACTGAAAGCAGCTTCTCTTTTGTGCTGAGTAGTGAGTACACTTCTACAGTAAAGCCTAATAAACTTTTCTGTGGATTTTCATCTGAAGGGAGATCAGTTGGCCAGACTTTTGAACCCAAAAATGGTTTTCTGATGCAGTTTAAAAACGAACAAATTTTCTGAGAACGATCGGAAAACGATCGTTTTTATGTTTGTTGTTAAAATAGTCTGACCAAGTGTATGGGGCTTAACAATACTATTATACTAACCCATACACTTGGTCGGACTATTATAACTTCAATCCAACTTTATGGCACAGAGCACCTTATAATACTATATTATATCATCTATTAGCACGTTTTTTTACATGTGTATATTTATTTATTTATTTTTGTATTCATTTTTATTTATATGGTTTACCCAATGTGGATGTAAGCACATATTTGTTTTAGGGCTGCATTTTCTTTACCCAACATCACTTTTTCATATAAAGAAGTACTATGCGTGCAAGCTACTGTGACACCAGATATGAGATGTGGCACTGGTGACACTGGCAGAGGTTGGCAGAGTAGACGCTGTAGGCCTGACACACACGCTGGCAGACAACTAACTGCTATTCTATTAAATGTAATCTACTGTGACACCAGATATGAGATGTGGCACTGGTGACACTGGCAGAGGTTGGCAGAGTAGACGCTGTAGGCCTGACACACACGCTGGCAGACAACTAACTGCTATTCTATTAAATGTAAGCTACTGTGACACCAGATATGAGATGTGGCACTGGTGACACTGGCAGAGGTTGGCAGAGTAGACGCTGTAGGCCTGACACACACGCTGGCAGACAACTAACTGCTATTCTATTAAATGTAAGCTACTGTGACACCAGATATGAGATGTGGCACTGGTGACACTGGCAGAGGTTGGCAGAGTAGACGCTGTAGGCCTGACACACACGCTGGCAGACAACTAACTGCTATTCTATTAAATGTAAGCTACTGTGACACCAGATATGAGATGTGGCACTGGTGACACTGGCAGAGGTTGGCAGAGTAGACGCTGTAGGCCTGACACACACGCTGGCAGACAACTAACTGCTATTCTATTAAATGTAAGCTACTGTGACACCAGATATGAGATGTGGCACTGGTGACACTGGCAGAGGTTGGCAGAGTAGACGCTGTAGGCCTGACACACACGCTGGCAGACAATTAACTGCTATTCTATTAAATGTAAGCTACTGTGACACCAGATATGAGATGTGGCACTGGTGACACTGGCAGAGGTTGGCAGAGTAGACGCTGTAGGCCTGACACACACGCTGGCAGACAACTAACTGCTATTCTATTAAATGTAAGCTACTGTGATACCAGATATGAGTGGTGGCACTGGGCAAGTGGGCACAGAATACGCTGTGAGCCTGACACACACGCTGGCAGACAACTGCAATTAGATTACAGAGGGAAAAAAAAGCAGACTGATATATTAGCCCTAAAAAGGACTGTTTGGGGTGCTGTCGGGACGCTGTCCTTACAGCAGAGATCAGATGAGTCTTTCAGGATTGGAGTGGACACCGAATACACCGGCCTAGCTATCGATTTCCCTATTAAATCAGCAGCAACTACACTGTCCCTCCTCTCACTAAGACCGCAGGGGCCAAATGAATCTAAAATGGATGCTGTCCAGGAGGTGGGAGGGGCTGGGAGGAAGGGTATGCTGCTGATTGGCTGGAATGTGTCACCTGACTGTGAGGAAATGGAAAACAAAAACAATTCTCCAGCGCTCCGGTATTTTTTCCTATGGGGTCATGTAATTCAATTAAAAGGTATCTTTCAGAGTCTTGCAGCCCTCTTCAGAATCGTGGGAATTCAAAATAACTAAAAAAAGAAGAAAGAATGGAGGGCGCACCGACCTAGTGTGATACCGTATAACAAGGTCTTTATTCAAATCAATGGTCATACTCACAAGGTTGAGTTTAAAAACAAGACAGCTCAGCAAATGTCCAACAACACCAGCAGAACACGGTATTCTCTTTAGTCCAATGGTATCTGAGTGATGTTAAGGCTGACGCATTTCGGGGGCGTACCCCTTTCCTCAGAGCCTCGGTGGTCCGCAGTGCTCCCCCACAATGATATGTGCATTAGGTGCATGGACAGATGTGAGAGTGTGTGCATGGTTACATAGTGTGCCCGTTGAGCCAGCAGTGTGTCCCACTTGGGATTCTCTTTTCATATATATGTGTGTGTGTGTGTGTGTGTGTGTATATGCATTGAAACGTAAGAAATCACTGGACCGTATTGTCTATAATATTGGGCTATTGTTCTAGTATTGATTGCATTCATATGTCTATAATTACATTCCATTTATTTTTCAGTACCTTTGTTATCAGCAGATGTCACTCGGCTTCCTGTCTCTCCTTAGCGGGTATTCTGCGGGCAGTGCATCATATCCTTTACCCGCAATGCCTCCTGGGAGCTTTTCTGCAGAGGTTTCCTAAAGCGTAACGCTGCTGGCTCTTCACATTCCACTCCCCATCACAGATTGATCTGGAAGTGACGTCGCCGCCATCTTGCTACTCCCTACACTCATGCACAGTAATGATAGAGAGAGAAGGGTCAAGCGGTGTAGCAAGATGGCGGCGACGGGACATCACTTCCATCTGTGATAGGAGAGCCAAATGTGACGCCCGTTTAGATGGATACACGAAAGTCAACGTCACTGCTAAACAAGGAAATGTGTGCTTGTGGGTTTCACAGTGCCCACAAGCAAAATGGAAACGGTGCTGCAAAGATAATATAAGTTCTAATTCCAGACGAAATTGGACAGCGGACAACTTTAAACAGCGGACGCATGAGTCCTCTGTTTATACGCCATAAAGAATTTAATGCCCCCCCCCCCAAAAAAAAATGAATGACAGCAGGAGATCTGCTTTAACAACTACTAACAGGTGGGTTCCTGTCCTATCCTAGAAAAAGTGGGGTGGGAGCTTGGTAATTTGGCACCAACAATCAGCCAATCACAAGCCCTCTAACATGGTGACCCAAAATGGGAGTGGTAATTGCAACCGGCCTATTTCTCTTAGACCTTTTCTCTTTAGGGGGAAATGCACATCTCTGTAGCAGTGATATGAGAAAGACTTCTTTACATGGTAAATCCTCGATTATGTCGGCAACAACGCCTCCCTAATATATTATTTCCAGTATTTTATCCAGTTTTCCTTTCTCTGCAGCTCAGTTCAGTGATGTCATAAATGGGCGGGATTAGAGACTCATGCTCCATCGCTGACATTCCTCTCAGCTGGTCCCTACGCAGTACAAACCATCGTTGTGACCAGCCAGTCTGATGGACGGAGTGATGTTCTGGCCTTCTATAGTGTTGGGACCCTCAGTTCCACCTCTCAGTAATCCCATCGTTGTGACCAGTCAGTCTGATGGATGGAGTGATGTTCTGGCCTTCTATAGTGTTGGGACCTTCAGTTCCACCCCTCAGTAATCCCATGGCTGTGACCAGTCAGTCTGATGGATTGAGTGATGTTCTGGCCTTCTATAGTGTTGGGACCTTCAGTTCCACCTCTCAGTAATCCCATCACTGTGACCAGCCAGTCTGATGGATTGAGTGATGTTCTGGCCTTCTATAGTGTTGGGACCCTCAGTTCCACCTCTCAGTAATCCCATGGCTGTGACCAGTCAGTCTGATGGATGGAGTGATGTTCTGGCCTTCTATAGTGTTGGGACCCTCAGTTCCACCTCTCAGTAATCCCATGGCTGTGACCAGTCAGTCTGATGGATGGAGTGATGTTCTGGCCTTCTATAGTGTTAGGACCTTCAGTTCCACCTCTCAGTAATCCCATGGCTGTGACCAGTCAGTCTGATGGATGGAGTGATGTTCCGGCCTTCTATAGTGTTGGGACCTTCAGTTCCACCTCTCAGTAATCCCATCGCTGTGACCAGTCAGTCTGATGGATGGAGTGATGTTCCGGCCTTCTATAGTGTTGGGACCTTCGGTTCCACCTCTCAGTAATCCCATCACTGTGACCAGTCAGTCTGATGGATGGAGTGATGTTCCGGCCTTCTATAGTGTTGGGACCTTCAGTTCCACCCCTCAGTAATCCCATCACTGTGACCAGTCAGTCTGATGGATGGAGTGATGTTCTGGCCTTCTATAGTGTTGGGACCTTCAGTTCCACCCCTCAGTAATCCCATCGCTGTGACCAGTCAGTCTGATGGATGGAGTGATGTTCTGGCCTTCTATAGTGTTGGGTCCCTCGGTTCCACCTCTCAGTAATCCCATCGCTGTGACCAGTCAGTCTGATGGATGGAGTGATGTTCCGGCCTTCTATAGTGTTGGGACCTTCAGTTCCACCTATCAGTAATCCCATCGCTGTGACCAGTCAGTCTGATGGATGGAGTGATGTTCCGGCCTTCTATAGTGTTGGGACCTTCGGTTCCACCTCTCAGTAATCCCATCGCTGTGACCAGCCAGTCTGATGGATTGAGTGATGTTCTGGCCTTCTATAGTGTTAGGACCCTCAGTTCCACCTATCAGTAATCCCATCGCTGTGACCAGCCAGTCTGATGGATGGAGTGATGTTCTGGCCTTCTATAGTGTTGGGACCTTCGGTTCCACCCCTCAGTAATCCCATGGCTGTGACCAGTCAGTCTGATGGATGGAGTGATGTTCCGGCCTTCTATAGTGTTGGGACCTTCGGTTCCACCCCTCAGTAATCCCATGGCTGTGACCAGTCAGTCTGATGGATGGAGTGATGTTCTGGCCTTCTATAGTGTTGGGTCCCTCGGTTCCACCTCTCAGTAATCCTATCGCTGTGACCAGCCAGTCTGATGGATGGAGTGATTTTCCGGCCTTCTATAGTGTTTGGACCTTCGGTTCCACCTCTCAGTAATCCCATCGCTGTGACCAGCCAGTCTGATGGATGGAGTGATGTTCTGGCCTTCTATAGTGTTGGGACCTTCGGTTCCACCCCTCAGTAATCCCATCGCTGTGACCAGCCAGTCTGATGGATTGAGTGATGTTCTGGCCTTCTATAGTGTTAGGACCTTCGGTTCCACCCCTCAGTAATCCCATCGCTGTGACCAGTCAGTCTGATGGATGGAGTGATGTTCCGGCCTTCTATAGTGTTGGGACCTTTGGTTCCACCTCTCAGTAATCCCATCGCTGTGACCAGTCAGTCTGATGGATGGAGTGATGTTCCGGCCTTCTATAGTGTTGGGACCCTCAGTTCCACCTCTCAGTAATCCCATCGCTGTGACCAGTCAGTCTGATGGATGGAGTGATGTTCTGGCCTTCTATAGTGTTGGGACCTTCAGTTCCACCTCTCAGTAATCCCATGGCTGTGATCAGTCAGTCTGATGGATGGAGTGATGTTCTGGCCTTCTATAGTGTTGGGACCTTCGGTTCCACCCCTCAGTAATCCCATCGCTGTGACCAGCCAGTCTGATGGATGGAGTGATGTTCTGGCCTTCTATAGTGTTTGGACGTTCGGTTCCACTTCTCAGTAATCCCATCGCTGTGACCAGCCAGTCTGATGGATGGAGTGATGTTCTGGCCTTCTATAGTGTTAGGACCTTCGGTTCCACCTCTCAGTAATCCCATCACTCCACCGGATCCACCTCTCAGTAATCCCATCGCTGTGACCAGCCAGTCTGATGGATGGAGTGATGTTCTGGCCTTCTATAGTGTTGGGACCTTCAGTTCCACCTCTCAGTAATCCCATCACTCCACCGGATCCACCTCTCAGTAATCCCATCGCTGTGACCAGTCAGTCTGATGGATTGAGTGATGTTCCGGCCTTCTATAGTGTTGGGACCTTCGGTTCCACCTCTCAGTAATCCCATGGCTGTGACCAGTCAGTCTGATGGATGGAGTGATGTTCCGGCCTTCTATAGTGTTGGGACCCTCAGTTCCACCTCTCAGTAATCCCATGGCTGTGACCAGTCAATCTGATGGATGGAGTGATGTTCTGGCCTTCTATAGTGTTGGGACCTTCGGTTCCACCCCTCAGTAATCCCATCACTGTGACCAGCCAGTCTGATGGATTGAGTGATGTTCTGGCCTTCTATAGTGTTAGGACCTTCGGTTCCACCCCTCAGTAATCCCATCGCTGTGACCAGTCAGTCTGATGGATGGAGTGATGTTCCGGCCTTCTATAGTGTTGGGACCTTCGGTTCCACTTCTCAGTAATCCCATCACTGTGACCAGCCAGTCTGATGGATTGAGTGATGTTCTGGCCTTCTATAGTGTTAGGACCTTCGGTTCCACCTCTCAGTAATCCCATCACTCCACCGGATCCACCTCTCAGTAATCCCATCGCTGTGACCAGCCAGTCTGATGGATGGAGTGATGTTCTGGCCTTCTATAGTGTTGGGACCTTCAGTTCCACCTCTCAGTAATCCCATTGCTGTGACCAGCCAGTCTGATGGATGGAGTGATGTTCTGGCCTTCTATAGTGTTGGGACCTTCGGATCCACCTCTCAGTAATCCCATCGCTGTGACCAGTCAGTCTGATGGATGGAGTGATGTTCTGGCCTTCTATAGTGTTGGGACCTTCGGTTCCACCTCTCAGTAATCCCATCGCTGTGACCAGTCAGTCTGATGGATGGAGTGATGTTCTGGCCTTCTATAGTGTTGGGACCCTCAGTTCCACCTTTCAGTAATCCCATCGCTGTGACCAGCCAGTCTGATGGATGGAGTGATGTTCCGGCCTTCTATAGTGTTGGGACCCTCAGTTCCACCCCTCAGTAATCCCATGGCTGTGATCAGTCAGTCTGATGGATGGAGTGATGTTCCGGCCTTCTATAGTGTTGGGACCTTCAGTTCCACCTATCAGTAATCCCATCGCTGTGACCAGTCAGTCTGATGGATGGAGTGATGTTCTGGCCTTCTATAGTGTTGGGACCTTCGGTTCCACCCCTCAGTAATCCAATGGCTGTGACCAGTCAATCTGATGGATGGAGTGATGTTCTGGCCTTCTATAGTGTTGGGACCTTCGGTTCCACCTCTCAGTAATCCCATGGCTGTGACCAGTCAGTCTGATGGATGGAGTGATGTTCTGGCCTTCTATAGTGTTGGGACCTTCAGTTCCACCCCTCAGTAATCCCATGGCTGTGACCAGCCAGTCTGATGGATGGAGTGATGTTCTGGCCTTCTATAGTGTTGGGACCTTCGGTTCCACCTCTCAGTAATCCCATCGCTGTGACCAGTCAGTCTGATGGATGGAGTGATGTTCCGGCCTTCTATAGTGTTGGGACCTTCGGTTCCACCCCTCAGTAATCCCATCGCTGTGACCAGCCAGTCTGATGGATGGAGTGATGTTCCGGCCTTCTATAGTGATAAGACCTTCGGTTCCACCTCTCAGTAATCCCATCGCTGTGACCAGCCAGTCTGATGGATGGAGTGATGTTCTGGCCTTCTATAGTGATAAGACCTTCGGTTCCACCTCTCAGTAATCCCATCGCTGTGACCAGCCAGTCTGATGGATGGAGTGATGTTCCGGCCTTCTATAGTGATAAGACCTTCGGTTCCACCTCTCAGTAATCCCATCGCTGTGACCAGCCAGTCTGATGGATGGAGTGATGTTCTGGCCTTCTATAGTGATAGGACCTTCGGTTCCACCCCTCAGTAATCCCATCGCTGTGACCAGTCAGTCTGATGGATGGAGTGATGTTCCGGCCTTCTATCGTGTTGGGACCCTCGGTTCCACCTCTCAGTAATCCCATCGTTGTGATCAGCGAGTCTGATGGATGGAGTGATGTTCTGGCCTTCTATAGTGTTGGGACCTTCGGTTCCACCTCTCAGTAATCCCATCGCTGTGACCAGTCAGTCTGATGGATGGAGTGATGTTCTGGCCTTCTATAGTGTTTGGACCTTCGGTTCCACTTCTCGGTAATCCCATCGTTGTGACCAGCCAGTCTGATGGATTGAGTGATGTTCTGGCCTTCTATAGTGTTGGGACCTTCGGTTCCACCTCTCAGTAATCCCATCGCTGTGACCAGTCAGTCTGATGGATGGAGTGATGTTCTGGCCTTCTATAGTGTTTGGACCTTCGGTTCCACTTCTCGGTAATCCCATCGTTGTGACCAGCCAGTCTGATGGATGGAGTGATGTTCTGGCCTTCTATAGTGATAGGACCTTCGGTTCCACCCCTCAGTAATCCCATCGCTGTGACCAGTCAGTCTGATGGATGGAGTGATGTTCCGGCCTTCTATCGTGTTGGGACCCTCGGTTCCACCTCTCAGTAATCCCATCGTTGTGATCAGCGAGTCTGATGGATGGAGTGATGTTCTGGCCTTCTATAGTGTTGGGACCTTCGGTTCCACCTCTCAGTAATCCCATCGCTGTGACCAGTCAGTCTGATGGATGGAGTGATGTTCCGGCCTTCTATAGTGTTGGGACCTTCGGTTCCACCTCTCAGTAATCCCATCACTCCACCGGATCCACCTCTCAGTAATCCCATCGCTGTGACCAGTCAGTCTGATGGATGGAGTGATGTTCTGGCCTTCTATAGTGTTGGGACCTTCGGTTCCACCTCTCAGTAATCCCATCACTCCACCGGATCCACCTCTCAGTAATCCCATCGCTGTGACCAGCCAGTCTGATGGATGGAGTGATGTTCTGGCCTTCTATAGTGTTGGGACCTTCAGTTCCACCTCTCAGTAATCCCATCGCTGTGACCAGTCAGTCTGATGGATTGAGTGATGTTCTGGCCTTCTATAGTGTTAGGACCTTCGGTTCCACCTCTCAGTAATCCCATCGCTGTGACCAGTCAGTCTGATGGATGGAGTGATGTTCCGGCCTTCTATAGTGTTGGGACCTTCGGTTCCACCTCTCAGTAATCCCATCACTCCACCGGATCCACCTCTCAGTAATCCCATCGCTGTGACCAGCCAGTCTGATGGATGGAGTGATGTTCTGGCCTTCTATAGTGTTGGGACCTTCGGTTCCACCTCTCAGTAATCCCATCACTCCACCGGATCCACCTCTCAGTAATCCCATCGCTGTGACCAGCCAGTCTGATGGATGGAGTGATGTTCTGGCCTTCTATAGTGTTGGGACCTTCAGTTCCACCTCTCAGTAATCCCATCGCTGTGACCAGTCAGTCTGATGGATGGAGTGATGTTCTGGCCTTCTATAGTGTTGGGACCCTCAGTTCCACCTTTCAGTAATCCCATCGCTGTGACCAGCCAGTCTGATGGATGGAGTGATGTTCTGGCCTTCTATAGTGTTGGGACGTTCGGTTCCACTTCTCAGTAATCCCATCGCTCAGTCATGTCACACAAATCACATAACAAGCAATGAGGTAGAAGTCACGTTTGGGTAAACGAACCAGCCGCATGTTTGCCATCATACGCACACGGTATGTACCGGGAATCGTGGAAACATACATTGAAAGCAGAAAAAGAGGAAAGTTCTGAAATGATAGCATTGCGTGATTTGTGATTATCAAGATACAAAGACAGCTTTTTATAGAGCAGGATTGTGTGCCCAGTGCTAGCATGCCGAATTTAACAGTCATTCCTCTAAAATCTCATCGCCAGGAAAATATCCTGTGACATGCGTTGTTCATGGTTTGATTGGCACTTTGCATTTTGGGAGAATGGAAAGTCTTATGAAACCGACACCTCCTAAATGGCCGGTCCTCTTCACTTCCCGTGCCAAAACATTCCCGTCTCCTTATCTCACATAATGAACACCGAGGCCTTCCCAGCAATCTTTATTAATGAGTTTCTTATAAAATCACGACAAATGAAGGATTTCACGTCTGTTACATTTCTGAGTGTGGATAGAAGACCAAAGACCGTGGCCACCAACTGTCCCCAAGGTTCACACGAGATGACTTACATCCGGGTCAATTCACTTACATCTACCGCACACCAGTTGTTTTTGTTCACGTTTTTATGTAAATCTTTAATAAATGTATTTTTTTATATAACTACTTTGTAAAATCTCTGTGTACCGAGATAGTCCTCAACACTATGGGAGTCATAGGGCAACATTTTGGAGTAGCCCTTGATAAATCCGCCCCTTTCCTTCATTACCGCATACAAGTGTTAATATCATCCACTAAAATGACTAAAACATTTTAGTTGACTAAATGAATACTATTATATTCCACTAATATACGACTAAAACAACTGAGATGACTAAAATATGACTAAAACTAAATGCCATTTTAGTCAAAAGACTAATGCCGCGTACACACGATCACTTTATGTGATGAAAAAAAATGACGTTTTTGAAAACGTCAGTTTCATTGACCGTGTGTAGCAAAAAACGTTGTTTAAAATGACGTTTTTCAACCGCGCATGCCCAGAAGCTAGTTATGAAGCGAGCTTCAATGGAAAAGAGTGGTGAACGTAACCTCGCTTTTTGTGAAAAAACCATGGTGTGTATGCAAGATCGTCTTTGAAAAGTGAAGTTTCAATAACGTTGTTTTTTACTTCACAGAAAACGTCGTTTTTTTTCATCACATAAAGTGATCGTGTGTACGCGGCATCAGACTTAGGCCGCGTACACACGATCAAATCTGTCTGCTGGAAACGGTCTGCTAGACCGTCCCAGCAGACAGATTCGATCGTGTGTACGGCCGAGCCGACGGATTTGGCCACCCGACAGATTTCAAAGCATGCTTTAAAATCTGTCTGCTGGAAAAATCTGCCTGTCCGCCCGTACAAACCATCAAATCTGTCTGCTGAAACGCTCCGTCGGACCGTCGTTTCCAGCAGATGAATTCAATCGTGTGTACGCGGCCAAAAACTAAATTGAAATTTGACTTTAAAATGAACCCTGGTCTGTGGTGCATGTTCATACAGCAATAGCATAAATAATAACATATTCGATTTTTCACTCCAGCTGTATAGAATGAGTTTGGAAATTGTGGAGAAATGATAACTAATGCATTACAATTTAATTACATTCAATCGATTTTAGATGACTAAAATGTACTGGAGATTTTAGTCGACTAAATTGTAGGACATTTTAGACTAAATACAACTAAAACTAAAACAATTGCAGAAGACTAAAATGGGACTAAAACTAAAATGCCATTTTAGTCCTAAGACTAAAAGTAGGTTGACATTTTCTGTGTCCTATGTGTGTCGCATGGTTGCTTGTTGCATGAACTAGGTTCATGTGTGCAGCACCGGCCGGCTGCTGTTAGTAGTCATACTGGTTAACCTATATAACATACATTAAGTATTTAATTAGTGTCATAATCTCTTATCCTGAAATTTTGTATATTTATACGATCAATAAATTATTTTACCTATATCATTGCCCATCTCTGCCTTGGTAGCCCTTTGGTTGCCCACTGGGGATACTCTGTCTTAGTTTCCCCATAGTGCAACTCTCTTTTTTCTTTATATGCATTGTTTTGGCTACGGCAGTGATCCCTAAAATACAGGGAGTGACAGGTGTAGATTTCTCAGGATAAGTACACATATTGTTGTAGAGGTAGAGGGTTCAACCTTAGTCTTTGTTTATATGACATTTTCTGCCGCATACGATAACTAAAACTAAAGTAGGAACTAAAATGGAGAGAAATATTGCTTCCTTTAAAAACTAGGGACCCTTGGCAATACGATACGGACTTATCAGGACATTGTAGCATGTTGGATGCAGACTTGTGAATAACTGGATGATATTGATCCAAGGAAGTTTTACAGTCAATAATATTATATATTGCCTGTAGACAGCAGAGTTCCCTTTCCCTGATCCTGCCTGAAGTGTGGCACACGTGGTCCCAGCACTCGGACTAATACTCTTTGCTGAATTGTTATGACTTCAACGTTCTTTGTCACAGCAAAGCTCCTCACCCTAATTGGAACCAGATGAGCAGAATCAGGTCATACTTGGAGAGGCACCAGCTGAACAGGACACAAGAGGGTGGGTAGACCTCGCTTGTTTGAAGAAATTAGAAGAAAACATTTCTAAGGGCATATTCCAGTACACTCACCCAAAAAGACACGGCGAATGTTCACCCTCATTACAGGTAGGTTTTATGTTCCTGGGACCTTCTCATGTTTTCATTGTCGATTCTACAAAACCAACGTTCAGGAAAACTCGTTGTTAATAAATTACAGTGAGGCACGCTGGAACGAGCTTACAGCACATCATCCGCATTCACAACACGTCTCTTTTATGAAACTGCCATCTATATAATCTGTGCACCAAAGTGCTGATTCTGCTTTTTAGCTTTTATGTTCTTGTTGGACAATAGTATGTTAAGTAGCAAAATCTAGTAATCTCGAAATACCAGACAAGGAAATTAAAAGTAGAAGTAATGTTGTCCTTTGGTGTATACTCATATTTACTCAAACTGCCATTAAAACTTTAGGTGGTTCATGGATGGCCGTGTCCCAAAATCAATTACTACACCATTCTAACAGCAAGGCCATCTCCCCTTCAAAGTTCCTTTATATCATGAAGAGTACAATGGAGTCCTCAGTCCTTATTGTGATTGGCTGACCCATGTGCTATCACTTGTCATACATGGGTTAGCTAATCATTCAGAAAACAAGGATTGAACCCCAGGCATTCCCCCAAATTGGTAAAAATAAGAACATTACTTGGAATGGTACCAGCTGATTGGAGAAAAGCCAATGTAGCACCAATCTTTAAAAAAAGAACCAAGATACATCCCTGGGAATTACAGAGCAGTCAGCCTAACACCAATAGTATGTAAGCTCTTGGAGGGGATGATAAGGGACTATATACAAGATTTTAGTAATGAGAACGGTATCATTAGCAGTAATCAGCATGGATCCATGAAGAATCGTTCTTCCCAAACCAATCTACTACCCTTCTATGAGGAGGGGCGTTGTCGTCTAGATAAAGGAAGGCCCGTAGACGTGGTGTATCTGGATAAAGGAAGGCCCATAGACGTGGTGTATCTGGATAAAGGAAGGCCCGTAGATGTGGCGTATCTAGATAAAGGAAGGTCCGTAGACGTGGTGTATCTGGATAAAGGAAGGCCCATAGATGTGGCGTATCTAGATAAAGGAAGGTCCGTAGACGTGGTGTATCTAGATAAAGGAAGGTCCGTAGACGTGGTGTATCTGGATAAAGGAAGGTCCGTAGCCGTGGTGTATCTAGATAAAGGAAGGTCCGTAGACGTGGTGTATCTGGATAAAGGAAGGCCCGTAGACGTGGTGTATCTGGATAAAGGAAGGTCTGTAGACGTGGTGTATCTGGATAAAGGAAGGCCCGTAGACGTGGTGTATCTAGATAAAGGAAGGTCCGTAGACGTGGTCTATCTGGATAAAGAAAGGTCCGTAGATGTGGTGTATCTGGATAAAGGAAGGTCCGTAGATGTGGTGTATCTAGATAAAGGAAGGTCCGTAGACGTGGTGTATCTGGATAAAGGAAGGTCTGTAGACGTGGTGTATCTAGATAAAGGAAGGCCCGTAGACGTGGTGTATCTAGATAAAGGAAGGTCCGTAGACGTGGTGTATCTGGATAAAGGAAGGTCCGTAGATGTGGTGTATCTGGATAAAGGAAGGTCCGTAGACGTGGTGTATCTAGATAAAGGAAGGTCCGTAGACGTGGTGTATCTGGATAAAGGAAGGTCCGTAGATGTGGTGTATCTGGATAAAGGAAGGCCCGTAGACGTGGTGTATCTGGATAAAGGAAGGTCCGTAGATGTGGTGTATCTAGATAAAGGAAGGTCCGTAGACGTGGTGTATCTGGATAAAGGAAGGTCCGTAGATGTGGTGTATCTGGATAAAGGAAGGTCCGTAGACGTGGTGTATCTGGATTTTGCAAACGCATTTGATATAGTTCCCCATATACTATTGTAGCGCTACCCCCGCAAGAGCCGCTGGATGATTTTTGGGATCGGCAAATTAAGTTACCTTAACGTTGTCTAGGGGTGTGATGCAGGAACAAAGTAGTGAGCGGAGGTCCAGACATTCAATAAAGGTTTTTCCAATGCTTTATTTCCAGGCCAACACAGCCAACATCAACTTCAGTTAGGAAGGAAGGACAGGTTGAAGAAAGAATAAAGGTGAACTTGCGGTGTCAGGCCTGGATGTGGACGGGGCAAGCCAGCCCTTAGTATTACTGATTTGTAAACTCATTGTCGCTTCTGTTAAATGAGTGAATAGGGCGAATCCTTCCAATAGACTCTAGCCCAGGTCACCGGGAGACAGTAATGAGTACCTGTAGCATCCCGGTCACCAGATCCCCGATTGGTTTGGCACTCAGCCTGAGATCCGTTTCAATGGAACTTAGAACCCAGTAGGTCACTGGGGTCCCCTTACGCCTCTGGTTGAGGCTTGGTGAAGCCTAAAGGTGGATGCCGCCCCCGCACAGGGACCCTGTCACAGATATACCCATCCCCAGCATGCCCTGTGAGGGAGGAACTCCTGTAATTGGCTGCTGGGGAAGACTTGCTCTGCCAGAAACCCCGCTGGTGCCATCTGCTGGCCAGAGATGATACCACATCCCTAGAATGCAGACTGGCCCAGGAGACCCATGAGACCTTTCTGGAACGACAGAAGTCACAATTTAGATAAATCACGAATGGGAGCAATGTAACTCTCCCATTCCAACTAACTTTAGCGTAGTGCCCATACTGAAAGTAAGGGGGTGCTACACTATTGTAAATTGTTGGAGGTTGTATAGTCAAAGGGCACCACATCCCTATGGAATACATATATTGGCAAAAGAAAGGGAAATTGGATTTTTAAGGTGCCCAAGAAAGTATAGAAGTCAGATATATAAAATTATCAAATTATTTAATACAAAATATCTAAAAACATCACAGTGTCATTGTGACGAAATGAACCGTGACAGACTGAGATATTCCTATGTCTAGGGTCATCTTATGTCCACTAGGGCCATAGGGGGACAAAGAAATCATAATTCATATATTGCAGATGATGGGACATTAATAATAATTCATATTGCAGGACTGGAATATTACAAAGTGGATGTCTTGAGATATCACAAGGAGTTCATGATGACATGACCAGGTCAACCAGACAGTGACTCATACCTTTGTATAATAGGCTATTGCGATATCTTAAGGTGTTGGCTATTCACTGTAAAGACATTCCGTTGAAAAGGTGTTGATTGCACCCACTCTCACAAGACTCTGCCATTGTGTGATAAAGCTGTCTAGAGAACTTATTCAACTAGATGTCTGTGTTATTATTCAAGGTTAATTGAACTCTATTGAAGATACAGTGCCGACATGTCTAGCTACCAATTAAAGAATTATCCTCGGTGAGTGAATAGGGGGGTGGAGATTGCATTGTCCTGTGATGAACTGTATTATGCTGTACTGGATATAAGCAAGCTAAGAAAACCAATAAAGTCATTCATACATTTTGGAAACTAGAGAACGGAGGGCAGTCTCGTTTATTCTGGGAAATGGAATGGATCATGTCTGCCTGGTTGTTGGTGTGTCGGATAAGCTTGTCGTGGTTGGATGGAAGGTCGTAAGCGGTGGTGACCGTTACAGTCATCATACAATAAAATAAGTAGAAAAAATATAAGGCTGTGCATAACCTATGGTGATTACAAATCTAATGTGTAACCTTGTGAATACTATAAAATATAGTAACATATGAATGATACAATGAAAACACACTGGTGATTATTCGCAATAAAAGAATGAACCAAAAATGTATCTCAAACAAAAATTAAATCAGAGAAATCTGTGAAAAAACAATGAAAAATGGTGACATAAGAAATCCATAAAAATCATAAAAAAATTATCAAAAATCAAATGAACAATTCCGTGAATCAAAGTTGTGTGAGTGTTTGTTGGAAAAGTTTTTTATGTGTATTGTGTGACTATAAGAATGTAAAATGGACTCCAGTTTCTGTATTGGCTTCTAAAGACACGTTGCTTTAACTTGCCTAATTCTATTGTTTGTGTTACTTCCTTAAATCAACCTTTGCTAAGAATTGTAAAGAGGCACTGTGATTGGCAATAAAGCTTGTTTGCGTCATGAGCCACCAGTGATTTTTTAGCCAATAGTATTCTTCCTGTTGACTCAGAAGGTCTCACACCTCGTGTCTGTATGTGACTTCTGCTTTCTTCTCAGCATGAAGATCTCATCCATCTGTACCGGTACATTTGAAATAAATTATCTTGCTTCTAAAACACTTGAAGTTTGACTGATCACAGGGGAAGAATTATCCTAACATTTTGGTCCTTCCAGCCGCATCCAATGTGTGAAGCCCAGGTCCAATGGTTTTGATTAGGGTTGTCCAGATACCGATACCAGTATCGGTATCGGGACCGATTCCGAGTATTTGCGGGAGTACTTGTACTCCCGCAAATACCCCCGATACCGAAATAGAATACTCCCCCCCCCCCCCCCGCGCCGCTCGCCTCTCGCCGCTTATCCCCTTGCAACACAGCGGGCATTTACACGTTTTCGATGGTAAACTTGTAATACCCGCGGCGCCATGTATAGACACGCGATTGGACGGATCCGTCCAATTGCGAGCAAGGGGGGAGTGTCTATACACAGATACGTGCATAGACACTCCCCCCTTGCTCGCGATTGGAAGGATTCGTCCAATTGCGTGTCTATACATGGCGCCGCGGGTATTACAAGTTTACCAACGAAAACTTGTAATGCTCACTGTGTTGCACAGGGATTAACCCGGCAGCAGCGGCGGCGGCGGGAAAATCAGAGGAGCTGAAGGTTTGGGGGACATGACATGGCTGCAATATGGGGCACAGGACATGGCTGCAATATGTAGGGGACACGACATGGCTGCAATATGTAGGGGACATGACATGGCTGCAATATGTGGGGAACATGACATGGCTGCATATATGGGGGACATGACATGGCTGCAATATGTGGGGAACATGACATGGCTGCAATATGTGGCACAGGACATGGCGGCAATATGTGGCACAGGACATGGCTGCAATATGTGGGGGACAGGACATGGCTGCAATATGTGGGGGGACAGGACATGGCTGCAATATGTGGGGGACAGGACATGGCTGCAATATGTGGGGGACATGACATGCCTGCAATATGTGGGGGGACAGGACATGGCTGCAATATGTGGGGGACAGGACATGGCTGCAATATGTGGGGGGACATGACATGCCTGCAATATGTGGGGGACATGACATGCCTGCAATATGTGGGGGACATGGCTGCATATATGTGGGGGACATGACATGGCTGCATTTATGGGGACACGTTTAAAAAAAAGTATCGGTATTCGGTATCGGCACTTGTACTTGGCCCTAAAAAAGTGGTATCGGGACAACCCTAGTTTTGATCGATCAGAAAACGGTGAGTATCGGATCATAAAAAACTCACTAAGAAAATAAGTCCCCCCACTTAACATTAGTGGTCAAATAGGGGCCGATTGCTACCGGGACCCGGGTCCAACCATCTGGTTCCGAACCTGCCATGATCCAGTCCTTCTAGTGTGTTTGGGAGGTAAGATACCTAAACCACTTGCCGACCAGCCGCCGCAGTTATACGGCGGCAGGTCGGCATGGGTGCGCGAGAGCCCGTAGCTCTACGTCGCGCCTTTCGCGGCCACTAGGGGGCGCGTGCGCGCTGCCGGCGGTCCGCGCGCGCGCCCCCCGCTCGCCCCCGAGTCCCGTGCGTGTGCCCGGCGGGCGCGATCGCCGCCGGGCACACGCGATCGCTCGTTACAGAGCGGGGAACGGGAGCTGTGTGTGAAAACACACAGCGCTCGTTCCTGTCAGCGGGGGAAACGCTGATTTTCTGTTCATACAATGTATGAACAGAAGATCAGTGATCCCCCTAGTGAGTCCACCCCCCCATACAGTTAGAACACAAATAGGAACACACTTAACCCCTTCCCCGCCCCCTAGTGTTAACCCCTTCACTGCCAATGGCATTTTTATAGTAATCCAATGCATTTTTATAGCATTGATCGCTAAAAAAATGCCAATGGTCCCAAAAATGTGTCAAAAGTGTCCGAAGTGTCCGCCATAATATCGCAGTACCGAAAAAAAACGCTGATCGCCGCCATTACTAGTAAAAAAAAAATAATAATAAAAATGCCATAAAACTACCCCCTATCTTGTAAACGCTATAACTTTTGCGCAAACCAATCAATAAACGCTAATTGCGTTTTTTTTTACGAAAAATATGTAGAAGAATACGTATCGGCCTAAACTGAGGAAAAAATATTTTTTTTTAATATATTTTTGGGGATATTTATTATAGAAAAAAGTAAAAAATATTGCATTTTTTTCAAAATAGTCGCTCTATTTTTGTTTATAGCGCAAAAAATAAAAACCGCAGAGATGATCAAATACCACCAAAAGAAAGCTCTATTTGTGGGAAAAAAAGGACGCCAATTTTGTTTGAGAGCCACGTCGCACGACCGCGCAATTGTCAGTTAAAGCGACGCAGTGCCGAATCTCAAAAAGTGCTCTGGTCTTTGGACAGCAATATGGTCCGGGGCTGAAGTGGTTAAATTACTTTTATTTTTTATTTATTTTTCTAAGTCTTTTTTTTTTCTTTTTCTGCTTGATTCTGGTTATGAGTTATAGATGAGTTGTAATAACAAACATTGGGACTGATTGTATGAGATCTTAATAGTCCGAAGTGTCACAGGAATTTGGGGCGTTGCCTGCGTTAAAATGGACGTCGCCTGCTGTCCAGGACAGATTTGAAGTGTATACCGAATGTCGAAGGTTGCGGAACCGACAATTTAAGTGCTAAAAGTAGCTGAGTGATCTGAACAGATTGCGAGACCTACTTGCTTCTTTGTGATCACTTTTTCTATACTAGGTGGTGTAATACCATCTCCTTCTCTCTTTTTCTACTGGCTAACTTTACAATTTTTATTTTTTTAACAGTACTGCAGAGACGGGTTTTAATTGTTTTTTTTTTTTATTCTCCCCATAGTGTGGGGTGTTTTGATATTTTTGATTTTCCTGTATTCTTATTGTTATCGAGGCCCAAGGATCGCTACCCCAGTGTTTTACAAGTTATTAGAAAGCCCAATTAATGCTAACGACAGGGAACTTTTCTGTTAAGGCAGTTATATGTTTCACGTGTCTGCAATCTTGTGCTTAGACACCGGACTTTAAACCCCCCCTCCCCCTTCGGACATTTGTATTGTTAAGGACTTGTCCGCCTATCTAAGCTAAGTACACTTCCTCTTTTGTGTGTGTGTGTGCGCGCGCGTGAATTCAGACCAGGTCACTTTTTTCCTCTCTTCTTTTTTGTTTGTTTTGTGTTTTTTTTATGTCTGTGTTTGTTTTAAACAAACTGTGCTTCTAAAAAAAAAAAAAAAGGGGGGGGGGTGGGTGAAGGTATAGATTGTGTGCATAGGTTTCCTGTTTGGGGAATTTAGACTTTGTTGTTTTATATAGATTTTGGTGGAGTTTGAGAGTAGAATTACCAGTCTTGTATTCTAAACACTGAAGCCAACAAACAGAGAACCATGGGGAATAATTTCGGTAAAGGGATGTATTGTGTGTGCTGCTGTTGTGTTCCTAATGCACTATTAGAAGGAGATAAGAAATTTATGCTTAGCAAAGTCCCTACATTTGTGAAATATTGTGCTAAAAGGGAAAGAAAATGTGTATTTTAGAATAATTTAACTGTAAAGGGTTGCCAGAATTTGGTGGATAAGCTTTAATTGTTAAGATCAGAGAAGGTGTGAGTTAGAAATGGCGGCATGCTGACTTGAACATGCTGGGTCTCCAAACTACGGCCCTCCAGTTGTTCAGGAACTACAATTCCCATCATGCCTAGTCATGTCTGTGAATGTCAGAGTTTTACAATGCCTCATGGGATGTGTAGTTCCGCAACACCTGGAGGGCCGTAGTTTGGAGACCCAGCATGTTCAAGCCAGCATGCCGCCATTTCTAACTCACACCTTCTCTAGCAGCTAGAAGAACAAAAGAAAAATGCCAAGCCCAACTTCCCCTAGTGGACAAAGAGGATGATTTCATTTGTAGCACCCAGAGACCACCTCCTTATAATGGTCCTCCCCCTCAGGTGCAAGCCACTGCCCAGAGTACCACCCTCCCTGTGACATCCACCCCTGTCAGAGGAACCACCTCTGAACAAGACCCTAACCCTACTTCCTTAATCTCTCCAGATAGCAGCATAATCTTGAACAGATCAATCCTTGAAACTTTAACTGACGCCATTAGAATGGTGAAGAATACCCTTGATAGAAGTCCCGAACCCCAGGGGAGGACAGCTGGACGGGGTGGGAGGACAGCATCCCCTGACAATGACTGTTTTCAGGCCATGGACTGATTGGTAGAAAATAAATATGACAGTACAAGAAGACAAGGAGAGTGTCAGTGACTACCTAAATAAACTACGAGAGGTTTTTAAAGTGTTCTCCGGGACCCCCGAAGCTGAGGATGGGAATAGTGCATATCAGCAACGGCTAAAAATAGCTTTTGTAAAAGGATTAAAACAGGATCATAAAGATAACATGGTTACTTACCGAACTGCATCTGTTTTAGATGTTTTACAATATGCTGAACATTCAGAGAAGTATCTGAAAACAATGGGAAACAAATTGAAAGTAAAGGTTTTTGTGCAAAGTGTTGAAGGAGATGAGGATGTAGAGGAATACACCGCCGAGGCGGAAACAGAGGAGTCCCATAGAAGGAAGCAGAGGAGGGTATAGCCTCTGTAATAGATACATTTTTACAACAGGGTGATTATTCTGTAGCCCCTGTAACACCCCTCTTTGATATACCTCCACCAGGTTGCCCCAGAGCTATTGTGAGTCCCCCACCATCTTTTCACAGGCAATGTCCTTAAACTTGGCTCAATTTGTGCCCCAATGGGGGAAGCCAACTCCTCCTCTATGAAGACACATTCTAGTGGCGTCTCCCTCAGAGGAGGTTTGTAGGACTGATACAATGGCTCTGTTGTATTTTCTCCATGATCAAGGGCATAAGATAAATAAAACGAAAACTCTAGTTGTGGCAACAGCAGGTCAAATACTTGGGGTATAATATCTCAAAAGAAGGTCGGCACCTGGATGGAGCGAGAATTTCCAATCCTCCTACAGGTACCGAGACCAAAGACCAAAAATAAAAACAAATGATGTATTTTTTAGGCATGAGGAATTTTTGTAGGGTTTGGATCCCCGGGTATTCAATATTGACCGTCCCGTTGGTCCATGCCCTACATGGTAACCCCATGGCCCCACAGGATGCTATAAAATGGAGTGAGGAATAGACATGTGCAGACTGGAATATTTCGTTTCATTTTTTTGCTTTCGTTTGGAAAATAAATTTATTTAGTTACTCCCGAAAATCGTTTTGATTTATTTTGTTTTTCGTTGGGGAATAGCTTTCGTCCGAAAATCCAATAATACTTGACTCGAATGGTCAAAAGAATATTCGATGGAACGTCGAATCTTTACGTCGAATCGTACATTTCCGTTCGAATATTCCGCCTACAAGAAGTTTAATGTTGTATGACTAGCAATAATGTCCAATCTATTTTCTCATAAATCGAAATCTAATCTCTATAATGTCGAATCTATTTTCTCAGAAATCGAAATCTAATTTCTATAATGTCGAATCTTTTATTTCTATAATGTCGAATCTTTTATTTCTATAATTTCCAATCTTTTATTTCTATAATGTCCAATCTTTTCTCTATAATGTCCAATCTTTTCCCTATAATGTCCAATCTTTTCCCTATAATGTCCAATCTTTTCCCTATAATGTCCAATCTTTTCTCTATAATGTTGAATCTTTTCCCTATAATGTCCAATCTTTTCCCTATGATGTCCAATCTTTTCTCTATAATGTCCAATCATTTCTCTATAATGTCCAATCTTTTCCCTATAATGTCCAATCTTTTCTCTATAATGTCCAATCTTTTCTCTATAATGTTGAATCTTTTCCCTATAATGTCCAATCTTTTCCCTATAATGTCCAATCTTTTCCCTATAATGTCCAATCTTTTCTCTATAATGTCCAATCTTTTCCCTATAATGTCCAATCTTTTCTCTATAATGTCCAATCTTTTCCCTATAATGTCCAATCTTTTCTCTATAATGTCCAATCTTTTCCCTATAATGTCAAATCTTTTCCCTATAATGTCCCATCTTTTCTCTATAATGTCCAATCTTTTCTCTATAATCTCCAATCTTTTCCCTATAATGTCCAATCTTTTCCCTATAATGTCCAATCTTTTCTCTATAATGTCCAATCTTATCTCTATAATGTCCAATCTTTTCTCTATAATGTCCAATCTTTTCTCTATAATGTCAAATCTTTTCCCTATAATGTCCCATCTTTTTTCTATAATGTCCAATCTTTTCCCTATAATGTCCAATCTTTTCTCTATAATGTCCCATCTTTTCTCTATACTGTCCAATCTTTTCCCTATAATGTCCAATCTTTTCCCTATAATGTCCAATCTTTTCTCTATAATGTCCAATCTTTTCCCTATACTGTCCAATCTTTTCTCTATAATGTCCAATCTTTTCTCTATAATGTCAAATCTTTTCCCTATAATGTCCAATCTTTTCTCTATAATGTCCAATCTTTTCCCTATAATGTCCAATCTTTTCTCTATAATGTCGAATCTTTTCCCTATAATGTCCAATCTTTTCCCTATAATGTCCAATCTTATCTCTATAATGTCCAATCTTTTCTCTATAATGTCCAATCTTTTCCCTATAATGTCCAATCTTTTCTCTATAATGTCGAATCTTTTCCCTATAATGTCCAATCTTTTCTCTATAATGTCCAATCTTTTCTCTATAATGTCAAATCTTTTCCCTATAATGTCCAATCTTTTCCCTATAATGTCCAATCTTTTCTCTATAATGTCCAATCTTTTCCCTATAATGTCCAATCTTTTCCCTATAATGTCCAATCTTTTCTCTATAATGTCCCATCTTTTCTCTATAATGTCCCATCTTTTCTCTATAATGTCCAATCTTTTCCCTATAATGTCCAATCTTTTCCCTATAATGTCCAATCTTTTCTCTATAATGTCCCATCTTTTCTCTATAATGTCCAATCTTTTCCCTATAATGTCCAATCTTTTCCCTATAATGTCCAATCTTTTCTCTATAATGTCCAATCTTTTCTCTATAATGTCCCATCTTTTCTCTATAATGTCCAATCTTTTCCCTATAATGTCCAATCTTTTCCCTATAATGTCCAATCTTTTCTCTATAATGTCCAATCTTTTCTCTATAATGTCCAATCTTTTCCCTATAATGTCCAATCTTTTCCCTATAATGTCCAATCTTTTCTCTATAATGTCCAATCTTTTCCCTATAATGTCCAATCTTTTCTCTATAATGTCCCATCTTTTCTCTATACTGTCCAATCTTTTCCCTATAATGTCCAATCTTTTCCCTATAATGTCCAATCTTTTCTCTATAATGTCCAATCTTTTCCCTATAATGTCCAATCTTTTCTCTATAATGTCCAATCTTTTCCCTATAATGTCCAATCTTTTCCCTATAATGTCCAATCTTTTCTCTATAATGTCCAATCTTTTCCCTATAATGTCCAATCTTTTCCCTATACTGTCCAATCTTTTCTCTATAATGTCCAATCTTTTCTCTATAATGTCAAATCTTTTCCCTATAATGTCCAATCTTTTCTCTATAATGTCAAATCTTTTCCCTATAATGTCCAATCTTTTCCCTATAATGTCGAATCTTTTCTCTATAATGTCCAATCTTTTCTCTATAATGTCCAATCTTTTCCCTATAATGTCCAATCTTTTCTCTATAATGTCAAATCTTTTCCCTATAATGTCCAATCTTTTCTCTATAATGTCCAATCTTTTCTCTATAATGTCCAATCTTTTCCCTATAATGTCCAATCTTTTCCCTATAATGTCCAATCTTATCTCTATAATGTCCAATCTTATCTCTATAATGTCCAATCTTTTCTCTATAATGTCCAATCTTTTCTCTATAATGTCCAATCTTTTCCCTATAATGTCCAATCTTTTCCCTATAATGTCCAATCTCTCTATATCGAATTTTTACCGCAATGAAAACGAAAATAAAGCATTTTTTATGTCGGATCTTTGGGTTTTCGTTTCTTGCGCTTTCTTTATCGTTTGTTAAAACGATAACAAAAAAAACAGATTTTCGGACGAAAATGCATTCTAACGAAAACGAATGCACATGTCTAGTGAGGAAACAGAGATAGCCTTTACTGACCTAAAACAAGTCCTTTCTAGTTCATCAGTGCTAGCCTTAACGGAATATGACAAACCTTTCGAACAAACAGTAGATTTAAGGGAAGGTCACATGACATCAGTACTTACACAGTCACATGGTGAGCGCCAGAGGCCAATTGCTTACTATTCTATAAAACTAGACAGTGTAACTAGAGCACTTCCACCCTGTGTACAGGCAGTGGTAGCTGCAGCCGAAGCAGTAAAGGCCTCAGCATCTATAGTGCTATATCACCCGCTGACACTCATAGTACCTCATGTAGTATCTGTTATTCTTTGAGCCCAGCACGACACCTTTCCTGGATGACAATACTCTTCACACAACCTCACTGAACGATACAGAGGTGTACTACATTAAACCCATCCACACTACTACCACTCCCTACTGATGGCCATAAACATAACTGTACTGCTGCCATCGCTGGAAAGCTACCGTCACAAAGTGATATGAAAGATGTACCGTTATCTAATCCTGACATGACGCTTTTTCTTGATGGCTCCAGTAGAAAAAATCCAGATGGCACAAATGTAACCGGATACGCAGTAGTGACACAGGATGAAATCTTGGAGGGAAATAAAAGAGCAGATGAAGTGGCTAAAATAGCGGCACAAGAAACACATCGAATAATGATAGAACTGGAAATCAGAGAGATAGATCATACATTCCTTACTGATATGCAGCAGAATGCACCCCCCCCCCCCTCCCCCCTCCGGGGAGAAACAATATTGGAAAACAAACGGTTGCACAGAGATAGATAACATTTATACATCACCTGAAGGAAAACCGGAATTGCCAAAATCCCTATTTAGGTATGCAGAGCAGTGCTGACACCTGGAGTAACATGGAGTACCTCATGTGTCAACCAGGGGCATGACTGACATATTAAATAAGGTATGTACAGCCTATGGCTTCACAAACTACTCAAAAACTTTTTGTTCTCAATGCATTAAATGTGCAAAACACAATGCTACGTGACGGGCTATAACAGCGCCATCCACCGCGGGTGAAATAAATGAAAATTAAGGATTACACAGTAAGTAGACCAATTAAAAAAAATAAAAACAGCATACTGGCGCTGACGCCAGTATGCTGGATCACATGGGACATAGTATATTTCGGGTGAACCACCGCTTAAACATAGGATGCACCTGCTATGGGCAACTTTATCTTTACGCTGGAAAAACCCTTGCGTAAACGGCGTAAAGTGACTGCGTCGGGCCGGCGTACGTTTGTGAATTGGCGTATCTCGCTGATTTACATATTCTCGGCGTAAATCAGCGAGAACGCCCCCAGCGGCCAATTTAAAAACACATTTAATGTATTACCGAACGTGGGATCTTCAATGTAAACAGAGTTGGAACGACCGCCGCCATAGAATGCAGATGAAACTGACTGTGAAACTCTTATGTGAATCTGGCCCACAATTCCTAGGTTTGGAATCCCTGAAAAGATTTACAGCGATAATGGATCCCATTTTGTAAATAAAACTATACAACATTTGACAGAAGTGATGGGTATCCAAGTAAAAAACCATTGCGCCTATCACCCCCAATCAGCTGGATTGGTGGAGAGACAGAATGGAATCCTGAAAAGAAGAAATTGGATGTACTGCCTACCATTAGCTGTGACTAGCATGCATATTACACCCACACAGGAAGGTTTGAGTCCATTAGAAATGATACATATAGAATACCCTTACTACTAAATGAAACACCAGTTGAAGAATCTGAACGTACCTTAGCAGAATATATGTCTAACTTGTTGAAACAGAAAAAAATTAATGAGGTCTGTTCTATTCCAGAAGGTCCAATCCAAAGGAGAAGAGAAAATCCATTTAGGAGAATGGATCCTGATAAAAGTAATAAAAAGGAAACATTGGCCCTTGCCTAAATAGGAGGGGCCATATCAGGTTCTTCTCACCACTCCCACGGCAATAAGGATTGCAGAGAGGTCTACCTGGACTCACCAGTCCCATTGCAAAAAGGTTTTACAGGCAGAGCAGGGTCAGTTGGCGGCAGAGCTCTGGTAAATGTCTGGCTACAAAGGGAGGTTCTGCACAAGGTGGGGCTTATCTCAAACCGGTGAAGAACTCCATTACCTTACCCCCCAGGGCTCTGTAGCTGGTTAGGATGAAAGGGACAGTAATTATCTTGGGTCTACTGGTGACTCTAGGTGAGACGTCTATACGTGGAGGCAGAAACTGGAAAGAGAAGGAACCTCTAGAATGGGCAAGTACGGCGAAGGCCTTGAACTTAAAGGGGTTGTAAAGGTACAAGTTTTTTTACCTTCATGCATCCTATGCATGAAGGTAAAAAAACATCTAGCAGCTCCGCCCCCCCCCCCCCCCGAGCCCCCGTTGTACTTACCTGACCTTTCGAATCTCCCGTGTGCGTCCACGTCGTCCTCTTCGGTTCCCAGCCTGACCGTTGATTGGCTAGGCTGGGCGGATTGATAGCAGCGCAGCCATTGGCTAGCGCTGCTGTCAATCAGGGCGAATGATGCGGCGCGCTGGGGGGCGGTGCCGAGTGATACAGTCGGCGGCTATGGCCGCCGCTGTATCACGGGAGCGCGCTCGCAAAAGCTTTCCTCCATGCGAGCGCCCTGGCATGAAGAAGGAAAGCTTTTGCGAGGAGGAGCCCAGACAGCCGCCGAGGGACCCCAGAAGACAGGTTTCCGGGCCACTCTGTGCAAAACGAACTGCACAGTGGAGGTAAGTATCACATGTTTGTTTTTTTTTTGTTTTTTAATCCCTGACTTTAGTGTCCCTTTAACCTTCATAGAAGGGGTAACTAGTACCATTTTAGCATTTAACTGAAGCAAGAAGGCTTCAATAGGCAGATAAATATGTTTGTTATATTCCAAGTGGAACTGACTGTTCAGTATGGAACCAGGCCCTGTGGACCACAGTACACCAAGATTGGGGGTACAACATTCTAGGCATAAATGGTTTAAAAGAAAGACTCACCATAACAAAGGCGGCCAATTCTCCCTGTACACATGGCAGAGATTGCAATCAATTGCTGATAACATTAAAAGAACCTCAAAAAAAGGATCAATGGTTATATTCTATGGGAGCATGGGTGTCGGGAACAGATCCTTTAGGTACATTTTTCCTCGAGTTATTACCACCCAATAAAACCAAACAGGAAAAGATAGATACAGAAGAGAAAGAAGAAGGCCATAGTAAGATAGAAGTTCTGAGTAACATTGTAAGATTTACTAACCTAACAGTAGAAGATGCTTTGGAGACGGGTTACCAAGAAAAAAATGAGTGGTTAGAATGGTTAAGATAGACGCTTAAAACTCTAAAAAGGGAAAACTGTTTAGTTTGTGCTGGAGCTAGACCACATTTAGCAACAGTCCCTTTCCTCTAGATTACAATACAGATCCAGAAGGTTTAAAATGTATGCTGCGGTTGTATAATAAGAGTTATAAACCAGAAACAAATTCTACCTGTCACACATTGAGTTTGTTGTCTCCCCCAGTACAGAGACCTCAGATACCTCCAGCGGTTGCCACGTATCCAGGCAATTTTACTTGTTTTGCACTCCCGGGGAACAGTAGCGCGGTGGATCTTGGGTCACTACCTGATGATTGTTGTGCGGAGAGGATTAACAAGGAAAATGGTGACTGGGTGGAACATGACATTCAGAGAGCTGATGTCTGGTGGATGTGTGGGGATAAGAAACTGCGAGCTAGGATCCTGGCCAATGCCCGAGGGGATTGTGCTATGGTCCAGCTGGTTATGCCCCTGAGAATCCTGTCAGAACACCCGTGGACTAAGGGTCACCAAAGGTATCTAAGGGACACCTCTCCCAAAGGGTCATTTGACTCCCAGATCTACATAGATGAGATTGGAGTTCCTCGAGGGGTGCAGAATGAGTTTAAGGCTAGGAGTTGGGTAACGGTCGGGTTTGAGTCTCTTCTGGTGGGTGACTATAGATAAAAATGTTGACTGGATTAACTATATATATATATATATATATATTACAACCAACAGTGATTTGTAAACTATAGCAGGGATGCTGTAAAAGGTCTAGCAGAACAGCTGGGCCCCACCTCTCTAATGGCATGGCAGAACCGAATGGCTTTAGATATGATCTTAGCTAAAAGAGGAGGGTTATGCAAAATGTTTGGTAGCATGTGTTGTACCTTTATCCCAAACAATACAGCCCCTGGGGGGACTGTGACCAAAGCCCTGGAAGGACTAACTGCTCTATCGAATGAATTAGCAGGGAATTCATGTATTAATGATCCATTCTCAAACTGGCTTGAAGGATGGTTTGGTAAATGGACTGGACTTATCGCATCATGTATGATCTCAATTGCTGTGGCTTTGGCCGTTCTGGTCTCTTGCGGATGTTGCTGCATTCCCTGTGTTCCAGGACTTTCACAAAAAGTGATCGAAACTGCAATCTCAAGAACAATGTATCAAGCACTTCCTACCTCGGAGGAGACCTGTGTGGACGTTGAAGCTCAACTTAATGATAAATATTCTGAAAGTACATAAAACACAGGGACTATCATCGAAACGTGTCGAGATAAAAAACCACACAAGAGGAGGGAATGTTGGAAAAGTTTTTTATGTGTATTGTATATAAGAATGTAAAATGGACTCCAGTTTCTGTATTGGCTTCTAAGGACACGTTGCTTTAACTTGCCTAATTCTATTGTTTGTGTTACTTCCTTAAATCAACCTTTGCTAAGAATTGTAAAGAGGCACTGTGATTGGCAATAAAGCTTGTTTGCGTCATGAGCCACCAGTGATCTTTTAGCCAATAGTATTCTTCCTGTTGACTCTATAAAGAAGGTCTCACACCTCGTGTCTGTATGTGACTTCTTCTCAGCATGAAGATCTCATCCATCTGTACCGGTACAAAAGAAAAATATTATCTTGCTTCTAAAACACTTGAAGTTTGACTGATCACAGGGGAAGAATCAGTGGTGGTTCGTCCATAGAGGGCGCTGGAGCGCCACCCCCTCTGGCTCTCACCGCATTGCACAAATCTATGTTGTTATCGCCGCTGTTATTCAGATGGTCGGCGCTCATGTCCGGCCATCTGAATAAAGCCAGCTGGTTGGCTGTACGGAAATGTCTATCAGAGCCAACAGCTCTGATAGGCTTTCCCAGTACAGCCCTCGGGTCCCAGAAGCTTATTCTCGGAGCGCACAGACTGTACGCCCCTTGAATAAGATGGCAGGCGTCTCAGCCAATCAGGTTGGCCTGTTCTGGCTACCGGTAAACTGATTGGCTGAGACGCCTGTCAGTCATCGAGGGCGGGAGAAGACATTGCGGGACGTGGATGCCTGACTCCAGTAAAGGTAAGTGCCGGGCGGGGGGGGGGGGGGGAGAAAGCAATTTACAGGGCACAGTGGGGACAATTGGCAGAGCGGCGACCATTGGCACAGCGGCGACCATTAAAGGGCACAGTGGTGACAATTGATGGCACAGTGGCTGCGTTTAATGGCATGGCACAGTGGTGACAATGGATGGCACAGTGGCTGTGTTTAATGGCATGGCACAGTGGTGACAATGGATGGTTACAGTGGCTGTGTTTAATTGCATGGCACAGTGGTGACAATTGATGGCACAGTGGCTGTGTTTAATGGCATGGCACAGTGGTGACAATGGATGGCACAGTGGCTGCGTTTAATGGCATGGCACAGTGGTGACAATTGATGGCACAGTGGCTGTGTTTAATGGCATGGCACAGTGGTGACAATGGATGGTTACAGTGGCTGTGTTTAATTGCATGGCACAGTGGTGACAATGGATGGCACAGTGGCTGCGTTTAATGGCATGGCACAGTGGTGACAATTGATGGGCACAGTGGCTGTGTTTAATGGCATGGTGCAGTGGTGACAATGGATGGCACAGTGGCTGCGTTTAATGGCATGGCACAGTGGTGACAATTGATGACACAGTGGCTGTGTTTAATGGCATGGCACAGTGGTGCGAATTGATGGCACAGTGACTGCATTTGATGGCATGGCACAGTGACTGCGTTTAATGGCATGGCACAGTGGTGCGAATTGATGGCACAGTGGCTGCATTTGATGGCATGGCACCGTGGTGCAAATTGATGGCACAGTGACTGCGTTTAATGGCATGGCACAGTGGTGCGAATTGATGGCACAGTGGCTGTGTTTGATTGCATGGAACAGTGGCTAGGTTTGGGCACAGTGAGACTGCAATTTTCTTTCTTTGCGCCCCCCCAAAAATTTTGAGCACCAGCCACCACTGGGAAGAATTATCCTAACAGTGTTGCAAACTATTAATAAGGGATATCTGTGCAAAAATAATCCTTGGTGAAAAACATCCATAGGCAAAAAAGCTTCTCAGATGTTCAAAAGCGACTGATGTGAGAACCACCACCAAAATGAAAAAATGCCTGCTTACCAGAGCTCCGTGACCCCCCGTTACAGAAGATCCGGAGAAGCTTAGTATGAAAGACAGTCCAGGAACACCAAAGATGTATCTCAATCCCAGTCAAACCAATTTGTGGACGCTCGCAGGAGTGAGCATCCTACATACACACACCTGTGGGACAGCGCGTGGCCCTCCCCCATCATATCACCGTGGAAATTCAAAACTTACTACGAGACCCTCTATAACCTGACTATGATACACCCTCCCCTGGACCATCTGACGGACTACATTGCCACCTCCTTAATGCCGACCTTGACCGTAGAGACGTGTGACCTGTTAGAAGAACCCATCACATTGCCAGAGATACAACTGGCGATTAGGAACATCAAACCAGGTAAGGCCCCCGGGACCAGATGGTCTAGCGGTCACTTATTACAAAACGCTACTTCCCTTGCTGGGTGACCACTTAGTTACCTCAGGAAGGGGGCAAATTTCACGACAGTACCCTACAGGCCCAAATATCCGTCATCCCCAAAGACAGTAAAGACCCTTCTCAATGTGGAAGTTACCAACCAATATCTCTACTCAATTTTTACCAAAATTATAGCCACCAGACTGCAATTATATGTCCCCCAACTGATTCACTTAGATCAAGTTGGCTTTGTCCCCACCAGAGAAGCCTGGGACAACACTACCAAGGTATTGAACTTGCTATACTTGGCTACCCTTACGAAAACGCCCAGTGTCTTCAAAGGCACCGACGCTGAAAAATCATTTGATCGCGTCGGGACTTTCTGTTTGCGACATTACGTCATGTGGGGTTGGGTGAAACGATGCAATGGTGGATCTCGGCGGCTTACTCGTCACCGACCTCAACGGTGTGCTCTCAGACCCATAACTAACGGAACGAGGCAGGGCTGTTCGTTGTCACCCCTCCCATTTTTTGGCCATGTGAGGTTAAATCTGAATATTGCAGGAATTTAAATAGGCCCTTCCAACACAAGGTGTCTACATATGCAGACGACCTGCTTTTCTCGCTCACAAACCCATCAATATCTCTACCGAACCTAATGCAAGAATTTGCGAAATACAGAGCACTCTCCAATTTAAAAATACATTTTGCCATATCTGAGGCCGTGGGGGTAGGAATGCCACCAACACAACTGTCCCACCTACAGTCCAGTTTCGCACTGAAGTGGACAAACATAGCCCTAAAATACCTGGGCACACAGATCCCCCCGACGCTCTCGAAACTATACGAACTTAACTTCCCTCCACTACTGAAAACGATAAAGTAATTATTAACTAAACGGAACACAGGCCTACATTGCTGGTTAGGCCGATGCAGATGAAGATGACGATCCTCCCGAAATTCCTATATCTCATGCAATCCCTACCCATCCACATACCGACATCTTACTTCAAACAGGTGCAATCTGTATTCACAGAATTTGTCTGGGCTAAGAAAAGACCTCGCCTGGCACACAAACTATTTGTACTTCCAGAACTGCAGGGTGGTCTGGCGCTACCAGATGTGTGCGCCTACTATCAGGCACAGGCAGTACATCTGGGGAGACTTTTGCACTGGTGCCGTTGCCGGGACACCAAACTCTGGACTCAAATAGAGCAGACCCAGAGTGTGATCCCCTTACGAAGGGCCCCATGGTGCTACTCCGCACTGTTGGCAGACCTCAAACAACACCCACTGATAAGGACATCCTCATGACTCTGCTCCCGACTCCTGACTATCAATCACTATTCTCCCCATACTCTCCTCTATACCCCATACTGGGAAACCCGCAGTTTTCGCCTGGTGTGCAGGGCGTGGTTTTTCGGGGTCTGAGCGAGGTGGGCCTACATCAAGCCTCCCACTTTCGTACTGGAGGGTGCTGGAAAACGATTTCGGTGCTCTCTTACTCTCTGGGCCTGTTTCGTCTGGACTTCCTGACAACGCGACAATTCAGCCATTTTCTCAAATTGAAGCAACCCCCTGCAGATAGCAGCATTCCACTTACAGCACTAGAGGACCTCTGTGCCACAACAGGGGTACTGGGACACACACTCTCCCTAACTTATGACTTGCTGAACACACCACCGGTGGACTTTGTTCCCCTAGCCATACTGAAATGGGAAAAGGAATTAGCCCGACAATTCAACTCAACCGAGAGACAACACATTCTGTGATATACACACAAATCTTCCATATGTGCTAAAATTCAAGAAACCTATTACCTGCTGGTACAGAACCCCAGTGCTTCTGCACAAATTCTTCCGGACAACGTCAGATCTTTGTTGGTGCTAAATCGGTGCTTGGAGGGTTGGAGGGATCTACTGTTGAGGGAGGGGTCTTTGTTGCTGGCTGCTGGAGGATCTATTGATGCTGGCTTCTGGGTAATCTCTTGTTGCTGGATGGGATCTATTTTTACAGGGTGGTCTGTTGTTGGAGAGATCTATGTTGCTAATGGGAAATCAATTGTTGTTGGGTGAGTCTTATGATATAGGGGTGAATTGTTGCTGGGAGGGATCTACTGTTGAGGGAGGGGTCTAATGTTGTTGGCTGCTGAAGGGTCTATTGATGTTAGCTTTTCGGAATCCATTGTTGCTGGGGTGGATCTATTGTTGCTAGATCTATTTTACTGCCTTTCCATCATTACTGCCAAGGAATGGTGCTTAGAGGTGGGTAGGAGGTGGCAACATGGAAGGGTGCTCGGAGGTGGGTAAGGGGTGGACCCAAGGAATGGTACTCGAAGGTGATTAAGGGGGCAGATCCAACGAATAATGCTCGGAGGTGGGCAGGGGGTTGACACAAGGAATGGAGCTTGGAGGTAGGTAAGGTGTGGACCCAAGAAATGGTGCTCGGAGGTAGGTAAGGTGTGGACTCAAGGAATGGTGCTTGGAGGTGGGTAGGAGTGGATCCAAGGAATGTGGCTTGGAGGTAGGTAGAGGATGGACCCAAGGAATGGTGCTCGGAGGTGGGTAAGGGGATGGACCCAAGGAATGGTGCTCGGAGGTAGGTAGGAGTGGACCCAAGGAGTGGTGCTCGGAAGTGGGTAAGGTGTGGACTCAAGGAACGGTGCTTGGAGGTAGGTAGGGGTGGACCCAAGGAATGGGGCTTGGAGGAAGGTAAGGGGATGGACCCAAGGAATGGGGCTTGGAGGTGGGTAAGGAGATGGACCGAAGGAGTGGTGCTTAGAGGTAGGTAAGGGATGGACCCAAGGAGTGGTGCTTGGAGGTAGGTAAGGGATGGACTCAAGGAATGGTGCTCGGAGGTAGGTAGGAGTGGACCCAAGGAATGGGGCTTGGAGGTAGGTAAGGGGATGGAACCAAGGAATGGGGCTCAGAGGTGGGTAGGGGGCGGAGTCAAAGGGTTACTCAGTAGGTAGGATAATTATGACTTTAATGGAGGTTACAGGTGAAAGGATTACAACCTTTGAACAGCCGTACCAAATGTAAGAGAATGTAGAAGTTTGGAGCCCGTAATTTATTTTAGTAATGCGACATCCACATCCATAGATGTTATTCTGACATATAAATGGTGTGAAATAAAACGTGCATTATAAAATATCCTCCTCTATCCATCTGAAGCCCAGACTGGTAGAAAAGTTTCGGAATATTTCTTGTCCTTGCTCCTCAATTAGGACTCCGGGGGATCCATTGGTGAAATATGAAACAAGAGAAGTAGAAGAAACGTATTTTCTTTGGATGAGCTGAGCTGCCATGTTTCTGTCAGGAGGTCGTGTTCCTGCAGCTGGAGAAATGTAAAGTAAAACGCTTAGAAAGGATCACCTCTTGTTTTAGGGTCAGTTAGAAAGTTATAAATGTAACAAGAATTAATCAGAACAGACACCCGTGTGGCCCGACACGTCTGTTGTGCCTTAAATACCATCAGCAGGTGCAAAGAACCTACACACAGCCCGGGTCAGTACCAGGTCAGAATCGGATCAGTGCCGGGTAAGTACCGGATCAGTACCGGGTCAGAATCGGATCAGTGCCGGGTCAGTATCGGATCACTACTGGGTGATGGGTCAGTATCGGATCAGTGCCAGGGAAGTACCAGATCAGTGCCAGGTAAGTACCGGATCACTACCGGCTCAGTATCGGATCAGTGCCGGGTCAGTATCGGATCACTACTGGGTGATGGGTCAGTATCGGATCAGTGCCAGGGAAGTACCAGATCAGTGCCGGGTAAGTACCGGATCACTACCGGGTCAGTATCGGATCAGTGCCGGGTCAGTATCGGATCAGTGCCAGGGAAGTACCAGATCAGTGCCGGGTAAGTACCGGATCAGTATCGGATCACTACCGGGTGACGGGTCAGTATCGGATCAGTGCCAGGTAAGTACCAGATCAGTACCGGATCAGTGCCGGGTAAGTACCGGATCACTACCGGGTCAGTATCGGATTACTACCGGGTGACGGGTCAGTATCGGATCAGTGCCAGGCAGGACTTTTTTTCTGGGGGAACTTGGGGGAACTCAGTTCCACCACCTTTGGCTCAGACCCTTTGGTGCCTGCTCACCACAATCACTTGTGAACACAGAAGTCTGGTTTCTGTGTTTACAAGTGACTGCTTTGTAACCCCCTGAACTCTGCACACTGTATGTAATGCAATTCTGGTATTTAATGCCCCTTTAAGACCCTCCTACTGTTTGTGAAATCTGAACGGGTCGTGGTTGAGTTCCTGCACCTATTTTCTGAGAAAAAAAGCTCTGGTGCCAGGTAAGTACCAGATCAGTACTGGATCACTACTGGGTCAGTATCGGATCAGTACCGGGTGACGGGTCAGTATCGGATCAGTGCCAGGTAAGTACCAGATTAGTACCGGATCAGTGCCGGGTAAGTACCGGATCACTACCGGGTCAGTATCGGATCAGTGCCAGGTAAGTACCAGATTAGTACCGGGTAAGTACCGGATCACTACCGGGTCAGTATCGGATCAGTACCGGGTGACGGGTCAGTATCGGATCAGTGCCAGGCAAGTACCAGATCAGTACCGGATCAGTGCCGGGTAAGTACCGGATCACTACCGGGTCAGTATCGGATCACTACCGGGTGACTGGTCAGTATCGGATCAGTGCCAGGTAAGTACCAGGTCAGTACTGGGTTAGTACTGAGATGCATGTTGGTGAATACAAATTGCAAACTGCCCCACGTGAAAAAGGATCAAAGTTGGGAACACCCAAAATAATCCCAGCGCACCAAGCCATTGAATGGAAACCACCCCCAGACGCAGATGTGCCCCTCAATTTGGTGCCCCGAAGGTCTCGATGTAAGTTTACAGTGTGAAGCAATATAATACAATATAATACAATATAATACAATATAAACTGTGTGATATAATACAATGGAGGGCGATACTACACTCTACTAAAAAGTTCATAAATAACGTGCTTGTGCCAGATACGGTAAGTAGAATCCAATAAATCCAAATGATTGCATGGTCCGTGGTGCGCCAGTGGTTTGCCGCAGCTTCTAAGTGGCGCACCACGGACGGTGGAATCATTTGGATTTATTGGATTCTACTTATCTGGCACAGGCACGTTATTTATGAACTTTTGGACTGCGCACGTTTACCACATTTAATCGCTGCATTGTCACTTTGAAATTGTTGCACTTTTATAGTGCATGAATAAACTTTATATATTATATACATATAAAAGTATAATATATATAATATAGTATAATAGTATAATATACATGGGGCCAGATTCAGGTAGATGGGCGAATCTTTATGTTGGAGTAATGTTTCTCATTTACGTTACTCCGCCGAAACTTTAGGAGCAAGTACTGTTATTCACATAGCACTTGCTCCTAAAGTTGCGCCGGAGTAACGAAAATGCGCTGGCGTAACCCGACGCAAGTGGAAGTGGGTGTGATCATATGTAAATGATGGGCGGAGCCCAGCGCAGAGGCTTACATTCAGCGCATCATCCACGGAGCATGCGCAGTAAGTGAGGCTCCACTCGCCCCCCTGTGCGCATGCTCACAACTTCCGTCGGCACCACTTCACGGGAAACCTCAGCGCAATGTGTTCCGTTGCGCGTATAAAAGCGCCATTCCGGCGCAAAAGTATTTCCGTTTCCCCCCACCCCAGGGAAGTTACTTTTGCTCTGTAATGGCTGCTCCCGCTCCCCCCAAAGAGAGGAGGAACCTCAATTTCAATCCCCAGGAGGTCTTGATTGTAATTTCGGCTATGGAGACCCACAACGATGTCCTCCATGGCAGGAAAAGCAGAAAGACCAGCCGGGATAGGAAGCAGGCCATCCTGGCAAGCATTGCTGCCAGAGTAAATATCTTGGGGTACTCCACCCGGACTGCTGCCGATATTGCCAAGAAGATCAACGATCTGAGGCGCAAGGTCCGGGGCAAGGTGGCCACCATTAGGAGGCATGAGAGGGGCACGGGGGGTGGACCCCCATGTGCGGTCAGCCTGACCACGGAGGAGGAGGCGGTCGTCCGCTGCCTGGACAGGGAGAAGTTGGAGGGGGTCCCGGTATATGACTCCATGGAGGAAGGCTCCAGGACAGGTAAGTGATTTTTACCCCCTTTTTGGTGTGTTGCATGTGGGGGGGAGGGTACATGTGCCAAGTGTGTGGGACCACCCAACATGTGTGTGCTTTGTGTCATCCACAGATGACGGAGCTGGGCCATCATCTGTTGGCGGCCAGTCCACCCCATCCCCCCAACGGCATCCTGTGCCCGACCCCCTGGGTGGTGAAGAGACCGAGGTGGAGGAGAGTGCCCACACCTCACCTGCAGAGGTGGTTGAGGAGGAGCCTGTTGTGGCAGAGCAGGACATTATTTTATTTTTGGAGGAGTCCTCCCCTTCGGCAGGGCCCTCTCTAATCCCCTCCCCCCTCCTAGTAAGCCCCTCAAGGGCGACTCCATCCCCCCGGGGACAACCATCTACTGGCCCCAGGAAGGCCACCCGGAAGACCAGGGGGGTGTCTGATCTGGTCCAGGACCAGGTGGCGAGGGACCACGCCAGGCAGACCCAGCAAATGGGGGACATAGTTGGGCACCTGGACAGAGTGGCTGACAACCTGTGCTCCGTGGCCCAGATACCTAATGCAGTGCAGGATGTCAGCTTCAACTGCGCTGCAGTGGTGACCAGTCTGGGGGAGGTGCAGGCTGATATAATGCACCTCACTGCAGCCGTCCAGGACCAGGGGAGGCAGAGTCAGCGGGCCCAGCATTACCAGGTCACCCGGCAGCTCAGGATGCAGGCCCAGACAAACTCTTACCTCGGCCGGATAGCCATGGCCTTGGAGGGATCTTTACAGTTACGCGGCGCATATCAATATACTCCAGCGCAAGTCTTTCTGAATCTGGCCCAATGACGTCATATTTGTGCACTGTCACGTTTTGTATATTTGCACTATACTCGGTGTTGAAGATTTATCTCATCGTTTATTGAGACACATATATTAACCACTACAGGTCCGCGCTATTGAGGGACCTGTAGCCGAGTTGTGATAATGAAATGATGCTGACCTTTTTTTTTCTTGCCGTACATATCGCTTTATCTATATTTTCACCGCGGCTTCCGGGTAGGGAATCCCGCGGGACTGGGTGTTCCTATTCACATGCTAATTATTTAACAGGCTTCCCACTGGCGCATACTGCGCGTCACGACCTGCCGAAAGAAGCCAAACGTCGGGTCGGCTTTATACGGCGCCTGCACACTGACGTTCGGCTTCTTCCGGCAAGTCGTGACGCGCAGTATGCGCCGGTGGGAAACCTGTCAATCAATTAGCATGTGAATAGGAACGCCCAGTCCCACGGGATTCCCTACCCGGAAGCCGCGGTGAAAATAAAACGCTATGTACGGCAAGAAAAAAAAAGGTCAGCATCATTTCATTATCACAACTCGGCTCAATGTAATGTTAGAATTTTTTTTTAGGGTGAACCCCCACTTTAATATTCAATCAGCACTGTGTGGGGACACCTTTCATGATGGCAGCGCCTCATTTATATTCATTTCATTCTTTTTGGTTTGCACATTAGTATTTTCACTTGATATTTTGTTTTTTATGTTGCCCCTTAAGCCTTATTGAAAGAGCTGCTGAACAGTTTTCTCTTTTTTGTCATTGGCCCATCGGTCCTCCATGGCTGTGCCCAGCTCCCCATGCCCAGCTCCCCATGCCCGGCTCCCCATGCCCGGCTCCCCGTGCCTGGCTTCTCATGCCCGGCTCCCCATGCCCGGCTCCCCATGCCCGGCTCCCCGTGCCTGGCTTCTCATGCCTGGCTCCCCATGCCTGGCTCCCCATGCCCGGCTCCCCGTGCCCGGCTCACCATGCCTGGTTCCCCATGCCTGGCTTCTCATGCCTGGCTCCCCATGCCCGGCTCACCATGCCTGGTTCACCATGCCTGGCTCCCCATGCCCGGCTCCCCGTGCCCGGCTCACCATGCCTGGCTTCTCATGCCTGGCTCCCCATGCCCGGCTCCCCGTGCCCGGCTCCCCATGCCCGGCTCCCAGTGCCTGGCTTCCCATGCCCGGCTCCCCGTGCCTGGCTTCTCATGCCTGGCTCCCCATGCCCGGCTCCCCATGCCTGGTTCCCCATGCCTGGCTTCTCATGCCTGGCTCCCCATGCCTGGTTCACCATGCCTGGCTTCCCATGCCTGGCTCCCCGTGCCTGGCTTCTCATGCCTGGCTCCCCATGCCCGGCTCCCCGTGCCCGGCTCACCATGCCTGGTTCCCCATGCCTGGCTTCTCATGCCTGGCTCCCCATGCCTGGTTCACCATGCCTGGCTTCCCATGCCTGGCTCCCCATGCCCGGCTCCCCGTGCCCAGCTCACCATGCCTGGCTTCTCATGCCTGGCTCCCCATGCCCGGCTCCCCGTGCCCGGCTCACCATGCCTGGTTCCCCATGCCTGGCTTCCCATGCCTGGCTCCCCATGCCCGGCTCCCTGTGCCTGGCTTCCCATGCCCGGCTCCCTGTGCCCTTTTATTAAAAATCTTTTTCTTATTAGAGCTGAAAATGGCTTTGTGCACATCCCCCATGCTATGTGTTTGGCAATCTCTTGCCTATTATGCTTGAAAGTTCATATAGTTACATAGTAGGTGAGGGTGAAAAAAGACATCCATCAAGTCCAGCCTCTGTGGAATTGATTTTGGAGGTTTCCTCCTATTGTCTTCAAAGGGATTCATTTTTAATTTTGCACTTTTGGATGTTTGGCAAACATGCCCAGCAGATTCCCCCGTTACCATTTATTACTGGTGAGTGAAACTCCCAGGGTTCAGATTTGGGGTTCGTAGCCCTAAAGGCTGAGGTCACCTTTTCCAGAAAATGGCCGCTGTAGTCGCGTTGTTACAATAGATAATAAAAACCGCGCAGCTCCATTAATGATTCTCGTCACGGCACTTCCGGCTCAGAAATGGCGAAAATTCAAAACCAGCGACAGATTTAAAAGATACAAACCCAAAGAAATTCTTCCAATATATGAATTTGGGGACACCCTTGATATGCGAACTTCCCAAACAAGGTTCCCCATCCCATCAGGTGATTGGATAAGCTCCACTTGTGATCTGGCAACGGGGTGATACTTACTATACTATTCTAAGAATTCAATCTGGTGATCAGCAGAGATTCTCCACATAGATAATCCTTCCTGGATTGTAGAAGATATTCAAAATCGGTGTCTTAAAGGTTCATTCACCAATCCTTTTCTGGTCAACTCATTACCCCACCCCCCCCCCCCCCCCATGGATTAACACTTACCTCCTTGTTTGTTCTAATAGAGTGGCCAGAATTCCTGGCTAGCCTGGGAGGTGGGTCCCCGCTGATCCTGTGTTTGAGAATTGGACGCCATTTGTAATCTGGTATCTTCCGGGAGGGCCCCTTTTTTGTCCACCCCCTGGATTTGATTCCACCCAGTATTTGTTCATCTTGGTCAATCAGCACCTACCCAATCTGTCCTGAGGAAGCAAATTTTTTTAAGACGTGTTGACAAGCATGCATGGAGGAGTTATGGACCTGACCCATTGATATCCACCTACACTCTACTGCATACTAATGGTCTTTATATATTTCATACGAGTGGATCCATGCCGCCATGTCTGTAATTGGGTACCTACTGTTTAGAAGAGGGTGTGGCTATGATTTTATTATGTGTATGTTTTTTTTATACGCACTTCCTCATGTTGTGCCCACAAAGTCTGAGAGTCTAGTTTACTCTCTCTGTCCTTTTCTCCAATATATGAAGAGTACAAAGGTCAGGTCTGAGCATGAAGGTCCTTTACACAATAACCTGGATCAGGAGATCTTTTATTAAATGCCTTCTTCTTTATAACACATATGGCAATCCAGATGTTACCACAGGTTCCATGGCCAAAGTATGGGGTAGATCCTCGAGCTTGGAAGTCTTCCTCTGGACACCAATGACATTATCTTCTTAGGGCATCTCTCTTCCTGTTGGCTTTTCTGTACAGACAATGGGGGTTATTTACTTAAGGAAAATCCACTTTGCACTGCACGTGCACTTGGAAGTGCAGTCGCTGTAGATCCAAAGAGGACATGCAAGGAAAACAAAATACCATATTAGCTTGCACATGATTGGATGATAAAATCTGCAGAACTTCCCCTCATTTCAGATCTACCCCTCAGATTCATAGTGACTGCACTTCCAAGTAAATAACCCCCAATATTTTGCCCCAATATCTAAAGCACAATAACAGTTAGCCCCTTCTCCAGACAATTCTTGGGGAAATCGTCTTCAAGTTCCTCCAATCACAACGTAAAGTGAAAGGAGTGAAATACAAGTTGACTTTCAGGTAGCCTGGCTTCGTTTTTGTAGTTCGGTGTCATCCATAATAGTGCGAATTTACTGGATCTGCCAAATAGTAACAAACTAAGTGAAACCGAATAAGTCTGAAATCTACAGGGAAACGGTAATTGTTAAATAAAATGTTATTTACGTTTAAAAGCTTCAGAAAATAATGGAGTCCCCGAAGAGACATTTGTGAGTAGAACTCGCTATCCAGTTCAATCCTAATTAGCGTGATGACCATGTGCTGGAAACCTACAAAATCTCTTCTGACATTTCCAGAAAGGAAGAATGTTACAGCTGCACAACACGGGAAGACGATCACACAAGGCGGACCGTTACACCGCCGCACCACTAAAAATCTCAAGCCTTACTCTCAGAACAAAAAGAGTCAATAAAGGAATTTAGTGCTGGAAAGTTTTTGTTCTGGGAAACGTATGGCTATTTAGCTTGTGGTGAATTACAATTCCCAACATGCACTGCAAGCCAAAAAGCAGCACATGCTGGGAAATTTCTATCCCCCATGATAATTAAAAGGTGAAGCGCCATGTATGCCAGGACAAAGGTTTTCATGCTATCACTTATTGGAGTACCTTCTCCAATGGTGCTTTTTGAGCATTCCTAAGCTAAAAGAGAAACAACGGTATTGTAAGTCGTTCGCTATGAACACCTCCGGCTACACGATGAAGAGGATAGCCCATAATCAAAGGTCAACTGCAATGTGAGCCTCATCTGAATAAAGAACCCACAGAGCACTCAGAGAACTTATAGAGCACCCAGGCACTCTTCAGTGGACCTCCAAACCAAATGCTTAATTATGGGATAGCACCCCCCCACTACAGATGGGACCGCGAAGAACATCAGCAGACTCCAGCTGAACTGTTTCTACGAGGCAGCAGCCTTTGAGATTGTGAGCTTTTCCAGCAGGACAAGAACAGGGCTGCTCCAAACCCCATGCCCACCTAGCCAGGGACTGCTTGCAGCACAATGACTATTCAAGCTGCCCATCTGACTCTCCCAATCCTTTGTTCTAGAAGCCTATAGAATGCAATCAAAACTGCAGCCTGTGAGATCCAGAACATCAGAGAGAAATCAATAGACACAGGGTGACTTAGACGCAGGAGGTGCGTAGGGAGCTGAAATAAGGGTTTCCCAACCTCTCCAAGGGATTCTGGGTTCCACGAGCCCCTCGCCCAAAGGGACTCCCATCACATCTCTCCCCATTTCAGCAGCAAACTAACAAAGGAGGAGACGCCAGACAGGTTGATCTGAAGTTAGTCTGTAGTTCCAGTCCCCCAATGCCAGTATTCACACAGTACCCCGTTGGGGAGAAGTGCAAACTGGTCCTTCTCCCTGGAGTCCTTTTAACCACTGAAGAAAAGACAGGGTGCCTGGGCTCACACAATAATGCTGTTGAGGATCTGGGCCTATTGCCCAGCATCCCGGGGGTATACAGATGGAAACCGCAACCTCATCCACCGACAACAGATCAAGCTGCAGTTGCGAGGTACCAATTGCATTCTCTCCCCAGAGCTCCTGTGGAGTGGGTTGTTGTGTGCAGAGGCCAATAGTGTTCTGCACTGTAAGTGCTTCAGCGCTCACATCATCTGCTCCGGCAAACTGTTGGGAAGGGAGGATGACAACCTCTTCTTCCTTCTCCCCCTAGATCCTGATCTGCTGCTGGGAAGTGACCATCTCCTTCTCACCCTGGGCCTCCAGCACTGCCACATGTGTAGGGCAGAGGTCTTGGACCCTCTGTCTGGTTGCCAGCGCTTCAGCTGCAGAAGTTTCTGGTAACTCCACAGTTGCTGCTGGCAGAAAATCCCATGTCTCTGTCAGTGTTGTGGGAGAAAGGCTAGCTTCCTCTTCTCTCAGGGAGGCTGAAGCCGCTGTTAATGCTTGGCAGAGCTCAGTGACGTTTGGCCCTGATACCAGCTCTTCTGCTGGAGGCTCACCAGATTGTCCTTCCTCAGCAGAGAAGTCTATTAAATCCCAAGTCTCTGGAACTAGTGCCTGGGGATTGAGGTTCACCATCTCCTGTCTGTAGAATCCAGAAGATGTTATCAGTGCTGGGCAGGGGTTAGCAGTTCTCTGCCCTGTTGTCAGCACTTCAGCTTTGCAGACGGCAATCTCCGGAGTTTCCACTGCCGATTTTCTGGCATGCTGCTGAACGTGTTCTAGCAGTTTTGTGTATGCCCTTTCCAGATTCTGGTTCTTCAAGGTTCTTTCCTTAGCAAATAGTCCTGATCAGGTTTAAGCTCTGAGACCCCTAGAAGGCCGAGCATAGCCTCTCTGTATTCTCGCAGGTCCTCAGGGTAGGTTCCCCTTCATTGCCAAACACAAAACCATCTGTAATGCTCTCCCACAGCAATCCAGGGCCACCAAAGTCATATCCCTCTGGAGACAATTCTGTTGTCTCCCCTAAATATTCCTGCTCTGCGTGCCACAGATAGCTAAAAAGTTCAATGGTGTCAGTGGGAAATTATCTGAGAGGCAGAATTTGCCCAATGCTGAGGGAACCCCTAGCAACCTCTGGAGGAACCCTGTTTGAGAATCACTGTTCAAGGGATTCTGGGTACCATGGGCCCTCCCGTTACACCAGGTATTCATCCACAGATACAGTCCTGGAGTATGCTGAAAGGACAGTCCGGGAACTGTGATGCCAGATCCATATCTGATGTGACACAAGTCCGCTATCCTGATTTTGGATCCCGGGGGAGGTTTGGATGTCCCAGACTGCAGGAAGCGTCCCACTGCTTGCCACCAATGTAATGAAACGTCCTACACTCCGCTTGAGTGCTTTCATCATATACCACTTCCACCCAGTCTGAATATAGATATCAGATATTCCAAACACTGACAACCAATAACTAGGCAGTCATTTTGGCTGCTGAACATGAACTGTTTATTGAAACACAGAGGTAACACTCGGGACAATCCCCCTCCCTTGGCATTCAGGGTGGGGTAGACTGTCCAATCAGCAGGGAGAGATGTTGGAGGTATTCCCCCCTCCCTCCCAAGACAGACACAATAGAACAATGGAATACAGCCACACCCCAAATGACCCAGCAGAGAGCACACCATAGTATGATACAATATATAATATATATATATATATATATATATACACACATACATACACACAACATTCCAGTGTGGTTGTACAGCGAGTCCGATTAGTACAGATCAGACTGGGGTTCTCGGTCATGTGCCCCTAATAGACACAGGGTGACTTAGACATAAGAGGGGCATGGGGAGCTGAAACAGGAGTTTCCCAACCTCTCCAAGGGATTCTGGGTTCCACGGGGCCCCCCACCCATAGTGACTCTCATTACACTCAATGAAAGTGCTACTCCGGGTTTAAGATACAAAATACTGGAAGTTATTGAAAAAAGTATTTATCGCCCTCAGTGTCAATCATCCAATCATTTCTTTCACACCTCCATAAATCTGACACTCTTACGCAAGATCACTTCATGTTGTTATGAAATGATAGTCATTGATCTATCATAATAGAGAACATGGATTTGTTCATCGATCTATTCTCTGATTCCATTATGCTGAAGAGAAAATGTCAAACTGCTGGATTTATTCATAAAAACTCCAGAAAGAGGTAAGTCTGGGTGGTTCAGACAAGTAAAGTATATAGAAGAGTGCGATATTCAGGGGTGGATGGATCTTCCATCTGGTGTTGTGCCCGGGTCTACACCTATAGCCTGATCTTCTGGAAGTGAAGGTTAAATCAGACTTGTTAGAGGGGTGGATGGTTACAACATTCATCGATACATGTGAGTATTACTCAATAAGAACTCACTTAAATCTAATATGTCCTAGATGACAGGCGAGCAAATATGGCAGCCACTCGGATCTGTATGAAACTACAAAAGACGGAAAGTTGCACATGGACAGGGCAATGTACAAAACCATATAAAAGGTCCCCAGAACACCTATCCAAATAGCCAACCAGGAATCTCTGATAAGTGTAGGCCCTAACACTGAACTGTCTGAGGTCCTAACTATGGGACATTTATAGCAAAGTACAGAGAGCAGACTCATCCCCATCCACAAAAGTAATATAAAAATGCAAACTCTCAATTTACGTGCATTGGTCAGAAAGACGATAATAGATATTGTAAAGAATGGAGCTCATTGGTCAGGAAGACGATAATAGATATTGTAAAGAATGGCACTCATTGGTCAGGAAGACGATAATAGATATTGTAAAGAATGGCGTTCATTGGTCAGGAAGACGATAATAGATATTGTAAAGAATGGAGCTCATTGGTCAGGAAGACGATAATAGATATTGTAAAGAATGGCGTTCATTGGTCAGGAAGACAATAATAGATATTGTAAAGAATGGAGCTCATTGGTCAGGAAGATAATAATAGATATTGTAAAGAATGGAGCTCATTGGTCAGGAAGACAATAATAGATATTGTAAAGAATGGAGCTCATTGGTCAGGAAGACGATAATAGATATTGTAAAGAATGGCGTTCATTGGTCAGGAAGACAATAATAGATATTGTAAAGAATGGAGCTCATTGGTCAGGAAGATAATAATAGATATTGTAAAGAATGGAGCTCATTGGTCAGGAAGACAATAATAGATATTGTAAAGAATGGAGCTCATTGGTCAGGAAGACGATAATAGATATTGTAAAGAATAAAGCTCATTGGTCAGGAAGATAATAATAGATATTGTAAAGAATGGAGCTCATTGGTCAGGAAGACGATAATAGATATTGTAAAGAATAAAGCTCATTGGTCAGGAAGATAATAATAGATATTGTAAAGAATGGAGCTCATTGGTCAGGAACAAGATAATAGATATTGTAAAGAATGGAGCTCATTGGTCAGGAAGATAATAATAGATATTGTAAAGAATGGAGCTCATTGGTCAGGAAGACGATAATAGATATTGTAAAGAATAAAGCTCATTGGTCAGGAAGATAATAATAGATATTGTAAAGAATGGAGCTCATTGGTCAGGAACAAGATAATAGATATTGTAAAGAATGAAGCTCATTGGTCAGGAAGATAATAATAGATATTGTAAAGAATGGAGCTCATTGATCAGGAAGACGATAATAGATATTGTAAAGAATGGAGCTCATTGGTCAGGAACAAGATAATAGATATTGTAAAGAATGGAGCTCATTGGTCAGGAAGACGATAATAGATATTGTAAAGAATGGAGCTCATTGGTCAGGAAGAAGATAATAGATATTGTAAAGAATGGCGCTGATTGGTCAGGAACAAGATAATAGATATTGTAAAGAATGGAGCTCATTGGTCAGGAAGACGATAATAGATATTGTAAAGAATGGAGCTCATTGATCAGGAACAAGATAATAGATATTGTAAAGAATGGAGCTCATTGGTCAGGAAGAAGATAATAGATATTGTAAAGAATGGAGCTCATTGGTCAGGAAGAAGATAATAGATATTGTAAAGAATGGCGCTGATTGGTCAGGAACAAGATAATAGATATTGTAAAGAATGGAGCTCATTGATCAGGAAGATAATAATAGATATTGTAAAGAATGGAGCTCATTGATCAGGAAGACGATAATAGATATTGTAAAGAATGGAGCTCATTGATCAGGAACAAGATAATAGATATTGTAAAGAATGGTGCTCATTGGTCAGGAAGACGATAATAGATATTGTAAAGAATGGAGCTCATTGATCAGGAACAAGATAATAGATATTGTAAAGAATGGCGCTGATTGGTCAGGAACAAGATAATAGATATTGTAAAGAATGGAGCTCATTGGTCAGGAAGAAGATAATAGATATTGTAAAGAATGGCGCTGATTGGTCAGGAAGAAGATAATAGATATTGGAAAGTATCAAAATAATTTTCACCAAAATCTCTCTATTCCTTCCTAAGGCCAGAAAGAGATGGGAAGTCATTTCATTGATACAATAAGTAGAATTAAGAGAAATGAAATGCAGAGCCTTTATTCTTCCCAATGGTCAGAACTGTTCCTCCAATCTTCATAGACAGACATGACAATGTCTACAATACAGTATTTGCAGGTAGTCTAACCAAGTCATGTTATGTGATCCATTGCAGTCAATAAAGGGTTAAGCGTTTGGGATATTCATGGAACAAAAAGCGGCATCATGGCTTTCCTACTGGTTCTACACACTGACTCCAATTCTCCATGAAGCCGAACACAAAGCATCACACCCTTCTTTGTTCCACAGGCCCTTCTGGCATGAAGAAGTCAGAAGAGACACTTTATAAAGCTGTATTTTAATGTAAAATCCCTTTGTTTTGCCGCCAGATAATATCCCTCCATAAACCATCAGTACAATTACAAGAGGAGCTGGAAGATTCCACATGCCAAACCTCCGAGTCACCCATTTCTCCCAGGAATAACAGCTCCACGTGTCTGTAATGTTAGGTGGAGACCTTGGGCTGAATAAAGAGAATACTAATAAGACACGCTTGGAAAACATAGGTGGGCTGTTTTGCAATTTTTTTAATAGTGCATAAAAACCGCAACCCATTGGAAAAAAAGCGCGCATTCTTATCCAGAGCAATTAGATGCAATCACTTTTTCCAAAAGGTACATTGTTCTTTGAGTTGGATTGTTTCATGAAGTGGTGATGAGTAACTGTTGGATGAAGATGTCACAAGTATCTTCCATTTTCCATCCATTGTCTAGCTGGGGGTCTGTTAACGAGACGCTGCTCATTCGGAAAACTATGTCTGGTGAAGAAAACGTCAAGAGGCGCCTTAGTCCCAGATGTGCAAGGCTGCTGGTAACAATCAAGGCCTTTACGTTTAACCAATTAGGAAATCTACATTGATTATCTCCTTTAGAATGTTGTCCATACAGATTGCAGTATATGAGGTGCCATCTGCTCTGACACTTCAGTATGACCATGACGACTCTTCAACGATCCCACCCAAAGCACTAACAAAACGACCTGACACACGCAAGGCAGTAGACTGGACAGGCACTAGAGAAGCTGGAGATACCCACAGACCACAAGCTGGACCCGGTGATGTCATCAGAAGCACAAATGTTCGGCTCAGGGGGTAGAGAAGAGCCAAATGAGCACCCCTGGCCTGGTGGATGTGGGGGTCTGGGGCAGGGGGACCTATCAGAATCTGGAAACCCACCCTTAAAATAAGAGGACACCTAGATATTACACCCCTCTCCTCATGGTGATGGGGGAGGGGATACGAAGAATTATAGGGAAGAGATGGCTAATCTAGTAGAGGTGTGTGAGGCAAACAATTTGTCTCTAAACACTAAAAAAGACAGAGGAATTCAGTGATTTTCGGAAGAATAAGACGGACATGAATCCACTCCACATCAGAGGAGAATCCACTCCACATCAGAGGAGAATCCACTCCACATCAGAGGAGAATCCACTCCACATCAGAGGAGAATCCACTCCACATCAGAAGAGAATCCACTCCACATCAGAGGAGAATCCACTCCACATCAGAGGAGAATCCACTCCACATCAGAGGAGAATCCACTCCACATCAGAGGAGAATCCACTCCACATCAGAGGAGAATCCACTCCACATCAGAAGAGAATCCACTCCACATCAGAGGAGAATCCACTCCACATCAGAGGAGAATCCACTCCACATCAGAGGAGAATCCACTCCACATCAGAGGAGAATCCACTCCACATCAGAGGAGAATCCACTCCACATCAGAGGAGAATCCACTCCACATCAGAGGAGAATTGATGGAGCAGGTTCCCGTTTTTAAGTTTTTATGTATTAATATTTCAGAAAATGTATCCTGGTCATTGAACGTGATCACTTTTACCAAGAAATGTCAGCAACATTTATATTTCCTAAGACTTCTTCAGGGAAATTACCTAGGGAAAGACATATCGGAGTCCCTCTATCGCTCCTCCATTGAGGGCGTGCCGACACTAGCCTGGTATCCCGACACTGGCAGAACAGTCTTCCCCTCAGAAAAAAATAATAAATGCGCACAGAAGGTTGTGGGACGCAGATTATCTTCTCTAAAGTCCCGTTGTGTCAGCAGGGCGGGCAAAATAGAGAGTGACCCGTCCCACCCTGGAAACTATCTTTTTGAACTACTGCCATCTGGTGGCAGGAGGTTCAGAAACATAAAGGCGAGGACAAACCGATTCAAGGAAAGTTTCTTTCCAAGAGCTATCAGGGCCCTAAATGATCATTTAACTGTAGGTGACTTGGCTTGCTGCTGCTGTAGTGGGGGTTTCTGTTTAGGTTTTTTTATATGGGGGCATAATTGTCTACATGTGTGTGTATTGGGGTTTTGAGTACAACTTATTGATCATTAACAAAAAATTGAAGTAAAAAAAAAGAACACACACCATTAAAAAAGTATTTAATAAAAAATAAAAATCAATCATGTTCTCCAAAGATACAAACCCATCACCAAGGAAAATGAAGAATAGCCTGCAGACACGAGACCTATGCATGGTGATCCTCGACCTCCAGGTCAATAACTTCGTCCCGAATGCCCGACCGCTTGTTTACAATTTGAAAAAGTCGACATGCAACAGGAAGCTGTCAACATCTAGTGGTGGTGGTGGTGGTGGTGTGGGGGGGGGGGGGGGGGCTGGCGATTGGTGAACTGAGAAAATCTGCCCATCTGCCCATTTAGTTTGCCCATTCTACAAACTGCGAACAGTTTGGGTTCAGGTCAGACCCCTATGGGTACCTTTTTTTGCTGCGTTCCCAGCAAGTCATAATCCTAAGGATGCAGGTCTTCATCAAATTCCTAACTGGTGAGAGGATCTTGTTTAGTGGAAGAAGAATGAGTGGAAAGCCTACTTTGGGAATGTAAAACCACCTGTGATTGAGTTGTCACAGCCTGCAATACTTCTGGGTACAACTAGAGGGAGACTTCACCCAAATCTAACATACAGATACAAATCTTAGACCCCTTCCACATGGGCGTTCAGTCTGGATGCAGACTGAACCCCAATGTATGTCTATGGGTGGGTGATCATCCATATACATCGGTCCATTTTTTATTTTTTTTAAATGGAATCAGACTGCATCCTTTTCCATTTAGATGTATCTGAATGGATGTAAACAGATGTAAGCAGATGCCATTTGTTTACATCTGTTCCGTTTTTAGGAAAGAAACTTATTTCATTTGTCACCTCTGATCAAGAAAAATGCAAAAATAGATGTAGACACCGGACTGAACTGAAGTATAAAATGTATGTGTCATGGACCTGCTGGTGTTAAACGAAGACTTTTGCGTGCGCGCATGTGTATGAGCATTCCTGTGCCGACTAGACGAAGGCACCTATGCATGCCTGTGTGCATGCACGTTAGAGCTTCTTGGCGCTAGTATGCCTTTAAAAGGTCAGAAGCTGCAATGGTACATTGCTGTCTGATCTGCAGCTCTGTACCAGTAACCTGTGTATCCGTCTGCTGATTACCTGTATCTGACCCGACTCTGACTACCCGCCGTCTCCAGTCCTGACCTTCGGCTTGCCTTTGACCCTGCTTAACCTCCTGTTAACTGCTGCCAAACCTTGCCTGCTTTCTGACCACGCTTCAGCCTGCTGTATTTATTACCTGATTACCTGCTCCGACCCGGCTTGTCTGATTCTGCTACTGCCTGCTGCTTTTGCTCTGTGTTGCTCCTGTGTTTGACCCGGCTTGTCTCACCCTGCTCCAACTAGCTACTGATCCTGCCAGCTCATCAGGTCACTGACCTGCAACCGCCCTGCTGCCTGCAGTCCCAGCCATCCCTGGAGGATCATCATCCTGCTACTGTGACAATTGCTGCAACTGTTCCAGGCACTCCTACCTCTCGAGCTTACTGTCCCCACTCCAGGGCTGTAAGAGAGGTCTCCCCCTACTAAAGTCAGGCTCTACTACAAGGTACGTTCAGTACATAACATTATGTAAACTGGATCTGTCTTCTCTTAGAGAAACATGACTGAATGGAAGACGTCTGTGTAAAAAGGGGTCTCCGATGCCATGTAAGGGTTGGGCTGCAGCCCGGTCATTAACACACACTTATAGGATCCTTGCATGAATCACTCTGTTCAGGCTGCTTGGAACAGGAAGGGGTTAACTTTGTCTAGACTCTTCCCTGGGTTTTCTGAGTCCCGCCCCCTGCTGTGAGCCACTTAAAATACAAGGGGGGGGGGGGGGTCTCTTACACGTGGAATCTACAGAGGAAGATCTGCTGCAACATGTAGTCCTGCTGGAACATGTGGCTCCCCTGCTGGGGTTCTCCCGGGACTACGAACCTTCCATTAGTGGACTCTTGCTGAGTGGACCTTACTTAATCTGGGCAGCCAGCATTAGGAAGGGTTAGGGCTGGACTCTGTTTCGTGGGATAGGGTTAGGGTCAGGGTTAGGGTTACGGCTGGACTCTGATTCATGGGTTAGGTTTAGGGCTGGACTCTGATTCATGGGTTAGGGTTAGAATCTGTTTCATGGGTTAGGGCCAGAGTCAGGTTTAGGGCAGGGAATTCATTAAGTGTGGTGCTACGGGAGGCATATCATTAACATAACGCCATACCTAAATTAAACATATAAGTAGCACTGTCCTGGTAGGGCTTGCTCAGTGTTGACTTCTTAGGCCCCTTTTAGATTACCTGCAGCTGGTTGCCAACAGTTTCCACTTAGCTGCTGAGGGTTCCCGCTTGGATGCTGAGGGTTCCCGCTTGCTCGATGCTCAATGACCAGTCCAGGGTATTTGTGTTTTGTATTGTATTGTATTTTGGAACTTGGATGGGAGAAGGGATACATAGGGCAATCCAACTGGAACTATTCACAATAGATAAGGACAACTCTCACTTGGCCTCGCCGGATTGGTAGTAGAAGCAGTCAGCTGCTTTAACCATACAGCCACCGGTATGGAAGGGTTAAGACTTCTAGCTCTCACGAGCAGCAGACTTGATGCCCTACATTATCTTCAGCACACGCCCTTTACTGACACCTGTCCACTGACTCTTCTAGCTGAAGGGGATGGCCTTCACTCAACAGGCCCCTCGGGGTGGCCTTCACTTGACATATTTGTACTCACAGTGGGCAGAATCAGATCCCTCCTGGTGTCTCCCTTCTAGTCAGCTCTGCAGGACCTCTGGGTTCAGCATCTCTCTCTCTCTAGGCCCCTGGGTCGACCACCCAGGGCCACACAGCTACCTCCGCAGGGGAGAGGGAAACAGCCCCCTCTCTCCTGGACTCTGTTCCCTGGTGCAACTAACTCTGAGCACATTTACTCTGGCAGGATCTCAACATGCAATGCAGCACTTTCCTTCTGCCAATTGCCAGGGCTGTAACAAAGCCTGTGCACTCACTTGTCAGGTCCCCTCCCACTGTACAATATGCCTCCCTATTGGAGCAGTGTGGGACAGTCAGAACAAGCTGAGCTACACCTAAGTTTTACCTAACCATCTTCCTGCTAAGCAGAAAGACCAAAAACGATACTCTCTTCTAGCACCTACCTAGGAGGGTGCTACATATAAAAGAGTTGTAGTTAGAAGACCAAAGGAAAATACAAGAACAGTAAGAAAACACGGTAACAGTAAATGTGTATTGAAATAATTTAAGGGGGAACTTCAGACATACGTGAAAAATCACACTGCCTAATAAGCAGTAACCAATCACCATGTAGGGATCTGCTGCCCTCTACTGTCTGTGTTTCTGAATGTTCACAGACATTATTTATTCACATCTCTTCCTGTCTCTGTATGTCCGGGTCAAAAACCCCAGGAAGGAGGAAGTGAAGAGAGAAGAACAGGGTCACATGGTCTTACACCCACTGGAGCTGACGTATTTCACCCAGACCAGCAGAGACTATTATGCAAGTATTGCTATGTTCTAATAGTTTAACTGCAGTTGCACACAGCTTCTTGAGTGTGTATCTAAATCCTTGTGACAGAGTATCTCTGTCCTATTGGTATTATCTCACATGAACAGAGTCAGATCATCTTCCTGTATATTAGTAAGTACAATTGTTTATTTAATAGAGCTTTTATGCAGCCCCTGTCATTTTAGCAAACCCTGTCTCTTCTGGTCTGAGATTCTATAGTTCATTTTAGCTTAGGGTTTAATAACCAGCGTAGGCTGGAGCCAGGTTAGGCATCCAACGGTCACTTTTAGTTGTTAGAGATTTGGCTGTGTGACGGATTAGACATTACTAGAGACAAAGATGTAGAGTAGATAGGCTGACTCTGAGTTCCAGAGCCACACCACAGATTCCTGCTGATGAGAAGCTCTATTCCAGGCTGGTTGGGGAACAGTTAAAAGATCTTCCCATGACCAATGATCTTGTCTTCACATCTTCCGCACAAAGACAGACGGCACATCATCCTCGGAGCCCCTACAACTTTTCTATGCTATATTAATTCTATACTGATGTTCATCAATAATTAATATACAGTATGTATGGTTAATGTGATGGATGCAATGGCCTTGGGTCCTGGGTGAAGGCACTGACATTTTTATTATCAAACTCACTCTTCCACTTAGCGAAGAATCTTATCTAACTACACATTTAGCATAATATCCTGTTTGGGGACCGGCCACCCCCCCCCCCCCCTAAAAGAGGGCTACAGCTACATACATTAGAATGAAGTAACCAGCATAGAATTGGGTATATGGGATTGTATGATATTAATATTTTTATTTTTTTATGATTCAACTAGATGGACTTGTGTCTTTTTTCAGCCTGACTAACTATGTAACCTCCCTGCCTGCCTGTGCATATAATATATATTTTGTATGTAGCGCCCCCTTTCTTTCAGAAAAGGTGCTACGCTAAAGTTAGTGGGATAGTTATGTTGCTCCCACTCCTAATTTTGCTAAATTGGCCTGCTGTCAGCCCTGAATTATCATATGGATCATTCTTTTTTTTCATTCAAGTTTAAGTTTATTTTCTGAATAAAGTCAGTACAATTTAAAGAACATATCAGGAAATCAATACATTTTGTTACATATCCTTAAATATTGAGACATCGTTTGCTGAAGTCATCACTACGTCATTTCTCAAGCATACCTAAATAACATTCTATCTGCGATGAAAGGAAAACAGGTTCAACAAGGGAGTAAATTCTGACCCTAAGCCATATAGTCTAACCGGGGTAGCTCCCTACCCTCCCCCGAATCCTGCAGTTCCTATCAATCCGTCTAGGGTCCCTAGTCTACAGCAGTTGGGATAAATCAAAACCTTATTGGTCCAACATATATAGAAATGAGATGGGAAGGGCACCCTCCACCCCCACTGACACCCCCAATGGGATCACTCTGTGCCCGGGGAGGTAGAGTAATTCCCCCAAACCATCCCGCCCCCTTAGCAAGTTATTATAAATATTACAGTTTTGTGAAGTCCACTTCGTGATGTACCTCCATTTCATAAACTTAAAACTTCTCAAGTACCTCTGGTACGAAGCGTATGATATCTGGACCGATTAAATGAACCTAATACTAAAAGAATAAATAACAAGTTTGATGAAGAGAGAGGGGGAGGGAGAAAAAGAGAGGAGAATCCCTCTTCAATTTCCTCCACCCCTATGATAGAGGCGTAACATGTGTATATATATATGGAGAACGTTTCCCAAACACAGATTATACAAAAAACCTGAAGCACAGCATAAAACCAGAACATAGAGAAGAGAAGTAGAAGAGAAGGAAAAGAGGAATGTGAGAAAGATAGAAAGAGAGGGAACGAAAAAGAGGGTAGGGGTGAGAGGGTAGAGAGACAGAGATCCTACCTGCCAGCCTACAGTAAGTTATGTTATCACCCCTTTATGGGGTGTGAGATCCCTAAGTACTTTATCCATGGTTCCCAGATTGCGTTAAACTGAGTAAGTCTATCCAACATTGAGCCAATTCTCCTTTCCTGTTCCATTATCCAGGTGATCTTTCTTTTCATACTTAAGATTGAGACCGCCTGTTTCTTCCAGGCTGCAGCTATAGTGATTCTAGCTCCTGTTAGGATAAACCATATCAGCCTTCTGGTAACCTTTGATACTTGTGTTATGAATCCATTCAGTAAGGCAATCGCCGGGGACTGATGTATATTACAACCCGTAATCCATCTAATTATATGGAACACTTTACTCCAAAAACCTCGTATTCTTGGGCATTCCCACCAGGTGTGAATCGTGGAGCCCACACCTTGGCATCCTCTGAAGCATAGAGGTGAGGATGAAGGATATATGGATGCCAGTCTTAGAGGAACTAGATACCATCTAGTAAATATTTTGACATTCGCCTCTATGAGTGACATGTTGATGATACCCTTTATAGATCTATGGAAGTTTTCTCCCCAATCTTCCAAATCCCACTCATCCTGAATTTCCTTCTCCCAAGCTAGCATATAGGGTAATTTATTGACATTGTTCGCAAGGGATTTGTAAATTACAGAAATACCACCCTTCCTTACTGGGGCATGTTCATATGGGTCATTCTGTGCTCCAAGGATGTAGTTCCATCTCTGAGTAGCAGGTGGCGCCAGAGGGATTCAGGCAGAGACACTTTTCCCGAGCAGCCAATTGGAGGAGTTTTCCCTTGCGTAGCATGCAGGGGAGGGGTATATCTGGGGCAGACGCCATTTTTTGGGGTTCTTTGCGGGTTCCAGGTGCGGCACCCACCTTCAGGGCGTGCGCACCCAACGGACCCTGGCGACATGGCCTACCAGGCTGGGGTCGCATGCTACGCAGAGTTCCCTGCTGATGCTGAAAGGGGCCCTAGCGACTTGCTGGGGGCCCATTCCTTTTGAAGAGATCCTAAGCTGTGTGCTGTTCGGTGGGGGATCGGCTTGAGGAGAACCAGGAGGCAGGTGATCCAAAATGGCTTGAACAAACCATCGGGGATCGGGTCGCCAGGAACTGACAGATAACCATAGACTGTCAACTGGTGACCACTATCGAAAAGAGAACTTTCTGGGAGGATTCGCTCTACATGCCAACATTAGGCCTTGTGGCAGAGGCCTTCACCTGAAACGCTAAATTCTACTAGAGCCAAGTCAGTGAGAGAGACTTGTTCCTCCCAGCAACCCTAAGTGACATTCCGGCTGCCAGGCTTGTGGCATAAGTCTGTCCGGGGGCACTTCACCCACTCTGGCTAGAGTGGCGACAAACTGTTCTATTGCAGAAGGCAGGACTGCTTTCTTTTCATTCAAAGCCTGATACCGCAAGGTTCTCTCCTTTCATCAACCTTTACTCTCCCTCATGTTGATGTTGGTCGTGTTGGACCAGAAAATAAAGCATTCAGAAAACTTCAGCAGCAGGTTTGGACATTCTCTTATTGCTCCGCTCACTGCAATCACCCCTAGACAACATCCAGAGGTCACTTAATACGCCGATCCCAAATCAATCAGCGGCTCCTGAGGGGGTATCGCTACACGTATTAAAGCCTTTTTCACATCTGTATAGTATATGTAGAACAGGTTATCCCACTCAGCACTTCACTACTTGTCTAGCACACCTCTTCAGTCACAGCCGATAGCCTGAACCCTAACCTTAAACCTAACCCTAACCTAGCCCTAACCCTAACCTTACCTTTATCTAACCCTGATCTAAACCTTACCTTAACTCTAAACATAACCCTATAACCTAAACCTAACCTTAGCCTAACCCTAACTTAATCTTACCCTAACCTACTCCTAAACCTAAACCTTAATCCTAACCCATAACTCTCCTATCATTACACACTTCTAATCCCTGCTCCTGGGTGAGACGGCCATCTTTTGTCGCACTCAATGTTGTTCTGGTTATTCACTGGTAGAATTCTGTTAAATAAAATTGGTTTTAAGAATATTCATTCAATTTTGTAATTATCAGTGGCTTTTTTTTTTTTAACTGCAGTGCCGAGAAAACGAAGGAGAAGAATGAAAATGTTTGCGAGTATGTGGAGATATTTTCTTTATTGCCCTTGGAAAAGTTGAACTTGGATAGGGTAAAACATGATGGGCCAGATTCAGCAAGGTTTACGCCGGTGTATCTCGATATGCGGCGCATAAGTGTAAAGATCGTATCTATGCTCCGTACCCACCAAACTAGATACTCCTGAAAATAGGCTTCCTCCGACCGATCTAACTTTCCTATGCCGGCGTATCGTAGGCGCATATTTACGCTGGACGCATCTGGCGCGCCCATTGAATAGGAGGGAGATATGCCAATTTGCGGCCGACGCAGGCTACGTTCGCCGTGCGCAAGTCATACGCCCTGGTGCAAAGTTATTCCAACAAATAGCTGGTTTATCTTTACACATAACGTGCACAGGTCAGCTGGAGAGCAGCTACAGCAGCACCGTTACGGATGAACTTAGCAAGCTGAGCAACCCCACTTGCAGGACAACACATCTGTCTGCCAACATGCCAGGGGCAGCCGTGGTCCTAGCACTACTAATGGGTCCACCGGCACGGAGGAGGAGGGCATGGGAGAGGATATACCGCACGCGCATGAGCCTCTTTGGCATGAGTGATTTGGAGGTGTATCGCATCTTCAGATTCAGCCCTGATACCATCCTGGAAATAACCACACCCCTGCATGATGACATCACCAGCAAGACACACCGCTCACCGTACTGCAGCTGGTCAAGGTACTGGCAACACTTCATTTCCTTGCCAGTGGATCATTCCAGCGTACAAGTGGAGTTGTGGCTGGGATGTTACAATCCACCATGAGCAGATGTGTGCACCAGGTTGTCCCCACAATCCTCACACATGTCCTACCACATCATCAGACCCACCCAGGAGGACCTACGGCAGAAGGCAATGACAGATTTCTACAGAATTGACGGATTCCCACGCACCATCGGGGCCATTGATTGAACACATGTGGCACTACAGCCCCCCGTGCCACAGAGCACATATATCGCAATCGGAAGCATTGGCATTCCATCAACATACAGGTGATAGCCGATGCCCAACGCCTCATATGGCACGTCCGTGCCAAACGCCCCGGGTCCAGCCACGACAGCTACATATACCGTCAAAGCCCCATCCCAACAGAATTCGAACAGAACGTGTACGGGGACAGCTGGTTGCTTGGTGACATGGGAGTCAGGCATGACTGTCCAACCCCATGATGCCGACATCACGAGGGGCACATGCACGGCTAACATCCTCCTGTCTTTTCCCTTCCAGGTGACTCGGCATATGCACTTGGACCCCATCTCATGACTCCATTCCGGAATCCCCAAACCAGAGGATAGGGAAGATACAATGAAGCACACATACGTAGCCGTGCAGTGGTGGAGCGCACCTGAAGTCCCGTTTCCGATGCCTGGATAAGTCTGGGGGGGCCCTGTTGTATTCCCCAAACTTTGTGTGTCAGATCATCGGTGCATGTTGTGTGCTGCACAACTACGCCGTGAGAAAGGGCCTGGAGATTGACATATGTGATGACCTGACCCCCGACCCACACAGTCCCCACCTGCCCGAGGCTACACCGTCTGCTGAGGGAAGAGCAGTCAGGAGGGTCCTGGTGGTAGGCATCTTTGGACGTTAAACACACACATTCATCATGGCACACGGACAATGCACGCATGCACACTACTGTGGTCCCTAGCTCACACACACCACATCCACATCACATTGAATTAGCCCAAGGAGCCTCGGGTGGGGGGGGTGGGGCATCTGGAGGTGGCTCATCCCCGGGTGGGCCACTCCTGGCAGGTGTTGGCTGCATGCCCTCCAAAGCCATGGCAATCCGGCTGAGAAAGTGGTTGGTCTGGGCCTGCATCCTCAGCTGGCGGGTCACATTATGCCGCTGGTCACGCTGCCTCTGCCTCCCCTGATCCCGGATGGCAGCAGTGTTCGCCTGGACGGCTGCAGTAAGGGTGCGAACATCTGCCTGCACCTCCCCCAGGCTGGTGACTACTGCAGCGCAGTTGCAGCTCACGTCCTGCACTGCCTCTGTCATCTGGGCCACTGGGTCTGCCGGGCCTGGCCCCTTGCCATCTGATTATGGCCCACATCAAACACCCCCCTGGTCTTACGTGTCACCTTCCTGGGGCCAGGAGATGGTTGGACATGGGGGTAAGGAGACACCCTTGAGGGGCTTCCCCTGATGGGGAAGGAGCCTGAGGGGGTTCCCCTGATGGAGGAAGAAGATGTGAGAGGGCTCGGCAGAAGGGGAGGACTCCTCCAAAAAAAGCAAGACCTCCTGGTGCGACACAACCGGCTCCTCCTCAACCACCTCAACAGGAGAGGTGTGGGAACCCCCCTCCACTGCTGCGTCTTCTCTACCCAGGGGGTCTGGCTCAGGATGCAGTTGGGGGGGATGGTGTGTGATGGCCACCGGAAGATGATGGCCCAGCTCTCTCAAGCACATTTGTGGATGACACAAAGCATACACATGTTGGTGGACCCACACACTTGGCACATGTCCCGTCCCCCCCCAACATACTACACACCAAATAGGGGATAAAAAACACTTGCCTGTCCTCGAGGCTTCATCCAGGGAATCAAATCCCTCCACGCCCTCCAACTGATCACTCTCCAGACCCTGGGAGACCACCTCCTCCTCTGGGGTCCAGCTCAGCGCACATGGGGGTCCACCTCCCGTGCCCCTCTGGTGCCTCCTGATGGCGGCCAGCTTCTAACAGACCTTGCGCCTGACATCATTTATTTTCTGTTGATTTGTGCAGCAATGGTCTCCAGGATGGCCTGTTTTCTGTCCCGGCTGGTCTGGCGACTTTAGGCACCATGGAGGAAGGTGTCATATCTCTCCATGGCAGAGATGAGGGCTGTCAGCTCCTGCTGGTTAAAAATGTTCTTCCTCCTCTGCCTGCGGGGAACGCTAGTAGCCATCACCAAGCAAAAGTACAATGCTCAGGGGGGAAAAAAGCAGGAAATACTTTTGCGCCAGACTGGCGCATGTCTGGGCGTATTTATGCGCTCATCGTAAGCCGGCGGGCCAGCGTATCCCAGGAAGTTGGGCCGGCATAGTTGTGAGCATGCACACAGGGAAGCGCTCATCCATCAGTGACACTGCGCATGCTCCATGGATTATACGCCGGGCTCAGGCCATCATTTACATAAGATCACACCCACTTCCACTTACGTCGGCTTGCGCTTTCACATTTACGTTATGCTGGCGCAAAGTTAGGAGCAAGTGCTTGGTGAATACTGTACTTGCCTCACTAGCTTGCGTCAGCGGAACGTATATGCGCTGCGCTACGCCGGCACAAATATGCGCCCATCTACCTGAATCTGGCCAGATGACTCCAAGAAAGAGGATGAAGAGAATATGAGATACAGACTCATACCATGTACGTTTCTTAATTGGTTACAGGCGTTTGCCATTATGGCGATTGTGATTGGGGAGAAGAACCCTGAACATTGTTCTGCGTTATTATGTTACATGGATGCCATTGGAGAGGCACACATGGTGTATGGGGGTTCAGCATGGCAGAGGTATGACCAACAGTTCAGACAGCGCAGGGCGGTCCGTCCATTGCTTAGATGGGATCATAAAGACATTAGCCTCTGGATGCGGCTTATTTGTCAGCCAGGGCCCCCAATCAGTTTCTTCAGGGGGGCTGGGGGTACGTCGGCCGGAAAAAGAAATGGGGGGTATGATGGCAGTTAAATGAGAACTCCTGTAAGTATGGGGGGTCTTGTAAATTCAAGCACGAGTGTTCAGGATGTGGGGGATCACATCCCTTGTCACAGTGCTTCAAGAGAGGTAAACAGGCTGGAGAGCCTGGTCAAAAGAGGGAGAACTCCGGTGAAGGGGGAAAGGATGTAGCCTTTTCTAAATGGGCACCCGGATAGGGAAACGGCAATCCTGCTGTCCTCAGGTTTTCAGGATGGTTTCAGGATCCCTTGTTCATTAATGGCGGTCCCCCCATTGGCCAATAATTTAAAATCTGCATTGCAGCATCCAGAAGTGGTGGGGGAAAAAATTGGGCAAGGAGGTGGCATTAGGCCGCATGGGGGGGGGGGGGCATTCAAGGTCCCTTCATTGCTGAATATGTTGGTATCCTCTTTTGGGGGTGGTGCCTAAGAAGGAACCAAACAAGTTCTGCCTTATTCACCACTTATCTTTCCGAAAAGTGGGTTCTGTTAATGATTTTAATGAGCCCGAATTGTGCATGGTGTCCTATACTTTGTTTGACGCAGCTGTCAGGTGGGTAAGGTGCTATGGGCAGGGGACACTCATGGCAAAAACAAATATTGAATCTGCATTTTGGTTGCTTCCAGTTCATCCAGACAGTTTTAGGCTTTTGGGGTGCTGATGGAATGGCCAGTTTTACGTGGACAAATGTTTGCCCATGGGCAGCTCTTTCTTGGAATGGGTGGTTAGAGATGTGTCGGGCCTTGATTCAGTCATACACTACTTGGATGACGACTTTCTTTGCGTGGAGACACCTTTCTCCAGTGTGTGTGCGATTCTGTTGTTCATGTTGCAGCACATTGCAGAAAGTTTTGGGGTGCCGTTGGCACACGACAAGACGGAAAGACCGGCAACAGAAATTAAGTTCTTGGGAATGGTAATTGATTCAGTGGCAATGGAGTGTAGTCTGCCAGGGGATAAATTGCAAGCTTTGCAGAAGAAGGAGATTTGGGAGATTCGGTGATTACGTAAGGTGCAGTTGAGGACTTTGCAGTCATTGCTGGGTAAGCTCAAGTTTGCCTGCAGGATCATTCCCATGGGTAGGGTTTTTAGCCGGCGGTTGACGGCTGCGGGGGCTAAGGCCCCGACCCATTTTATACGTCTGAATAAGGAGGATTTGAAGGTATGGTATGAGTTTGTCATTGTACAATAGCAGATCATTGTGGATGTCCGGCCCGGTAAATTTGATGTGGAACTGGTCATGGATGCGGCGGGACCCACGGGCTATGGGGCGTTCTGGAGATGGAAATGGAGTGCAGAAGTGTGGCTTAAGTGTTGGGTGGAGGCGGGTTTCCTTCGTAACCTGGTGCTATTGGAGCTTTTTCCGGTTGTACTGGCGTTGGAACTGTGGGGGGAGTCATGCCTCAACCTAAAATTGAGACTTAACTGTGACAACATGGGTGTGGTTCAAGTGATCAACCGCATGTCCGCGTCATCACAGCCTGTCAGAAAGTTGCTGCGGCAGTTGGTTTTAAGGTGCTTGCAGTTAAACATCTTTCTCTATGCAGTTCATCTCCCGGGCATTGACAATACGCTGGCTGACTCCTTGTCTCGATTTCAGTGGAACAAGTTCAGAAAGTTGGCGCCGACCATGGAGGCGGAAGGGGTCCCCTGCCTGGGTTGGATTTGGGAGCTGGCCTTGGAATCGCCACAGAATTTATCCGGAAGTCAGCGAGTGAGTACACGTGGGCAGGTTACACAAAGGTGTGGAGGGAATGGTTGGTTTTGGTACAGGAGTCTGAGGTTGGAAGAGAAGGGGTGGAGGTAAGGTTGTTAGTTTTGTATTTCGTTTCCAGGAACATTGAACGAGGAGTGTCAGTGTCGGCCATGGAAAGGAAGTTGGCCGGTTTGTCATTTTTCTTCAAACTAACGGGGGGAGAGGATAATACAAAAGGTTTCTGGGTAAGACAGGCTGTGGAGGGTTATCGTAAAGGTCACAAGAAAAACCATGCACAGAGGGCATCACTTTTTCCAATCTTCTGTCAATTTGTGCGTCATTGGGGGCGTGGGGGTGAAGTTGTACTTCAAGTTATGAACAATTGCTCTTTACAGCGTCTTTTTCTTTGGCTTTTAATGGGACATTTCGGATTGGGGAGTTGGTCAGCCCATCAAGGCGTTTAGCTGGGGGTTTGTTGGAACAGGATGTGCGGGTGGGAGAGGCAGCAGGCCCATCGGAACCCGACAGGCAAAGCAAGAAATTGCCTGGGGCACACTGCGTGTTCACTTTCTTTCAGTCCGGCCCCGGGAACAGCAAACTGAATCTCCTGTACCGCACGGTTATGGTACACGGCCGACCGGACTGCAGGAGGATGCAGCGATGCGGCAAGGACCCTCCCTCTTGGGGCCCCTGTGCGGACACCAACATATGCCGGCGTGTTCGTGTGAGGCAGAGGATAGAGGTAAGCCGCCAACCAGAACCCACCCCCCTCCACTTCTCAACTTGAAAAGTCTTTTTTTTTGTTGTTGCTTGAGGCCCCCAATGTTCTTCAAACGGCCCTGGGGAGAGGACAGTGTATGTTTGAAGACAGACCAAAGAGGTAGAGGTGTGGAGGCGATGCTATTCGCATTGCCAGGATTCAGGGTGGAGGAGTTTCTACGGGTTAGACCGGAATAGGGGGGTCCACTGCTTAGACATGAGAATGGGTCCTATTTGTCAAGGTTCCAATTTGTAGCGTTTTTTCTGAAAAGGGGGCAGGGTTGGTTGATACCGAGTACACTTCATACTCCTTCCGCATTGGGGCAGCTACTGAGGCTGCCAGATGTGGGTTGGATGAGGCGGCGGTAAGAAGGATCGGTAGGTGGGAATCACGTAGATTCCGGTCTTACACACATCCACAGCTGGTGGTGTATTGACCTAAATAAAAGTTAAATGGTTTGATATTGGAAGGGTTGTGGAAGCACACAAGGGGTGATGTGCGGAGTTGGGTAGGTTTATTGAAAACTTGGTGTTATTGGTTCTCATCTTTTTATTTCAGATGGAGGTTCTATACGCCTCGTCTGGATTCTGAGCCACTTGTATGTCTGTTGGGGGGCTAGGAGAGCAGATGAGAGAACAGACAGCAGACAATTGGATATATAAGGAGGGAGGCGTTTATTCGTTGGCTAGGATTGTAGGGTACGGTGCTAACAGAAGTAGGATGTTACGCACGTCTGGATAGGCCACCGGATGTTTTGGCATGCGAGGGGTAATGATTTGGGGGTCCGTACGATCAAGGAACTGATCACAGATGTCAAGTCAGATATTGTGAAACTTTGCACGGCCTTTCCAAATACTCTGCTGTTACGGTCAGACATTGTGTCCGGAACAACGTGGTGTACAGCAAGGTCAATGGGAAGAATCAACAAGGCCCGGGTACGTGTCAATAGGGTGATGGGGAGGTTCATGGTTAAGCAAGGGGGAATGGTAATCGGGCACATAGAGTTGGAAACTAATGTGGGTCTGTACTTAAGGAGGGATGGAGTACATTTATCAGCAGTGAAGGATCGATCTCTGGTCCTTGGGGCTGCAAGATGGAATTGAGTGGGCCCTGCGGGTGTGGGGGGCCCTTAAGGGTAAGGAGTTATCCTTGCGGGCTGTGGCGGTGTTCTTGTTGGTCTTTGATGGTGGCAGTAAGAAAATGTGATGGAAAGGGGTGGGGGGCTCATCAGTGGTATGTGCCCCTCCGGTGTATTCCAGCTGAAAGTTTGATGGAATACTGTAATGGTTGGACTGCGGGACGGGGGTTGTCTCCGAGCTGATTCTATGGCTCGAGGCCTATCAAGGCCCGCAGTGTATTGGTGATATATGTGTTTGGAGTTCGGGGGGGCCGTCAAAGATCAACAGAATGGGGGGTAAACAACTTGTTGTACAGATGTTTATATTTGGTTATATTTTATATTGGAGTTTAAAGTGACTCCTAGTAGTTATACAGTTACACAGTTACATAGTAACACAGTTACGTATTGACATGGTTATAAAATTATACAGTTACACAGTTACGTATTGACATGGTTACACAGTTACACAGTTACGTATTGACATGGTTATAAAATTATACAGTTACACAGTTACGTATTGACATGGTTACACAGTTACACAGTTACGTATTGACATGGTTATAAAATTATACAGTTACACAGTTAGTCAGGTTGAAAAAAGTCCATCAAGTTCAACCATAAGAAATAAAATAATAATATCGTACATCCCATACACCCAACTCCATACCCACAGTTGATCCAGAGGAAGGCAACAAAAAAAACAGCAAAGCATGAGATCCAACTTGCTACAGGAGGGAAAAAAAATTCCTTCCTGATCCCCCGAGAGGCAATCGGATTTACCCCGGATCAACTTTACCCATAAATGTCAGTACCCAGTTATATTCTGTAGATTTAGGAAAGAATCCAGGCCTTTCTTATAGCAATCTACTGAGCCGGCCAGAACCACCTCTGGAGGGAGTCTGTTCCACATTTTCACACCTCTTACTGTGAAGAAACCTTTCCGTATTTGGAGGTGAAATCTCTTTTCCTCCAGACGTAAAGAGTGCCCCCTTGTCCTCAGTGTTGACCTTAAAGTGAATAACTCAACACCAAGTTCACTATATGGACCTCTTATATATTTGTACATGTTGATCATATCCCCCCTTATTCTCCTCTTCTCAAGAGTGAATAAATTCAGTTCCTCTAATCTTTCCTCATAGCTGAGCTCCTCCATGCCTCTTATCAGTTTGGTTGCCCTTCTCTGCACTTTCTCCAGTTCTCCGATATCCTTTTTGAGAACTGGAACCCAAAACTGGACTGCATATTCCAGATGAGGTCTTACTAATGATTTGTACAGGGGGGGGGGGGTGATATCTCTCTCTCTGGAGTCCATACCTCTCTATACAAGAAAGGACTTTCCTCGCTCTGGAGACCACAGCTTGGCATTGCATGTTATTATTGAGCTCATCATCTGTGTTAATAAACAGGCTGTTATGAGCATTTTACTCCAAAAGAAGGTGTGGTCTCATTATTTCAGGAAGGGGATTTGGGGAATATGTGCTGTATCAGTAAACGGGAGGTGGGGGCACCTCTAGACTACACTGGTCACGTAATGGCAGAGGTGCGCCCCCCATACACACCCGGAGCCTGTGATCGGTGAAGGTGATCAGGGATCTCAGGAGGCATGGCTGCCTCTAGTGAATGTAGACATCGCCTCTCAAACATTACAAACATCTGCTGAGCGGAGCCCTCCCCTCCACCTCCCCCTCTGTGTGCTTTGGCAGTCGTCAGATGCACAGGAGCGAGGGCTGAACGATCGTTCTTTGAAGTCGATCGGTGATGTTATATTGTTCTTGGCTTAGGACGGTTCTCATAATAGCTGAAGTGTAAAGTTTTTCTCGAGGTCCTAGAAGAAAGAATGGTTTTAGCATCACATTGTCCAATAAATCACCTTCATTGCCGAGTCCGAGACGTTGTTTTATTAAATTCCTCATTTCGGATGAGATCTTCCGCTCCTCATTTATTGGGGGATTCTAAGGCTCCACGGAACGTTCTCCAGATCGGTGAAATGTGCTGCGTTGTCGTCTGTACCTAAAAAACAAATGCATACTAGAACCGTCCGGAACTTCTCACATGTAGGGAACCGTCCGGAACTTCTCACATGTAGGGAACCGTCCGGAACTTCTCACATGTAGGGAACCGCCCGGAACTTCTCACATGTAGGGAACCGTCCGGAACTTCTCACATGTAGGGAACCGTCCGGAACTTCTCACATGTAGGGAACCGTCCGGAACTTCTCACATGTAGGGAACCGTCCGGAACTTCTCACATGTAGGGAACCGTCCGGAACTTCTCACATGTAGGGAACCGTCCGGAACTTCTCACATGTAGGGAACCGTCCGGAACTTCTCACATGTAGGGAACCGTCCGGAACTTCTCACATGTAGGGAACCGTCCGGAACTTCTCACATGTAGGGAACCGTCCGGAACTTCTCACATGTATAGAACGCCTGGGACTTCTCACATGTATAGAACGCCCGGGACTTCTCACATGTATAGAACGCCGGGGCCTTCTCACACGTATAGAACGCCGGGGACTTCTCACACGTATAGAACGCCGGGGACTTCTCACACGTATAGAACGCCCGGAACTTCTCACACGTATAGAACGCCCGGAACTTCTCACACGTATAGAACGCCGGGGACTTCTGACATGTATAGAATGCCCGGAACTTCTCACATGTACAGAATGCCGGGGACTTCTCACATGTATAGAATGCCGGGGACTTCCCACATGTATAGGACGCCGGGGACTTCCCACATGTATAGGACGCCGGGGACTTCCCACATGTATAGAACGCCGGGGACTTCTCACACGTATAGAACGCCCGGAACTTCTCACACGTATAGAACGCCCGGAACTTCTCACACGTATAGAACGCCGGGAACTTCTGACATGTATAGAACGCCGGGGACTTCCCACATGTATAGAACGCCGGGGACTTCTCACATGTACAGAATGCCGGGGGACTTCTCACATGTACAGAATGCCGGGGACTTCCCACATGTATAGAATGCCGGGGGACTTCCCACGCGTATAGAACGCCGGGGACTTCTCACGTGTATAGAGCGCCGGGGACTTCTCACGTATATAGAACGCCGGGGACTTCTCACACGTATAGAACGCCGGGGACTTCTCACATGTATAGAGCGCCGGGGACTTCTCACGTGTATAGAGCGCCGGGGATTTCTCACGTGTATAGAGCGCCGGGGACTTCTCACACGTATAGAACGCCCAGAACTTCTCACACGTATAGAACGCCGGGAACTTCTGACATGTATAGAATGCCCGGAACTTCTCACACCTATAGAATGCCGGGGACTTCTCACATGTATAGAATGCCGGGGACTTCCCACATGTATAGAACGCCGGGGACTTCCCACATGTACAGAATGCCGGGGGACTTCTCACATGTACAGAATGCCGGGAGACTTCTCACATGTACAGAATGCCGGGGACTTCCCACATGTATAGAACGCCGGGGACTTCTCACATGTACAGAATGCCGGGGGACTTCTCACATGTACAGAATGCCGGGGGACTTCTCACATGTACAGAACGCCGGGGACTTCTCACATGTACAGAATGCCGGGGACTTCTCACATGTACAGAATGCCGGGGACTTCTCACATGTACAGAATGCCGGGGACTTCCCACATGTATAGAATGCCGGGGGACTTCCCACGCGTATAGAACGCCGGGGACTTCTCACATGTACAGAATGCCGGGGGACTTCTCACATGTACAGAATGCCGGGGACTTCTCACATGTACAGAATGCCGGGGGACTTCTCACATGTACAGAATGCCGGGGGACTTCTCACATGTATAGAACGCCGGGGACTTCCCACATGTATAGAACGCCGGGGACTTCTCACATGTATAGAACGCCGGGGACTTCTCACATGTACAGAATGCCGGGGGACTTCTCACATGTACAGAATGCCGGGGGACTTCTCACATGTACAGAATGCCGGGGGACTTCTCACATGTACAGAATGCCGGGGGACTTCTCACATGTACAGAACGCCGGGGACTTCTCACATGTATAGAATGCCGGGGGACTTCTCACATGTACAGAATGCCGGGGGACTTCTCACATGTACAGAATGCCGGGGGACTTCTCACATGTACAGAATGCCGGGGGACTTCTCACATGTACAGAACGCCGGGGACTTCTCACATGTATAGAATGCCGGGGACTTCTCACATGTATAGAATGCCGGGGGACTTCTCACATGTACAGAATGCCGGGGACTTCTCACATGACTTCTCACATGTACAGAATGCCGGGGGACTTCTCACATGTACAGAATGCCGGGGGACTTCTCACATGTACAGAATGCCGGGGGACTTCTCACATGTACAGAACGCCGGGGACTTCTCACATGTACAGAATGCCGGGGGACTTCTCACATGTACAGAACGCCGGGGACTTCTCACATGTATAGAATGCCGGGGGACTTCTCACATGTACAGAATGCCGGGGGACTGCTCACATGCGACTTGCAACACATAAAGCAGCACGACAATTCAGAACACATTCACTTTAAAGGGTGTCGTCTTAAAGTAGAGTTCTGCCTGAAAAAAAAATGAAAAGTCAGTGGCTACAAATATACAAATACTACAAATACACTTACCTGTCCAGGGAGCCCGTGATGTCCACGCCCCAGCCGATCTTCGGAATGATTTCCTAGTGCACCTGTGTGTCTCCCAGAAGACGGAGAGGTGGAGAGTGAGATCGCTTCTCTGGACCACATCCCGTCTACGCACCATTTTCCAGGACTTCTGGGAATTTCATCTAAATAATGATTTCTTCAGATAACAACCCTTTTTCCTTCTTTGTTCTATGAACTGATGATGGAGCAGATTTTTCTAGATTACCCCAGTCTATAGCCAAGTGCTAGGAAAATGTTAGCCTAATCCTAACCCTAAAATGTGTTTGCCAAATGTACATGATTTCTATTTATGGTCCTGAGAAATGTTGTAAATCAATATCCATTATGCCAATGTACAAGTGCGGTAACATTTTGTATCTAGATAATCACTAATCCCAATAAAATAGTAGGAGTAATCCAATTTTCTGTTGTTTTATTAGTAGCCGGGTACATTGCGTGCTCTGGGGTTAGCGCTGACTTCACAGCTGCCTTCAATTAAACTTGTTTTTACCGTCGAGTTACAAATAAGGCTGCAGAACTACAATTCAGAGCCCTAGGTGAGCATTCCGGGTGCCCTGGATCCCAAAGTGCGGCCAAAGGGTACGAAAAAGAGGGGAATGCCGCCACGCAACACTTCAGGTGCAGAAATTAGCTTTTTGTATTTATTAAAGATTTTCAGAGTACAAAAAAGTGAGGCGGCGTACACAAACCTCGCTGGAAGCTGCATTCCAGCGAGGACCTCGGCCGTGTGTACGCTCCTGGCTCGCCCCGCCCGTCGGGAAGCCCTTCGAGCAGAAATAGAGAGCACGCTCTCTATTTGCTCGACGGCCCGCCTGGATGAATGGCTAATTGCCATTCCCGACGGGCGGGTCGCCGATTTCGACGGCCGGCAGAGAACCTCGACGGGCGGAACGATGTGTTCTGCCCGTCGAGGTTCTCTGCCGTGTGTACATGGCCTCAGGAGGTTGACCGTCACATAATATGGCCAAAATAAACAAGGACCCCCCCCCAGGGGTCTCCAGTCTCCACATAAGGACAGTCAAAGGGTGTATGCACAAAAATGAGTGCCACTTAGGCCTCGTACACACGACCGGTTTCCTCTGCAGAATCCAGCAAGAAACTTGTTGGGAGACGTGTTTTGCCATGTGTACATTTTTCGACGAGGAAACTGTTGAGAAACTCGACGATCCAAAAAGAGAGCATGTTCTCTTTTTCCTCGACGGAGAAAATTACCGTCGACAGCCGAACAAGGAATTCGACGAGGAAAACTACAGTTTCGCCCGTCGAGTTCCTCCGTCGTGTGTACGCGGCCTTACAATATCGGTGTCTGGGTTTGTGGACCGCATTCAAGAATAGCAGAACACCTGGTGGTAGTTGCCGATATTGCCTAACCGGTATGTGATCACCTAGGAGGACGTCTCGGTACTGATAACATTGACACATATAGTATCATTAAAAAGTTACGAAGATGGGAGTGGGTGGGTGAGTGTTGGTGGAATGATTAGTGATTGTGGGTAATAGGTAGAGAGAGATACCATCCACCATAAAAGGAAGGTAAATTATGGGGGCTCACCAAATCTTATGAGAGTCTAGACCAATTAATAAGGGCAGGATGGTTACAGGGACGGTTGACATTTAGTCTTAGAGCGGTGTGTGCAGCAATAGCTGCTAGTAGACACATCACAATGACATCACAATGAATGCACCAATGGACAACACGAGTGTCAGAAAGGAAGCAAAGTTAAAGGAACACTAAAGGTTCGTTTTTTATTAGATCAATTGATTGCTGTATGCTAGAGCATTTAAATATCACTTACCTTGTTTTTCCTTTTGACCTCCAAAATACAGTAATCCAGGTTTGAAAATGCCATTTCCTGTCTCTCCTCTTCTTGCTTTCCACCAGCACCTGAGGCGTTTTGCATGGTGGAAAGCAGAATGTGCTCACCCCCTTCCTATGACTACATCCCTGCGTGAAGATGCTCTCTTATCCCTCATAGGCATGGAGGCTAAGCCTAATGGGAACTGTAGTTCCCATTAGGCCGTGATGTAGCAAGAATGAATGCGCACCGCAAAACAGGAAGTCAGTGAGAACAACAATTCAGGGGTGACGGAGGTGAATAAAACAGCTCAATTTCAACAGGTATCAAACTAGTTATAATGCAAAACATTACTTTTTACTTTATCAGTTTACTGTCAGACTTTAATTTAGGAGGAAAATATTTTTGTCTTTACAACCCCTTTAAGGGAAAGGATCACAGTACTGTTAGTCCCTGAAACGGATTGTATGGAGGAGTAATCCATCCAATCCTAACAGCAGCCATCACTCACCGCTCGGATCCATCCACCGCGTCAGCCCAATGGAGAGTCGCAAAAGGACTCACATGAACGGTCCAGCTGTAGGGCCGTTAAATTACCTTCCCCATCCCGCCGTCAGGTCACGCCACTGGGAAGCAGCGTCTGACATCACGGGGTCAGCTCGTCTACACAGCGCAGACACGTTGGAGGTGCTACTGCACATGTTCGCATCCACCACACCCATAGGCTGTAAGCCAGGTTGGTCGGTGCAAGCTGGGTTTGGCTCCAAGAGTATCCCTGTCAGGATGAGCACATGTCCACCGATAAAGGGGAAAAAAGGAGCCTGGGACGGTCAGTGAGCCCAGCAGGGGGGAGCAGATCTTCTATAAACAGACATTTTGATTTTAATTTTATATAAAATACAGCATGATAATTAAAACCACATATGTGTAATTATACTCTAGAGTGCAACTCTAGAGGATCACCAGGAATTATTTCCATTCAAATTTGGATGATGGCACTTTCTGCCAAATTGTTGAGCTCTATGAGGCTACACTCGAAAATGTAGTTCCAAGGATAGGAGTGCGTCGTGACGACGCTCCCAAGCTTTTATCTCATAGTACCCGCATTATGCGGATGCACAATACCCGCTCTGGCTGCCAGGCTGGTGAGAGACCTGTCCAGGTGCACAATACCCGCTCTGGCTGCCAGGCTGGTGAGAGACCTGTCCAGGTGCACAATACCCGCTCTGACTGCCAGGCTGGTGAGAGAGGCCTTTTCAGGTGCACAATACCCGCTCTGGCTGCCAGGCTGGTGAGAGACCTGTCCAGGTGCACAATACCCGCTCTGGCTGCCAGGCTGGTGAGAGACCTGTCCAGGTGCACAATACCCGCTCTGACTGCCAGGCTGGTGAGAGAGGCCTTTTCAGGTGCACAATACCCGCTCTGGCTGCCAGGCTGGTGAGAGAGACCTGTCCAGGTGCACAATACCCGCTCTGGCTGCCAGGCTGGTGAGAGAGACCTGTTCAGGTGCACAATACCCGCTCTGTCTGCCAGGCTGGTGAGAGAGACCTGTCCAGGTGCACAATACCCGCTCTGGCTGCCAGGCTGGTGAGAGAGACCTGTCCAGGTGCACAATACCCGCTCTGGCTGCCAGGCTGGTGAGACAGACCTGTTCAGGTGCACAATACCCGCTCTGTCTGCCAGGCTGGTGAGAGAGACCTGTCCAGGTGCACAATACCCGCTCTGTCTGCCAGGCTGGTGAGAGAGACCTGTCCAGGTGCACAATACCCGCTCTGGCTGCCAGGCTGGTGAGAGAGGCCTGTCCAGGTGCACAATACCCGCTCTGTCTGCCAGGCTGGTGAGAGAGACCTATCCAGGGGCACAATACCCGCTCTGGCTGCCAGGCTGGTGAGAGAGGCCTGTCCAGGGGCACAATACCCGCTCTGGCTGCCAGGCTGGTGAGAGACCTGTCCAGGTGCACAATACCCGCTCTGGCTGCCAGGCTGGTGAGAGACCTGTCCAGGTGCACAATACCCGCTCTGACTGCCAGGATGGTGAGAGAGGCCTTTTCAGGTGCACAATACCCGCTCTGGCTGCCAGGCTGGTGAGAGAGACCTGTCCAGGTGCACAATACCCGCTCTGTCTGCCAGGCTGGTGAGAGAGACCTATCCAGGGGCACAATACCCGTTTTGGCTGCCAGGCTGGTGGGAGAGGCCTGTCCAGGTGCACAATACCCGCTCTGGCTGCCAGGCTGGTGAGAGAGGCCTGTCCAGGGGCACAATACCCGCTCTGTCTGCCAGGCTGGTGAGAGAGACCTATCCAGGGGCACAATACCCGCTCTGTCTGCCAGGCTGGTGAGAGAGACCTATCCAGGGGCACAATACCCGCTCTGTCTGCCAGGCTGGTGAGAGAGGCCTATCCAGGGGCACAATACCCGCTCTGTCTGCCAGGCTGGTGAGAGAGACCTATCCAGGGGCACAATACCCGCTCTGGCTGCCAGGCTGGTGAGAGAGGCCTGTCCAGGTGCACAATACCCGCTCTGTCTGCCAGGCTGGTGAGAGAGACCTATCCAGGGGCACAATACCCGCTCTGGCTGCCAGGCTGGTGAGAGAGGCCTGTCCAGGTGCACAATACCCGCTCTGTCTGCCAGGCTGGTGAGAGAGGCCTGTCCAGGTGCACAATACCCGCTCTGTCTGCCAGGCTGGTGAGAGAGACCTATCCAGGGGCACAATACCCGCTCTGGCTGCCAGGCTGGTGAGAGAGGCCTGTCCAGGTGCACAATACCCGCTCTGTCTGCCAGGCTGGTGAGAGAGGCCTGTCCAGGTGCACAATACCCGCTCTGTCTGCCAGGCTGGTGAGAGAGACCTATCCAGGGGCACAATACCCGCTCTGGCTGCCAGGCTGGTGAGAGAGACCTATCCAGGGGCACAATACCCGCTCTGGCTGCCAGGCTGGTGAGAGAGACCTGTCCAGGTGCACAATACCCGCTCTGGCTGCCAGGCTGGTGAGAGAGACCTATCCAGGGGCACAATACCCGCTCTGGCTGGAGAGTTTATTGCTGGAAGCGGGACCGTTTCCAAACCAAGTAGTACACCTGAACCTATTTATTATCTCTTCTACTTCTTCAACTACTACTACTACTACCACCATTATTTTACCCCTAACGTGTGAAGTTTCTTCTTGGCTCTCATCGCGTACCCTAGACGGCGGAACATTAGAGGTAACGTACCACCCAAAACCAGCCAGCAGCTCCTTCGGGGGTAGTGCTACATTTGTTATTGGTTGGAGCTCTGTGGACTAGGAATTCACAGAAGATAAAACTAAAAGGGCGCACATATTATCTAAGAGCACGAAATTGGGGTTTCCAAGAACATCAATTACCATGGAGACGCGATTGGAATTCTATTGACTGATACAGCGATTTGATATTACACCTTCACCTACAGAAACGATCGGTCTCTATAATTTTATTGGTCAGTTTATTATAATAGTGAGAGAAGAACAACAAAAATATCTAGACAAAAAAAAAACGCATTTCAAAAAAGTTATAAAATGATTTACATTTTAATGAGTGGAATAAGTATGTGAACCCCTCACAGAACATGATTAATGCCGTGTACACACCATCGTTTTTCAGCATGTCCAAAAAACAATGTTTTTCCAACTTCATCATTAACCACTTGACCACTGGGCACTTGAACCCCTTCCTGACCAGACCAATTTTCAGCTTTCGGTGCTCTCACAGTTTGAATGACAATTACTCAGTCATACAACATTGTACCCATTTGAAATTTTTGTCCTTTTTTTCACACAAATAGAGCTTTCTTTTGGTGGTATTTGACCACCTCTGGGTTTTTTATTTTTTGCGCTATAAAAGAAAAACGACTGAAAATTCTGTAAAAAATAAAAAATAAAATCTTGTTTCTGTCATATTAGCGGGTTATTTCTCACACACAGCATATGAGTACCACAAATTACACCCCAAAACACATTCTGCTATTCCACCCGAGTATGGCGATACCACATGTGTGAGACTTGTACACAGCGTGGCCACATACAGAGGCCCAACATGCAGGGAGCACCTTCACATGTGTGAGACTTTTACACAGCGTGGCCACATACAGAGGCCCAACATGCAGGGAACACCTTCACATGTGTGAGACTTTTACACAGCGTGGCCACATACAGAGGCCCAATATGCAGGGAGCACCTTTACATGTGTGAGACTTTTACACAGCGTAGCCATACAGAGGCCCAACATGCAGGGAGCACCTTCACATGTGTGAGACTTTTACACAGCGTGGCCACATACAGAGGCCCAACATGCAGGGAGCACCTTCACATGTGTGAGACTTTTACACAGCGTGGCCACATACAGAGGCCCAACATGCAGGGAGCACCTTCACATGTGTGAGACTTTTACACAGCGTGGCCACATACAGAGGCCCAACATGCAGGGAGCACCTTCACATGTGTGAGACTTTTACACAGCGTGGCCACATACAGAGGCCCAACATGCAGGAAGCACCATCACATGTGTGAGACTTTTACACAGCGTCGCCACATACAGAGGCCCAACATGCAGGGAGCACCTTCACATGTGTGAGACTTTTACACAGCGTGGCCACATACAGAGGCCCAACATGCAGGGAGCACCTTCACATGTGTGAGACTTTTACACAGCGTGGCCACATACAGAGGCCCAACATGCAGGGAGCACCATCACATGTGTGAGACTTTATACAACGTGGTCACATACAGAGGCCCAACATGCAGGGAGCACCTTCAGGCGTTCTGGAGCACCCAGACCAATTCTGACATTTCTCTCCTACATGGAAAAATCATCATTTATTTGCTAGAAAATTACATAGAACCCCAAAACATTATAAATGCTTTTTTAGCAAAGACCCTAGAGAATACAATGGCAGCCGTTACAACTTTTTATCTTGCATGGTATTTTCTCAGTGTTTTAAAAAAAAAAACTGTTTTGTGGTTTAAAAAAAAAACAGTAAAGTTATCCCAATTTTTTTTCATAATGTGAAAGATGAAGTTATGTTGAGTAAATAGATACCCAACATGTCACACTTCAAAATTGCGCATCACTCATGGAATGGCGGCAAACTTCGCTACTTAAAAATCCCCATAGGCGAGGCTTTAATTACTTTTATTGGTTACATGTTTTTAGTTACGGAGGAGGTCTAGGGCCAAAATTATTGCTCTCACTCTAACGTTCGCAGAGATACCTCACATGTGTAGCCTGAACACCGTTTTCATATGTGGGCGGGACTTACGTATGCGTTCACTTCTGCATGCAAGCACACGGGGACAGGGGTGCTTTAAAAAATGGGTATTGCAGAGTATTTGGGTATTGCAGAGTATCGCGCAGGGTATTGCAGAGTATTGGAGTATTGCAGAGTATTGGGGTATTGCAGAGTACTGCGCAGGGTATTGGGGTATTGCAGAGTATTGCGCAGGGTATTGGGGTATTGCAGAGTATTGGGGTATTGAAGAGTATTGCACAGGGTTTTGGGGTATTGCAGAGTATTGCGCAGGGTATTGGGGTATTGCAGAGTATTGCGCAGGGTATTGCAGAGTATTGGGGTATTGCAGAGTATTGCGCAGGGTTCTGGGGTATTGCAGAGTACTGGGGTATTGCAGAGTATTGGGGTATTGCAGAGTACTGGGGGTATTGCAGAGTACTGGGGGTATTGCAGAGTACTGGGGTACTGTGCAGGGTACTGGGGGTATTGCAGAGTACTGGGGTATTGCAGAGTACTGGGGTATTGCAGAGTATTGTGCAGGGTACTGGGGTATTGCAGAGTACTTGGGGTACTGTGCAGGGTACTGGGGGTATTGCAGAGTACTTGGGGTACTGTGCAGGGTACTGGGGGTATTGCAGAGTACTGGGGTATTGCAGAGTATTGTGCAGGGTACTGGGGTATTGCAGAGTACTTGGGGTATTGCAGAGTACTGGGGTATTGTGCAGGGTACTGGGGGTATTGCAGAGTACTGGGGGTATTGCAGAGTACTGGGGTACTGTGCAGGGTACTGGGGGTATTGCAGAGTACTGGGGTATTGTGCAGGGTACTGGGGGTATTGCAGAGTACTGGGGGTATTGCAGAGTACTGGGGTACTGTGCAGGGTACTGGGGGTATGGCAGAGTACTGGGGTACTGTGCAGGGTACTGGGGGCAGGGCTGGACTGGGACAAAAATTTGGCCCTGGACTTTATCCAGACCGGCCCACTTTAATTCGATAAAAAGCTGCCCCCCACCCCCGAAAAATCACGCCCACCAGAAGGCCCCTACATCCATTTTTGTATATCATGAGAGGGTGAGAGAGAGGGGAATGAGAGAGAGGGAGGGTTGCGTGAAAGAGGGTGAGAGGGTATGGGTGAGAGAGGGGGTGAGTGTAAGAAAAATAGAGTGAGTGTAAAAGAGGGGGTGAGTGTAGGACCCCTTTTACACTGAGGCGTTTTTCAGGCGCTTTTGGGATAAAAAATAGCACCTGTAAAGCGCCTGAAAAACGCCTCCGCTGTAGTCCCAGTGTGAAAGCCTGAGTGCTTTCACACTGGGGCACTGCCAGGGCATTAAAAAAAAAGTCCTCCAAGCAGCATCTTTGGGGGCGGTGGAGGAGAGGTGTACAAATTGCTCCTGCCCATTGAAATAAATGGCCACCACTTCTGAAGTGCCTGCAAAGCATTTCGGCAGCAGCACTACACGGGTGCATTTAACCTTGAATTTGGCTGCCAGCGGGGGTTAAAAGAGCATGCTAGAGGCCGAAAAACGCAGCGGGGGGGGGGGGTCTGAGAGACAGAGGGGGGTCTGAGAGACAGGGGGAGCTGAGAGACAGAGGGGGGGTCTGAGAGACAGAGGGGGGTCTGAGACAAAGAGGGGCTAAGAGACAGAGGAGGGGGCTAAAAGGGGGGACTGAGAGACAGAGGGTGAGGGCTGATAGACAGGGGGGGTCTGAGAGAGTCTCTGTTAAAAAAAATATATGTATATATATATATGTATTTTTTTAAACAGCCCACTGAGCCGTCGGCCCACCGGGAAACTCCCTGTCGTCCCTATGGCCAGTCCATCCCTGACTGGGGGTATTGCAGAGTACTGGGGGTATTGCAGAGTACTTGGGGTATTGCAGAGTACTGGGGTATTGCAGAGTACTGGGGTATTGCAGAGTACTTGGGGTATTGCAGAGTACTGGGGTATTGCAGAGTACTGGGGTATTGCAGAGTACTGGGGTACTGTGCAGGGTACTGGGGGTATTGCAGAGTACTTGGGGTATTGTAGAGTACTGGGGTATTGCAGAGTACTGGGGTATTGCAGAGTACTTGGGGTATTGCAGAGTATTGTGCAGGGTACTGGGGTATTGCAGAGTACTGGGGTATTGCAGAGTACTTGGGGTATTGCAGAGTATTGTGCAGGGTACTGGGGTATTGCAGAGTATTGTGCAGGGTACTGGGGTATTGCAGAGTACTGGGGCAGGGATGGCTGAGCTGGGATGGATGGATCTGTGACTGCATTTGTCACAGATCCAGACCTCAGTGCTGCTGCTGACACCCCGCTCCCCCCCTCTCCTCTCACACTGTACCGAACGGTACAGAGAGGAGAGGGAGGAACAAATGACAAATGACGCCGGTTTGTTTACAAGTGATCGCGCCGTCATTTGACGGCGCGATGAGGTGGTAAGCGGCCGCTATCAGCGGCAATTTACGGTGATCTGTGATGCGGCGAGCACGGACACTTCCGCGAGCGCGTCCCAGTGCAGGACGTCGTCCCAGGGACGTTGTCCCAAAATAAATCCACTGCGCCGTAGCAGTAAAATGCCTATGGCGTGGTGGGAAAGTGGTTAAAAACGACGTTGCCCACACACCATCGCTTTTGAAAAATTATGAACAAAGCGCGGTGACGTACGACACGCACGCCGGCACTATAAAGAGGAAGTTTCATGCGGATGGCGCCCCCTTGGGGCTGCTTTAGCTGATTCCGTGTTTGTAAAAGGCGATTTGCGCTTTTCTGTCTGTTACAGCGTGATGAATGTGCGATCTCCATTATGAACGCGAGTTTTACCAGAACAATCGCTCCCGTCTTATAACTTGCTTCTGAGCATGCGCGGGTTTAAAACTCTGTTTTAGCCCACACACCACCATTTTTTACAACCCGAAAAATGAAATAAAAATGACGTGAAAAAATGCAGAATGTTGGAATTTCAGAAGATGAAAAACGATGTGAAGCCCACACAAGATCATTGTAAATGACGTTTTTAAAAACAACATTTTTTTTAATGCCGAAAAACGATCGTGTGTACGCGGCATTAGCGATTGGTGGAGAATCCCTTGTTGGTGATCACAGAAGTCAGGCGTTTCTTGGACTTGGCCTCCAGGTTCTCACAGATCTCAGGACGGATTTTGTCCTCTTTGCAGATCCTCTCCAAGTCATGAAGGTTTCTGGACTGATGTTTGGTAACTGGAGCCTTCAGCTCCCTCCACATATTTTCTATGGGGATTAAGGTCTGAAGGCTGGCTAGGCCACTCCAGGACCTTCATGTGCTTCTTCTTGAGCCCCTCTATTGCCTTGGCAGTGTGTTTTGGGTCATTATCATGCTGGAAGACCCGTCCATGACCCATCTTCAATGCCCTGGCTGAGGGAAGAAGGTTCTCATCCAAGATTTGATGGCATATGGCCCCGCCCATCGTCCCTTTGATGTGTTCGAAGTTGATCTGTCCTCTTAGCAGAAAAAAAAACCAAAAGCATAAAGTTTCCCCCTCCATGTATGATGGTGGGGGATGGTGTTCTCCATGTATGACGGTGGGGGATGGTGTTCTTGGGGTCATAGGCAGCATTCCTCCTCCTCCTCCAAACAAGGCGAGTTGAGTTGATGCCAAAGATCTCGATTTTGGTCTCATTTGACCACAACCCCTCCCCCCAGTTCTCCTCTGAATCATTCAGATGTTCATTATCAGACTTCAGACGGTCGGTCATGTGATTTCCTGAGCAGGGGTCCTTGCAGGGGCTGCAGGATTTCAGTCCCTCCCGGTGTAGTGTGTTACCGATTGTTTTCTTGGTGACGATGGTCCCAGCTGAGATCAGCGACGAGATCCTCCCGTGTAGTTCTGGGTGATTCCTCACCGTTCTCATGATCATTGAACCTCCATGATGGGAGATCTTGTATGGAGCCCCAGACTGAGGAGAGTGATCGGTATTTTGTGTTTTTTCCATTTGTGAATAATCCACCAACTGCTGTCTCCTCCCACCAAGCTGCTTGGCGAGGGTCTTGTAGCCCATTCCAGCCTTGTGTAGGACTACAATCTTCTCCCCGACATCCTCTGACAGATCTTTGGTCTTGGCCATGGAGGAAAGATACTTACCTGGCAGGGGAGACACCATGATTATAAAGGTGGTTCTCCCAGGGCGAGGCTCGGCCATTGCACTCCGGCTGTGCTGATCATGGTGTCATGGTGCCTTTTGGCTAAGATCGGGTGTAGTATCTGTTCTCATCAGTTGTCAGAGGAGTGTTGAATCGGCAGTTCTTCCTAAGAAAACCTTGAAGGGCTCTCTAGCTGGCAGGGGTGGAGGGCTGCACTGGCCGGTCGGTGGGCTGGATATGGAACGGAAAAGCCTATGGTGCATGTGGCCCTGGAGTGGCAGTCCAGGGGTATCTGAGAATCACTGTGACTGAGGGTCACTGCACCAGATACACGCTGTTTTTTAGCACCTGCCTCCTGGGCCGGGCCTTTTGGCTGGGACCGGAGGAATTTTTTATTCCTGGCCGGAGGGCCTGGTCATTGTAGAAGACAATGACCACTTCTTTCACGCTCCTTTCCACTATCCCTTCCCCACTTTATATAATTCATTGCCTATGTTTGTCACCTTTCTGTTTTTTTTTTTTGTTTTGCACGTTTTGTTCACTGTGTGATTAGTAGGGTGCCGGTCCTCGGGCCAGCCCTGAACGTCTTGGGAGGGGGAGGACATGGCCTTCTGGCTTAGTTCACCTGCTCTCATGGGGTCTCCCTTCGGGGGAGCCCCACCTAGTACTGGGAGGGTTCTGTTTCGGTAGACCCTTCGAGGAAGTTGGGTCCGCCTCGGCTTCGGTTGCTCGGACCGCAATACCTTAGTCCCCGTCTGGAGCCTAACGCCCTGGGGATCAGGGTTTGGGTCCTTTTTCACAAGAGGACCACTTGACGTTGCACCCGTCATAGGCTTTTCAAAAAAATTAATAAAAGGAGGAGAGATTGGAATCTGATTGGTTGATTCTGTGGACAGGTGTCTTTTATACAGGCAACAAGCTGAGATTAGGAGCACTCCCTTTAAGAGAGAGTTCTCCTAATCTCAGATCATTACCTGTATAGAAGATATGATATGATTGATGGGGGATCAAATACTTATTTCATGCATTTTTCTGGATATTTGTTGTTATTCTGCATTTTCACTGTTATAATAAACTGACCAATAAAATTATAGACTGATGTCAGTGGGCAAACGTACAAATTTAGTAGGGGAGCAAATACTTTTTCCCCTCACTGTGTATATAGGTAGGTTTAAGCACTGCCAATTTGTAGTCTGATTTTGGGGTGTTTTATACATCTTTTTTGGTAGGTCTGGTAAGTTTTTTGAGATACACTTACCAGTTCAATTTGGCGTAGCTGTTCCTATTTTATAAACAGGAGGAGGGGAGCTTGTTCCCGGGACTGAAGGGTCTTAGAGGGAACTGGTCCCATGGATGGAGGAAGGCTGATCCCTGCACCCCTAGACTATCCTGGGGGGCCACAACAAGAGGCAATTTTATCTCCTTCCAGGGGTTCAGTTTTAAAATGTTTTGTCTATAAATATGAAGTCCCCCGAAAGGCGATCTATTGTGCGGTGGCACGGCGCCAAGCACACTGGGAATGAAGTAATGAACTCTCCCAGTCCATCTGTTAAACTTTACGTATTTCTGGAATCCGCATACGTTTCCCTGACAGTATTTAGAGAATGGCCCTTTCTTCATGTCAGATTGAAATGCAAACGACTCTTCTAGGTAATGAAAGTGTAATTTCTGACTGCCATTGCAAATCTCCACTCCCAGGAAGAGAAGTAATGGAAAAAGAGGCCAATTAGCAGCATATGGTACGTCTAGAAACTCCACGTTCCTTGCATAGGGAAGAGGTGTTCCCAGTCACACCAATGGCCTTCAATATCTCCCGCCATCTTGTTTTTGTACCATGCCGGTGGTCTCTGTACATGTCTTCTCTCCTTTCACTTTCAATAGATTTGTACAAAACATGTGCATGTGAATGTCATCTTGTGCCAAGAAGATAGACAGCTGGAAAATAGCCGCCGAAAATGGAAAACATCCAAAAGTATAAATAACATATCAATAAATTTCTTTTCTCCTTTCAATTGGCAAACATGAATGAATGAATGAAAAACTTATATAGCGTGGCACATGCGAACTAAATCGCCTCTGGGCGCTTGTTGTTCCGGTCTCCTTTGGAATCAAAAGAGATGAGTCTTGATCTTTCTCCTGAATGCTAGGTGGTTGTCCTCCAACCGAATGCTGGTTGGTAAAGCGTTCCATAGTCTGGGACCTTGGACCGCGAATCTTCTATCTCCTTTGGACTTGTAGCTGGCTTTCGGTATCTGGAGTAGATTTTGGTTGGTGGATCGCAAGATGCGATTGGGATTATGAACTTTTATTTTTTCGCACAGATATATGGGAGCATTCCCATGGATACATCTATGCGTTAGACAGAGTGCTTTAAAAGCAATTCTGTCTTTCACTGGCAACCAGTGAAGGGCTCTCAGTGAAGATGAGATGGATTCCCAGGGTTTTTTCCCAGTCACAAGTCTGGCGGCCGTATTTTGAACGACTTGCAGACGAGCGATTTGGTACTTCGGGAGTCCGAGGTAAAGGGCATTTGCATAGTCCAGTCTGGAGTTAACAATTGTTCCCACCACGACTGCTACGTCTTCTTTAGGAATGAAAGGAATAAGTCTGCGTAGTAGGCGCAGCAGATGGTGAGATGCGCTGACTACTGACCCTATTTGCGCGTCCATTGTCATGTGGGAGTCGAAGATGACACCAAGACCTTTGACTTTGGCGCTAGGGGTGATGATTTTGCCCAGAATGGGCGGGGGTGTCCACGTTGTTGCAGGCTGATTCCTACGCTTGGCGTGAAACAGGAGAAGTTCTGTTTTCGCTCCATTGAGTTTAAGATAACTCTTGGTCATCCAGTCCTCTATCAAAGAGAGACATGTCTCTAGATTGAGGTGGTGATCCTTTTTATTGCAAATGCCGAAATACAGTTGCGTGTCATCTGCATATGAGTGATAGAGCAGTTTTTGACTGCTGATGATTTCAAAAAGAGGACGAAGATAGATGTTGAATAACACAGGCGACAGAGGGGATCCTTGAGGGACTCCGCATGATACTGTGCGTTTTCCAGAGGTGAAAGGTCCTAACTTCACTATTTGCAAACGGTTTTCCAAGAAAGAGGAGAACCAAGATAAATCGCCTTCTGCGACTCTGGCTACTTCAGCTAGCCGTGTCAATAGAAGCTTGTGGTCTACTGTGTCGAAAGCTGCGCTTAGGTCCAACAGAACCAGGAGACAAGATTCTCCTTCATCTGCGGCCTCGAGAGCGTCGTCCCATATCTTGAGCAATGCGGTTTCTGTCCCGTGTCCGGGCCGGAAACCCGATTGATATGGATCAAGTAGGTTATGGGTATCTAGATGCTGTTGCAGCTGTTGTACCACTACTTTCTCCATGACCTTAGAAAGAGAGTTTAGGCCTGTTATGGGGCGGCGATGGAGTGGATCCTTGGGGTTCAGGGTGGGTTTCTTCAAGATAGGCCGAATTATACCCTCCTTCAACTGGGAGGGCACTATGCCCTCCCTAAAGGATTGGTTAATAAGCTGCGTGATCGGAGGTGCCAGGAAGTCGGCACATTCCTTCAGCAGTTTAGTGGGGATGATATCATTCGGCGCAGTGCTGTTACGCAGAGCGCCGATGATATTTTTAATGTCATGAGTACAGACGGGTTCCAGCGTGAACTTACCTGATTGTGGTGAGTTTCTGCCGGTGTTGTGTGAATAATTACTGGGGGGGCTACGGGGGGAGTTGTTCTGCTGAATGCTTTGCCGGATTCCCTCAATTTTATTAATGAAGTAATCCGATAAATCATTGCAAAATTCTTGTGTGTCCGAATTGGGGGCTTCAAGACATCCTGGATTCATTGTCTGAGTGACCAGCTTGAAGAGCTCGCGGGGGCGGTTGAGGGCGCTGTTGATAGCCTCAGAAAAATAATTTTTCTTGGCATCGAAAATTTCCTTGTGGTATTTTCTAGTTATTGCCTTGTAGATGGAGAGGTTCTCAACTGATGGACTTCTCTTCCAGGCAGCTTCAGCCCTTCTGCGCTCTTGCTTCAGTGACGCCAGCTGGTTGTTGAACCAGCCTGCGTTATTTTTCCGGATGTGGGTTTTACGTTTCGGTGCTATTAAGTCGGCTGACTGTAATAGGGCTGTGTTAATGGAATCCAGTGTTTCTTCAGCCGATTGATGCGGCTGAATTGTTTTTATTTTTTTCCTTAACGTGGCTTTGAAGAGTTCCGAGTGGAGCTTCTTCTGACATCTAGTCCAGTGTGTTGTCACTGGGTTTGATGTTTTTATTAAGGGGGGGAAATTGGGAATAATGAATTTAATTGCATGGTGGTCTGTCCATGGCAATGGTTCATTTCCCAAGATTTTTATTTCCAGATCGTGTCTGAAAATAAGATCGAGCGTGTGACCTGAAGCATGTGTGGGCCCACACACTAGTTGCTGAAGCCCTAATCCTTCCAGGTGGTCAATGCAGGCGTCGGCAACGGGGTCTTGCCGGGAGTTGGCCCAGAGGTTGAAATCCCCGAGCAGCAAAAGGTGTTTGCTGTTCAGGGTATAGGTGGAGATAAAGTCCGTCAATCAAGGGAGAAGCTGCGATTTTGGGCCGGGTGGCCTGTAGCAGAGTAGAATCCGGACTGTCTCCTGGGAGTTTGCTTGCAGTTGTAGAGTAAGGGTTTCCATGAATGGAAGAGGGTTTTGAAGGACTGGTTTTGTGATCGCAAGGTGCGTCTTATGGATCACCGCCAATACTCCTCCTCTTTGCCCTATTCTGTTTTCCGTTATAATGCGGTAGTTTTCTGGCACCAATTCTCCTAGAATGGTGTTACAGTCGGCTGTAAGCCAGCTCACTGTAATAAAGAGGCAGTCTAAGTCATGTTGCAATAAGAAATCATGGATTTCTAATCAGTGTTTTACTGCCGATCTAGTGTTAATCAAAGCACATGATATGTGCTTAGGTTGGGGCAAACGGCTGAGACCTTTGACAATTGATCTTCGATTGATCCTCAATAGGCGCTCCGTTTGAAGGGCTTTTTTGGTAATGGCTGGTAGTATTGCGGCAAATCGCCTCAGACTCCAAATGGCCTCTGCCGAGTATTGCAGATTAACCATGGTAGCCAAACACCAGGGGGAGGGAGGGGGGTTAAGGATTGTCAAGGATTAACTGAATCCTCAATCCTGGCTTGGTCCAGAGGAAGGCAAAAAAACCCTGACCGTGCTACGCCAATATGCAGCGACAGGGAAAAAAATTCCTTCCTGACCCCTTGATAGGCGATCGGGCGAACCCTGGATCAAGTTGTAATAGTTGAGATTTGGGGCTGGGTGTAGTAAGATGACCTGCCGATCGGCAGCAGGATCCAGGCTGGAAAAACTCCCAGATTGGGTGGATCGGTGCTGCCGTTGGGGCCAGGACTGGTAGACAGGGGGGGTGTGAGGTACTTTCCAGGGGGTAAGGGGTGGGTATCAGGTCCGTTTTGGGACTTTGGTGGCGGTTGGAGGGGGTGAGAAGCGGCGCGCCGCTAGGCCGCGGGTGAAGCCGCGGCCTTTCCTAGTTGCGGCTGCCGCGATTGCCTCCAGGCCGGCGCGGAGGTACCGAAAAAGCGCCCGAGACAGCGGAAAATTGCAGGGATTGCAGGGATAGGTGGCGGATGGTTAGTTAGAGAGGGGCTGGTAGTGTGGGGGCATAGATGTGTAGGTGTTAATAGGGTGGAGATCCATGGTTTTAAGTTGCAGCGGTGGCTTGTCCTGAAAAGGACGGCTGCCTGCAACCTCAGTGGATGGCTTACCTGCTGGAGAGGGGTGAAGGAGGGAAGCCAGGGGGGCCAGGTAGAGCCGGGGGAAAGCCGGTGGTGAGTTGCTTGAGGGATAGAGGGGTAGAGCAAGCCTACCTAGCAGTCTGCCTAGCCACTATCTGCCTGTCTGGTCCCTGGCGAGAGCAGACTCGAGCGGAAGACCGGAGCGTCCTACTCTCCCACTGACACTGACTGACTGGGGGGGAGGGAATAAAAAATGAGGCTGTGCTACTGACCTGGCTGGAGGGCGACATTAGTGCACACCCTCCTTCTGCCCAGGGCCCCAACCCCCTGATTATGAAGGCCATTGACATCACTAGGGGAGTAGTCTCTGTAAAAGGGGACTTACCACCTGCTTACACACCTTCCTGGTGGGGCCCCTTTCATTGCGGGGCCACATAGCAGACATGTGGGCTGCTTGGCTTTATCCCGTTGTGTGTAATGGTGGTAAGGACTTCTGGGACTTGTGGTTCTATCAGTGGTGTGGATTCCTCCAGACAATGTGCAGGACTTAGAATTGATCTCTCTGGCATGGAGTTGAATTCTCTCAGTCGTTGGATTTTAGCGACTCCTATTGTGTTATTCATTTTGTGATAAAAGTGCAGCACTGCGAATCTAGAAATCTTATATAAACAAATAATTATATATTCCATTAAAAAAAAATGAGTTCACATGTAGGTTTCCAAAGCTGTCACCACTGTGTCACCTTTGGGGGAGAGGACTGAGTGATCCACTGACGGCTATATCTGCATGAAGCACTTATCACTTTATTTTGCATGAAGCAATTTTAAAAATAATTTTTCTGCATCTAGCAAGATTGGAAATTGGACTTTCTTGGATTATTATTATCATTATTTTATTTATGACATATTGAAGCAGCTATCACTTTATGAAGCATTTTTAAAAATAATTTTCCTGTATATAGCAAGATTGGAAATTGGACTTTATTGGACTATATGGATTATTATTATTGTCATTTTATTTATCACATATTGTTTTATTATATGTAATATCAAAACTGCAGTTATCACTACAAGGATTTGCAATATACAGCATCCTACATTTTTAGTCACAGTACTTGAACTGTTTTTTGGCAACACCTTTTTGCACTAACATATTAATCTAAGTAGGCGCCATCACCTGCTATGTACACTTTAGCTGGAGTTTTTTATGCAGGGGATGCCGCTACAATAATTTATTTAATTTATTACACTTTATTCACCACTCTTTATATTTCACTAGTTCATCACCAATTTAAGTTGTCCGCGGCGCAGATTCATTCCCCTTTCATTTACATTTTAGCAGCATGCCCCAGAATCGGCAGCAGAGACTCCGGAACTTGCCGTCTTCAAAACAACAGGGCAGAGCTCTGCTAACCTCTGCCCAGCACCAATTGCATCTTCTTTGTTCTACAGACAGGAGATGGTGAACCTCTATTTGCAGACACCAGTTCCAGAGACAGGGGATTTAATAGAATTTTCTGCTGAGGAAGGACAATCTGGTGAACCTTCATCAGAAGAGCTGGTATCAGGGCCAATCACCACTGAGCTCTGCCCAGCACCAACAGCGGCTTTGTCATTCCTGAGAGGAGAGGAAGCCGGCCTTTATCCCACAACACTGACAGGGAAATGGGATGTTCTACCAGCAGCATCTGTGGAGTTACAAGAAAAGGGTCCAAGACCTCTGCCCCACACCTGCAACAGTTTCGGAGGGTGAGAAGGAGATGGTCACTTCCCAGCAACAGATCAGTATCATGGGGGAGAAGGGAGAGGAGGTTGTCATCCCCCCTTCCCAACAGTCAGACAGAGTGGAGAAAATTGTCTTCAGTCCCCAGCCAGGACTCATACACCTGGGAGGCAGTGACAGTGAAATGTCATCCCAGCAGCCAGATGAGGGAATGGAAGAGGAAGCAGACGACTCACCTCCCCAATGGCAGCTACACAGTTTGGAAGAGACAAAAATCATCCTTCCTGCCGTGCAGCAGATCCACAGTCGTCTGGGAGTGGAGGAAGCCGGCCTCCCGCCCCAACAGTTAGCCAGAGCGGATGATATTGAGTCCCCAGCAGAGGTGCTGGGAAAATGGCAGAGTGCTACCAACCTCTGCCCAGCACTGGCAACAACTGTGGAGTCCCAGGGAGTCGGGGCAGTTGACTCCTCTCTCCAGCGACAAGCTCATGTAGTGAAGCTTCTACTGCCAGCTGAATCTCTGGTAACAGGGCAGAGTGCCTCTGGCCTGGTACCTACAGTGCCTCCACAGCTTCAGGAAGCTTGGGCGATTGGCCCCTCTCCCCAACAGCAGACTGAGCCCCAAAATGTTAAAAACCACCCAACTGAAGCGCTGGCAGCCAGACAGAGTCAATGACCTGTGCCCCACAACTACAGACAACAACTTTTCCTTGCACTATTCCTTGCAGCCAAGAATGGAGATCATGCGGACTGACAGTCATTTTTATCAGTTTCTAATAGGCGGTACACTTCCTGGTACTCCTTGGTGAGGAGCGGTTTCTGGGCCACCTTTTAAATAATGCCATGTATTCCAATTCAGCTAGGCAGACCTCAATGTGGTGAACCGGTAGCATCGGCTGTGAAAAGTCACCAGCACAGATTCTACCCTCATTACCACTGAGAGCAGCGTCAAACTTTTCCAAGGGTTCCTGTCCCTCTGTGAGACACCTGCCCTCCACAGTATGCTCAGCCACTAGCACTTGAACCCCAAGTTTAGACTCTCTGACCCTGGTAGACCAGTTGGAAACCCCCCTCTGGGTCCTTGCTAATAGTTTCTACCCACGTTTGAGCACTTTGTGATTTTTGGCTACCCTGTACCATAGAGTAGGATGCACAGCAACTCGTGGAGAGCGCCTATCTTCCAAAGGAGGCTGTGGCTCACCACTCAATGATGTGACCTGTTCCCTGGTGGGGATCAAAGGGGAGTCCTTCCTCAGGAGCCCCCAGGATATGACAAGTCAGCCCCAGAGGGAGCACTCTCTGCCTCCAGTCCTACAAACACCTCCAGGGGATCTAGGTCAGCTCTTGCAGGTTCAGACATCTGACAGATTTCTTTACCATTTACCTCCTGCAACACGGTATTTAACCCTTTACATCGGGGTTTCTCCATTTTCCGGGAGGCCCCTGAACCTTTGAACTTTTTGTCTCACCCAATAAGCAAATCATGAGGTAACCCCGGGGTCACCCCAACTCTAAGTGTAGCAGTTCCTGCGGTTGTGGACAGGGTTACATGGGCCATTGGATAGTCCTTGACAACCCCATGTACAGAGACCACACAGTCCCCCCCACCAAATACCATAATCCCCCCTCCACCAAATACCATAATCCCTCCTCACACCATAATCCCCCTCCACCAAATACCATAATCCCTCCTCACACCATAATCCCCCCTCCACCAAATACCATAATCCCCCCTCCACCAAATACCATAATCCCTCCTCACACCATAATCCCCCCTCCACCAAATACCATAATCCCTCCTCACACCATAATCCCCTCCACCAAATACCATAATCCCCCCTCACACCATAATCCCCCCTCCACCAAATACCATAATCCCTCCTCACACCATAATCCCCCCTCCACCAAATACCATAATCCCCCCTCACACCATAATCCACCAAATACCATAATCCCCCCTCCACCAAATACCATAATCCCTCCTCACACCATAATCCCCCCTCCACCAAATACCATAATCCCTCCTCACACCATAATCCCCCTCCACCAAATACCATAATCCCCCCTCACACCATAATCCACCAAATACCATAATCCCTCCTCCACCAAATACCATAATCCCGCCTCACACCAAATACCATAATCCCCCCTCACACCATAATCCCCCCCTCCACCAAATACCATAATCCCCCACACCATAATTCCCCCCCTCCCCACACCATAATCCCCCCTCCACCAAATACCATAATCCCCCATACCATAATCCCCCACACCATAATCCCCCCCTCCCCACACACCATAATCCCCCCTCCACCAAATACCATAATCCCTCCTCCACCAAATACCATAATCCCTCCTCACACCATAAACCCCCCTCCACCAAATACCATAATCCCTCCTCACACCATAATCCCCCCTCCACCAAATACCATAATCCCCCCTCACACCATAATCCCCCCTCCACCAAATACCATAATCCCCCTCACACCATAATCCACCCTCCACCAAATACCATAATCCCCCCTCACACCAAATACCATAATCCCTCCTCCAACAAATACCATAATCCCCCACACCATAATTCCCCCCTCCCCACCAAATACCATAATCCCCCCTCACACCAAATACCATAATCCCCCCTCACACCATAATCCCCCCTCCACCAAATACCATAATCCCCCCTCACACCATAATCCCCCCTCCACCAAATACCATAATCCCCCCTCCACCAAATACCATAATCCCCCTCCACCAAATACCATAATCCCCCCTCCACCAAATACCATACTCCCCCCTCACACCAAATACCATAATGCCCCCTCACACCATAATCCCCCCTCCACCAAATACCATGATTCACCCCCCTCACACCATAATCCCCCCTCACACCAAATACCATAATCCCCAAAACCATAACCCCCTCCACCAAATACCATAATCCCCCTCACACCATAATCCCCCCTCACACCATAATCCACCCTCCACCAAATACCATAATCCCTCCTCCACCAAATACCATAATCCCCCCTCCACCAAATACCATAATCCCCCCTCCACCAAATACCATAATCCCCCACACCATAATCCCCCCTCCACCAAATACCATAATCCCCCCTCACACCATAATCCCCCTCCACCAAATACCATAATTCGCCCCCCTTAGGCGGTGTACACACGTACGAGAACCTCGACGGGCAGAACACATCGTTCCGCCCGTCGAGGCTCTCGGCCGGCCGGCGAAATCGGCGACCCGCCCGTCGGGAATGGCAACCAGCCATTCATCCAGGCGGGCCGTCGAGGAAATAGAGAGCTCTCTATTCGCTCTATGGGATTTCCTGACGGGCGGGGCGAGCCAGGAGCGTACACACGGCCGAGGTTCTCGCTGGAATGCAGCTTCCAGCAAGGTTCTCGCTGGTTTCTAGCGAGAACCTCGGTCGTGTGTACGCCGCCTCACACCAAATACCATAATCCCCAAAACCATAATCCCACCTCACACTAAATACCATAATCCCCCCTCACACCAAATTCCATAATCCCTCCTCACACCATAATCCCCCCTCCACCAAATACCACAATTCACCCCCTCACACTAAATACCATAATCCCCAAAACCATAATCCCCCCTCACACTAAATACCATAATCCCTCCTCACACCATAATCCCCCCTCCACCAAATACCATAATCCCTCCTCACACCATAATCCCCCCTCCACCAAATACCATACCCCCACACCATAATTCCCCTCCCCCTCCTCACACCATAATCCCCCATCCCCCATCCAATAATCCCATAATAATCCCCCCTCACACCATAATCCCCCCTCACACCATAATCCCCCCTCCACCAAATGATTTGGACTAGTGCAGAGATGGACGTCTGTCTCGTCTTGAGGTTTCCATGTCAGAAGGTACCCGATCCTGGAATGCCAATCACTATTTCTGGGAGGAGTCCATGAAGAGAAATAGTGAAATCAAGCAAGGGAAGAAAATCAAGCACCCTGGGAAGAATGGTTCTTCCAGGGGCCAGTATCCTGGGAAGAATGCGTCTTCCAGGGGCCAGTATCCTGGGAAGAATGCGTCTTCCAGGGGCCAGTATCCTGGGAAGAATGCGTCTTCCAGGGGCCAGTATCCTGGGAAGAATGCGTCTTCCAGGGGCCAGTATCCTGGGAAGAATGCGTCTTCCAGGGGCCAGTATCCTGGGAAGAATGCTTCTTCCAGGGGCCAGTATCCTGGGAAGAATGCGTCTTCCAGGGGCCAGTATCCTGGGAAGAATGCTTCTTCCAGGGGCCAGTATCCTGGGAAGAATGCGTCCTCCAGGGGCCAGTATCCTGGGAAGAATGCTTCTTCCAGGGGCCAGTATCCTGGGAAGAATGCGTCTTCCAGGGGCCAGTATCCTGGGAAGAATGCGTCTTCCAGGGGCCAGTATCCTGGGAAGAATGCTTCTTCCAGGGGCCAGTATCCTGGGAAGAATGCGTCTTCCAGGGGCCAGTATCCTGGGAAGAATGCGTCTTCCAGGGGCCAGTATCCTGGGAAGAATGCGTCTTCCAGGGGCCAGTATCCTGGGAAGAATGCGTCTTCCAGGGGCCAGTATCCTGGGAAGAATGCTTCTTCCAGGGGCCAGTATCCTGGGAAGAATGCTTCTTCCAGGGGCCAGTATCCTGGGAAGAATGCGTCTTCCAGGGGCCAGTATCCTGGGAAGAATGCGTCTTCCAGGGGCCAGTATCCTGGAAAGAATGGTTCTTCCAGGGGCCAGTATCCTGGGAAGAATGGTTCTTCCAGGGGCCAGTATCCTGGGAAGAATGGTTCTTCCAGGGGCCAGTATCCTGGGAAGAATGGTTCTTCCAGGGGCCAGTATCCTGGGAAGAATGGTTCTTCCAGGGGCCAGTATCCGGAGTGTCATTACCACTCCAGGCCATGGGTGGCAACAGCAAGGTCAAGGAGTATCAAGTATTCTCCTCGGCAGCAAATCAGTGGGAGTGGTTGCCCGCTGTGCATGCTGGGGAGGGTCAGATGCCATTGGGGGCTGTCATCCGTCTGTGCCTCGTGGCCCGCCTGGCCTCTCGGTGTGCGTTCTGAATCCTGGTTTTCGGACCACGTTGGCCCGGGGTGCTGTGGCTTCGCCTGTGGGCCAGTTGTGTGGCTGGGGCCTGTACTGCAGAGGTGATCCTGTGCTGTCCGTCCTGCGGGGGGAGGCCACTTGATGAAGAAAGCCAGGGGAGGACCTATCCTGGAGAGGACCATGGAAGAGGCTGGAAACTTCATCGAAGGAAGCACCGCACACCGAGAGGCCTGACAATGTCGCCAGTCGGATCAAAACTTCTAAAGAAACAAAGCTGAAGAGATGTGGGTGCTGAATCCTGTGGCAAAGACTGGACTTTATTCCGTGCGCCATCCCGGCTGCTGGGGTTCGGTGGGAGGGACCTATCCGGGGAGTAATACCCACTCTAGCCAGAGAACTGTATGCTGGAAACAGGAGCGTTTCCTTACTTGTGATTATACACCTGAACCTACCTACCTACCCCCCCTCCCCCATCATCCTTCTTTTCTACTAAAGTTCTCCCAAATAAATCCAAGAAAAAGAAGTGCATTGTGGGAACATTGAAATTCTTCAGACTCTCCTTTCACCTCGGACAGCGAGAACATAGAGGTAATGTGTCACCCAAAATATAACCAGCAGCTCCTGCGGGGGAAACGCTACAGATAGATTCATGCTTTGGGGGTGTTTTTTAAGCACCTGATTTTGAGCCATAGGCTCTAATAGGCTGCAAAAAACTCGGAGAGCCTTGAGTCCACCCAGATGTGTTAGAAAAGCAAATTAATATTTGCTTTTCTAACACTGAGCCGCCTCTTAGCCAATCAAGAAGCGCGGGTCTAATACCCTTCACCTGACTGGCTAAAGGCACAGGTGCCCCTATTGGATGCCTAGCAGAACGGAAAAAAGATAGAAGGAAGAACGGAGGACACAGGAGCCATCCCACAGCTCGCCGCCGTCACCCGCTGTCTAACCCACTACCAAGATGGGGTAAGTGCCAGGCAGACAGCGGTTGGGGGGCACAGTGGCTGCATTTGATGGGGACCAGTGGCTGCATTTGATGGATTCCACATGTATTGTCACTTTAAGGCTGGCTCCACCCAGGATTAATGTCAAGGGTCAAGGGGTATAGTAGCCATCTTAGAGCACATGTATGGAGGCATCATAAGATGTACTGTCCTGAGATGTATGTTGGAGTGTACAGAGAGCACTGACATAAACATCCGTTGTTCCACACCAGAGTCCTGTGTCTCTCACAACTCAGAGGATATAACACAATTGATGGGCACAAGTGGCTGCATCAAATGGGCACAATGTCTGAAATTGATGGGCACAAGTGGCTGCATTTTATAGGGTACAGAATCTGCAGTGAACACACTCAAATGGTTAAATTAAATGAGGTATAGAAACTGATGGTGGAACCCGTCCTCAGAGAAAAGCCGACTCTGCAGATACAATAGGAGGAAAAGACAGAGGGCCAGATTCAGGAACAGTTAGGCTGGCGGATCCAGTGATCCGCCAGCCTAACTGTGACTTTGAGCCGGCGTTTCCGTTTTCTGTAACCAGAAAACAAGAAACGCCGGGTTGAAGTTCCGATGCGAGCAGCGTAAATGAGTTTCGCCATCGCATCGTTACTTCAACTTAAAAATGGCGCCGGGGGCGTTCCCGCCGATTTCCGCTCCAAAAATATGTTAATGAGCGGAAATCGGCAATTCACGAGTGAATTCCGGCGCGACGCAATGACGGTACGACGTTTCCGGACGGGATACGCGGCGCGAAGATATACCTACATGGGGTTGAAGTATCCTATGTTAGGTATAGGCGTCGTCATCGCGTCGGCAAAAAAAAAAATTGCGTCGCTTGCGTAAAAAGTTCATGAATGGGAATGCGACGTCATTGACGTTCATTCACAGAATTTGGAGCATGCGCACGGGGATGTTTTAACACTCGACGCATGCGCAGTACGTTCGCGGCGGGATCGCGCTTCGTTTGAATACTACACGCCCCGTACCCGCCCAATTTGAATTCCGCCAGCTCATTTGCGATGCGCTGCCGCAACTTTAGGAGCAAGTGCTTCATGAATAACAGCACTTGCTCCTAAAATTTCTGCAGCGTAACGCAAATGAGAAGCGTTACTCCAGAGCAAAGATGCTCCCATCTACCTGAATCTGGCCCAGAGTGTAGTACAGGGGTGGGCAAACTTTTTGACTCGAGGGCCGCAATGGGTTCATATATTGGACCCGGGGGCCGGACCAAGAGTAGATGGACGGTGTGTATGTGTGAATTAATATAAGTGAAATTTAAATTTGTAACATTAAATGTTTAGATTAATTTATGGTAGAAAAGCATAAAAAGAGTTATTTTACAAAACTACATTTGATTGCACAGTGGTAACAATTGATGGCACAGTGGCTGCATTTGATGGCACAGTGATGACAATTGATGGCACAGTGGCTGCATTTGATGGCACAGTGATGACAATTGATGGCACAGTGGCTGCATTTGATGGCACAGTGATGACAATTGATGGCACAGTGGCTGCGTTTGATGGCATGGCACAGTGGCTGCATTTGGCATGGCACAGTGGTGACAATTAATGGCACAGTGATTGCTTTTGATGGCATGGCACAGTGGTGACAATTGATGGCACAGTGATTGCTTTTGATGGCATGGCACAGTGGCTGCATTTGGCATGGCACAGTGGTGAGAATTGATGGCACAATGATTGCTTTTGATGGCATGGCACAGTGGTGAGAATTGATGGCACAGTGGCTGTTTGATGGCATGGCACAGTGGCTGCATTTGGCATGGCACAGTGGTTGCATTTGGCATGGCACAGTGGTGACAATTTATGGCACAGTGGTTGTTTTTGATGGCATGGCACAGTGGTGACAATTGATGGCACAGTGATTGCTTTTCATGGCATGGCACAATGGCTGCATTTGACATGGCACAATGGCTGCATTTGACATGGCACAGTGGTGACAATTGATGGCACAGTGATTGCTTTTCATGGCATGGCACAGTGGTGACAATTGATGAACACGGTGGCTTCTCTTACCATATCTATTGTCTGTGGTGTCTGTTGCTTGTAATGCTTTGTGCCCATTTGGTTTGCAATATTTTGGTGCATTTTCTGCTAAAATTACATAAACCAGCTCATGTCAGAAACTAAAAAAAGAGAAGATAAATTGGGCACAAAGCATGACAAGCAACAGACACCACAGAAAATAGATAGAAGTATAGAATAATATCAGTCTGTATCGCATATCAACGATCACTCACCATCAGTACAGATGAAAGTCCCCGATGTGATGGATGACTGACATTTCTGGGCCAGCCGCCAGTCACTGTTCACAGGCTCACGGCGCATGGATTGCTCCTCACAGGCGCGCGGAAAGGAGTTGACGTCATCTGACGTGACGTCAACTCCCTGCCTGCGCCAGCACGTACCGCTCAAGCCGTACTCTGCCCACGGCCACGCCCCGTAGCTGCTAGCGAATTACATCGCGCAACGTCTCCTCTCTCCAGCTAGCTGCTAACCACTGACCATTCAGGACGAGACGTTGCAATGTAATTCGCCCAGCGGCCAGCCACTACAATGCCATACCCAGTGCCCGCCCAGGGGCCGGATTAAAAGGTCCGCGGGCCGTAGTTTGCCCACCACTGGTGTAGTATGTTGAGTATACAGTTTATTAAAAGGATTAAAAACACTCACAAGTTGAACATTAAAATAGGCTCATCTGTACGCTGGTGGGACCTCCCCGTTTGTTCTCATGGACTTCGCGCTGCTTCCAGGGGCCACAGGTGTAGTGGTTGGTGGTGTGTGGACTGGATGGTGTCCCAGGAAACAGGAAGAACCGCTGTCACGGAAGGTCCCCGCATCCAGACCGAATGCTTCCGTCAGATACTGCTTCCCATAGTCTGGACAGATACTGAATATTTTAGCTGCCTTGAAACACACAATGAGACGAGACTTGTATGTGTGCCAAGTATGGAATGTTTTAATGGTACATTCTCCTGGTTTATATCTAGTTACAAGCTTGTGAGTAATCAAAGGAACAATAAAACTCTCCGTCCCCTCCTTACACAGGGGGGCTTCAAGGTGGACACTTTGGCACTAGTCTAAAGAAGTCACATTCCTTTATCAATAGAATTCAATTAACCTTTAGAATAATACTCAATCACAGATAATCTTATCAGTAGCTAGACATTTCGGCACCGCAAAGCTTGACAAGTTCCCCTGACCATAATTGACATGCTAATTCAATACACCTGACAGGAGACTGACTCTATTGTAGTACAATACACAAGAGAGAGTCAATTAGCTGGAGAAGAGGACATTAGAATTTAGCAGTATGAAAGAGTCACTCTACAATTAACCCTTTGAGCTCAGAATTAAACTTAAAATAGTCCTACAGATATCTCAGAATATAATGTGGATAATCCATACCTAATAATCCTATCTCAGGTAGTCCAAGATATCATTCTTCCATTCATCCTATGGCCCTAGTGGTCATAGGATGATTTTAGACATAGGAGAATCTGAGTCTGTCACATTTCTCCCCCATCAGAAGACGACTAACAAGGTCCCAGACCTTCACCTGGTCTGGACATGTGTTAGTCGGACAAAGTGAACTCACATAGTCTGTCCGCATGACCTCCCATCTTGGCTGCAAGTAGAGGGAACCCCAAACGGGTTGACTCCAAAGTTAGTCAGTAGTTCCGGTCCTCCAATGCTGGTATCCATACCGTACCCCAAATAAATTGCTCCAAACAGAGCATTACTCACCCCGCCAACCTCTGCCTCTCTCAGAGAACATGTCTGCCACTGGGGAGAGGCCTGGACTGGCCCTTCTCCCTGGAGTCTTTTCAGCCGCTGGAGAGGAGACAGGGTGGCTGGGCTCAGTCCATTATGCTGTTGCGGTTCTGGGCAAACTGTCCCCCACCCCTGGGGTATACCAGTGGAGACTGAAGTCCCATCCACTGGTGGTAGGTAAAAATCCCCCGGTGCTTGCAAAGCCGACATCCTCCTGTCTCAGTGCCGCACCATTTTCTGGGGTTGTGTCAGTGAAGATCAAAGTTCCATCCACTACCACAGGGACCCCCTCTTCCATTAGTTGAGAGCAGAGGCGTGTGGCACTCTGCTCTGTTGCCAGCTCTTCTGCCGAGTTGCTGGGAGTGGAGACCACAGTCCCATCCACTACCACAGGGACCCCCTCTTCTGTTAGTTAAGAGCAGAGGCTTGTTGCACTCTGCTCTGTTGCCAGCTCTTCTGCTGGGTACATCATATCATCCGCTCCGGCTAACCGTTGGGAAAGGTGGCTGGATTCCTCCACACTCAAACTGTGTAGCTGCCATTGGGAAGGTGAGCTGGCTGCTTCCTTTTCCGTTCCCTCATTTGGCTGCTGGGACAACATGTCTGTGGTACTGTCTCCCAGATGCATGGATCCTTGCTGGGGAGGAAAGACCACGTTCTCCACTCTGGCCAACTGTTGGGGAGGGATGATGAACACCTCCTCTCCCTTCTTCCCCTGTATCTGCTGGGAAGTGATCGCCACCTTCTCACCCTGAGCCTCCGGAACTGGCAGAGGTCTTCAACCATCTGTCCGGTGACCAGCGCTTCAGCTGGGGAAATTTTTTCTAACTCCACCGATACTGCCCTTGGTGCTAAGCAGAGCACAGTGAAGTTTGGCCCAGACACCAGCTCTTCTGCTGGAGGCTCCTTAGGTTGTTCTTCCTCAGCAGAAAAGTCTATCAGATCCCCTGTCTCTACAACTGATGTCTGGGGATAGGGGTTCACCATCTCCTGTCCATAGAACTCAGAAGATGCTATAGGTACTGAGCAGAGGTTAGCAGAGCTCGGCCCTGTGGTCAGTACTTCAGCTTTGGGAATGGCAATCTCCAGATTTTCCACTGCCGATTCACTGGCATACTGCTGGACAGGAACATTCCTCCATTCACGATCATCCCATGCAGAAACAGGATCATCAAGGCCAGTCATAACTTGCTGCATCTGCCATAAGACCTCTGGCTGCAGGGGCAGGTTAGCAAAGCACACTGTTACCCTGCCACATTGCTGATTCTTCAGCCAGGATTTCAGCATTGTCCACTGCTATTTCCTGATAGTCCCAGGCAAAGGGAGCCTAGCCCTGGCGCTGAGCAGAGTCTAGTAGCCGTCTGTAGGCAAATTCCAGCTCCCATTCCTGAACGCCCAGAAACTCCAAATCTTCCTGTAGCCAGTGCCCTTCCGAGAGATTCAGTCTTCACTCTCTGTATTCCATTATGTTCTCCAAACGCCACTCCCGATCGCTCCCAAAGTCGGGGTCCTCGTACATCCTCCAATACAACAATCCCAGGCCACCGTAGTCAAAGCCTTCCGTGGGGCTGTCATCCGCTGACCACGGGCACTCTTGGGCTACATACCACCAAAGGGCTCTGTAGCTTTCGTCCAACCGCATCTCTGCCTGGATCAGCCTGCTTAACTCTGCTGTCCACTCCTGTTTTGGTTGTTCCCCCAATAACAGCATTCGTACTTCATACTGCGACCAGTACCTTACATGGATGGAGGGGAGAACTTTTCTCTGGTGTTGCTGCTCAAAGGCTAGCGCTTCCTTCCAGAATTCGCAGCGGATCGAATCAGACCATTCAAGTAGGACCTTCTCTGATTCTGGTCCTGTACCTCCTTCCAAATTCCTCTTCCATGGTGGCTGGTATCTGTACGTCTCCTCTCCTGCTATCCGGACCTTGTATCCAGGTGGAGGTTGATGTCCCGACTGCAGAAAGCATCCCACTGCTGTGCCACCACTGTCACGAAAGGTCCCCGCATCCAGACCAAATGCTTCCGTCAGATACTGCTTCCCATAGTCTGGACATAGATACTGGATATTTTAGCTGCCTTGAAACACACAACGAGACGAGACTTGTATGTGTGCCAAGTATGGAATGCTTTAATGGTACATCTCTTGGTTTATATATAGTTACAAGCTTGTGAGTAATCAAAGGAACAATGGAACTCTCCGCCCCCTCCTTACACAGGGGGGCTTCAAGGTAGACACTTTGGCACCAGTCTAAAGAAGTCACATTCCTTTAGATAATAGAATACAATTAACCTTTAGAATACACAATCACAGATAATCTTATCAGCATCTAGACATTTCGGCACCGCAAAGCTTGACAAGTTCCCCTGACCATAATTGACATGCTCACTTCCAAATCGGGCTGGAATTACTTTTAGGGGTGCCACTTCCCTTAAGAATCAAGTAGCTCCCAATATTCCAGATCCCACCCAGCCATCTTTCTTTCCCCTCTCCAAGGGCTATCACCCCTGCAGAAAATGTTCTGTTTGTATCAACAACATACATGGGAGAAAGAAAACCATATGTTTCAGGTCCACTCAAACGGGAGTTGAATACCCCATGAAGCACTTTTTCACGTGTGCCACAACACACATTGTGTACTTGATCACCTGCCCTTGTGGGAAACAATACGTGGGACGTACAATACGCAGTTTTTCCACAAGGGTAGGTGAGCACGTGACCAAGATCACCAAGGGCCACGATAACCACACGGTACCCAGAAATTTTTTGGAACGACATAATAAAAATTTATCAGGCACGAGTTTTCAAATCATTGATAAATTCATGCCTCACTGGAGAGGAGACCCCAAACAAAGAGGAGTATCCAAACTAGAAGTCTATTGGATTTACCAATTAAAAAGCTACTTCCCGTATGGTTTGAATGTGGAATGGGATATAAATGCCTTTATCAATCAGGCATAGGCATCCCATCCATTTATCCCCAGGGACTTCTTTTTGGCGTTATTATTACTTTTTTGGTCAATTTTAATTTTAGGGTGCTGTGCCATGACCATATCATGGGTACATGGGCCCCTTATCATAGCTCTCTAATCTTGTAGATACAGATTTAAGTATTAGAGCTTTTTAGTTGTTTAGAGATATGCAATGTTTTATGCTTAATCCACATGCCAGTGGGACTCTATCCATTACGACTTTATTATATGTATTTCTGTTCATCACTTTTATAGATGTAATTATGATTTCCATGTCTAATTTTCCACACTGTTCAGGTTTAGTACTAGTATTCACCAGGGCTTTTTTTCTGGGGGAACTTGGTGGAACTCAGTTCCACCACCTTTGGCTCAGACCCTTTGGTGCCCGCTCACCACAATCACTTGTGAACACAGAAGTCTGGTTTCTGTGTTTACAAGAGACTGCTTTGTAACCCCCTGAACTCTGCACTCTGTATGTAATGCAATTCTGGTATTTAATGCCCCTTTAAGACCCTTCTACTGTTTGTGAAATCTGAACGGGTCGTGGTTGAGTTCCTGCACCTATTTTCTGAGAAAAAAAGCTCTGGTATTCACTATGTATATTACTTTTGAACAAATAGGTTTTTCAGGTGTAATACCCATCTGTTTAGACCAAATACAACTTCTTTATTCCCCAATGATTTAGAGACATATTTAAGGTGTTTTTCCCTTAAATGTCCACAAGAGGGGGCACTGATATACATACAGGTTTGTGTTATAATCATAGGCCCCAGGTGTTTGAAATGGTTCTATGAATCCCGGTCAGCGCGCCCTGACTTCACTGAGGGGAATGGCGTCATTGGTTAACGGGACTGAGGTTCCGATCTACCATTGAAACGTGCGCTATTGCGAGGCGTGGAACGCATCGTGAAGCACATACGACGCACAACGTGAACATCACATGTGCGCGTATGACGTCACTGGTTAACGGGACGGTTGTTCTGATCCACCATCGAACGTGCGCTAGTATGAGGCGTGGAGCGCATCGTGAGGCGCATACGACGCACAATGTGAATATCACATGTGCGCGACTGACGTCATCACACCCGGAAGTTACGACGGATTCGCGCACTGTCCTATTGGAGTGACAACGGACCAACGGGAGGAGACTTTCTAACACGGGGACTAGTGATCTTGTATCACACAAGCCACACTATAGGCTGTTAATGCCTCGCCCCTCCCTTCAGGGATATGGAGCGTAGAATGTGGTCAGATACACTTAATTGGAACGCATGCTGCCGACTCTCAGAGGGGGGAGCGATCATCCTAAACAGGTGGGTTTCATTTTTTTTTTTACTATATATATGTGCAGGAGATGTTATGGACCAGGCTATCACCCCAGTAGAAGTCTATAAGGAGACGAAACCGGTCGGGTACGCTGGGTTCATTCCCAATATCTTGCACATTTTTTACATATTCCTACCCACCCCATTGGGTTAGTGAAGCAATTGTGCATTTATTATTCTGAGTTGTGAATTTTTTATTGTGACCAGTTTTTTCTATTTTTTGGATTGAAGTGAGACACATTGCTGTGAGATTGTCTATTTTTATAATTTTTATTAAAAAATGTTACACTATGAGAGTTTTTTTTCTCTCCTTTCTTTAGGCACGTTAACCTATTGATTGGTTACACCATTTTTGTGTTCACGGAGTTATATCTCTGTACCCCTGGATTGCGAGTACCATTTGAAACCTTTGAAGAGCCTTGCTGACCCTTGAAGCAAATCTTTGATGACATCACACAGAGGATAAAGGGAAGACAGCCTTCAATCTCTCCATGCCTTGGAGACCCTCCACCGTATGGTGAGTCACGGGTCCACAGAATCTGGTAAGAGTATTTCACCATTTTCATATTATCGAGATGTTGGATTGTAGTCTCTGAGATACCTGATTCCAATTGTGTCTACTGAGAGAAGGGACTGACATTGTGATCTACAGATTGGGAGGACTCATACTCTCTCCCTGCGATTGTCCTGTGATTGTCATCAGTTGACCCCAATTCAACCCCTGTGGTCTTTTGGACTATCTCAGGCGCTGTCTATTCAAAGGACTAATTACCACTCGCAACCGTATACACTGTGGTTTATATAATTTTAAATGCTAGCACTGTGATTACAGATTATCATTTATATATTGGTCCAAGTTCCATTAAGCTTGTGACCCTGAATCACATTGAATATATACACATTGTAACGTTTGGGGGCCATAGCTCAACAGTGATTCAGTGCTTAAACCGTTGTTTTAAAGGAAAAAGACTTTTATTCACAGAAAAGCAAAATAAGGCTTTCTCAGCATGCCAAAAACTGTAACATAAAAGTCCGCTTGGCTCCAGCGTCAACAAAAAGTCTGCTTATATCCAGCACAAAACAGTGAAAGCAAAATGACATACGGTTTGTTGCAAGATCAATCTTCACCCCCTGCACTTCCAAAAGTCCTTCACTGTGCAGCTAGGCAGACTTCCATCTTGTCCC